>PVKB01002956.1:0-236746 GCA_004027205.1 Ctenodactylus gundi
TTAGGGGTGGCCTCACTGTGTGGCTGTGTCGCCCATGGTGGACTTGGGTTTGTGATCTTCTTGGCTCAGCCTCTCGGAGTTCTAGGATTATGGGAGTGCAACACCACACTCAACTAGACACTACATATTTTTAAGGGACTAATCACGGGGTAATCACCTGAAGTATTTTATATAATACTCTGACTACAGCTGGCAGAAAATTTTAATATACAGAAAATATTACCATATACATGACCTAAAAATATGTCACATCATTATACTTAGAATAAGCTGCAAGATAATAGAACATTTCTTATTGAATGAGATGAAAAGTCATCCAATTTTTTAAATGGAGGTTGGAGGGCCAGATATGATATTAAGAGGAATATTTATTAAAAATTAAACAGCAACTATGGGTAATAGAAAGTTTCCTTGATCATTCTGATGTAATTTCAATTGAAGTATATTTTAATCCATTAGACATTTAAAGTGTGCAATTCATATATTTTCAACTTTAGATGGCATGCCATGTGTTATGTAAAATATACATTATAAAATCCAAAAACAAGAATAAATTTTTGAATTAAAATAACTGTAATTTAGATGACTGGTGTAGTTTGGATCTCAAGTGTCTCCCAAAAGCCTCAGGTACCTATGGATACTGTGTACCGATAGGAAGTGGGGCCTGGCTGGAAGGGGTGGATGCTTGAGGCTTGACCTGGAGGGATGTGTGCTGGTTCTGCCTTTCCTTCCCGACTTGGCTCTGTTCTGCCATGCCCTGAGGAGCTCTTTCTTTAGCTCCAGACCAGCCATGTGTTCCTACCACTGCCAGCCCCCATAAGTGAATGAAACTGTGAGCTATAATAAATCTTTCCTCTCCTAAGTTGTGGATATTAGATACACTGTTCCAGCAATGAATAAAGTAACTAAGATGACAACTATAATTTTTTTTACAGTTAACACAGTATTATCACAAGTGTTAATAACTCAAAATATTATCAAGATTAAAGAGGCATCAAAATAGTCTTCAAAATGAAGTTGGTAAGTATTTTATCAACTATTACAGCCTACAGCTATAGATTTTAGAATTTTTTAGTAGAATCCCTTAAATACAGGAAAATTTACTTACCTAGTTTCTGCATAATTAAAGCAATCAAAAGCAAAGCTTTTGGGCTAATGTGTAAAGGGCACACCCAGCTAGTCAGTCTCCCCTCTGTTCCTAAACTCCCTGAAAGCAGGAATGGTAGTTAACTACATGAGGGCAGAGCCAGTGACTGGCAATTAGAAAATATTCAAGAAAGGCTTGCAAACAGATGAACAAAGTTAGGCTAATGGAAAAAAGAGTGAAAGCCACTGACATAGTAATAATCCATTCTAAAATTGTTGTTTCAAGCTTTTTAATTTGTCTACTTTCAATAGCAACTTCAATGTTGATCAACTAAGAGGTAAAATTAGCACCAAAATATCAGAAGAACTTTTTGAACCAAATTTAACCAGCCATGTCAAAAGACTATATTAGGAGTTATAGGGTACATAAAAAGATGTAAGACAAGGTCCCTCTCTTCCAGGTGCTTCCCAGTAAGTAGGAGCAGTTTCTATTCCATTGGTAAAGTCAGTAAGAGATGACTGATTAAATTTGCAAGAGAGAAATGCAATTCTATAGAAGCTCTGAAAAGGTAAAATAAATTCCAACAGGGAAGAATCTGGAGGAATTTCCAGGAGCAGGAACAATTAATTTGGCCCCTGAAGAAAAGGGAGAATTTCATAAGGTGAACCAGACAGAGAGAGAAAAGAGGGAGAAAAGAGAATGCCCATATGAATTAAAACAAGAAGATGCCTCAGGAATAACAAAGCTAAAGCTTTGGGCCTTTGTAGTAAGGCAAGATAAAAGATTCCAAAGAGTTTAAAGGGCCAGAAATCAACATATGAAGCAGTATCCACACAAGTCTAAGAAATACTAGACTTCATATATCCCATTAGGACTAGCATATCTATGCATTACAATCAAATCAAGTGATTACTTACAAGGTCATACATACTAGCCTGGCTGGCTGGATTAATTTCCTCTAAGAACTCCAAGACATAAAATGTGTATCTATCCATAAGATGCACTCCAATTGCAGGATCAGGTTGATGCTATGAAAAAGAAAAATCAACATCTAGTAGTTACTATAAAAATTTTTTAAATATAATCAAAATTTCCTCATGTATTAAAAGTCTAAGAATAGGAAATAATGGACCTGTATTTACAAAGCTTACAAAAGATTTCAGAAATAGCTACACAAAGACACTGCCGTTTGCAAATGGGAAAAATGCACCTACCGAGAGCGAGTCTTCTCCCACCTGGCTACTGGCCAGCGCCATTATGTTGGGAGAATAAAATCGTTCATACATGGATGCTCCTTGACAAGTATCAATAATAAACAGCAGCTCGTTGTAGCTGAAAGACAAGGGACAACACCATTGACCTGGGCATCAGTCATGTTGTTAATCACTTCAACCATACTTCCATAAGACGTTTAAGTCATATGTAGAATCCTCATTGGAAATTTGGCATTAGAAAAGCAAACGTCAGCTGAGCATGATGGCACTAGGTCCAGCAGCCTGGGAGGAGGAGGAGAGAGGATTCGGGCCCAATTTAAGCAACTGAGTGACCTAGTGAGACCTTCCCTCAAGATATAAAAGACAAAAAGTAAAAAGGTTGGAATGTAGCTAGGTGACAAAACCCTAGGTTCAACGCCCAGAATTCCATCTTCCAAAACAAGAAAAGTTAAAGGATAATCCTGTCTAGATTTTGCCACAAAGCAGTAGCCTCAAACGTCTTTTTCTCCCACATCTGGGCCTCTTAACTCAGAACCCAAATATTCAATCCCACAAGTACTCCTTTTTTCTTGTTTGTGTGTGTGTGTGTGTGTGTGTGTGTGTGGATTTCTTTTTTTTTTTTTTTTTTTTTTTTTTTTGAGATAAGAGTCTCATTTTGTAGTCCAGGCTGCTATCTAGTCCAGGGTGGGTGGCCTTTATCTCACAGCCATCTTCCTGCCACAGCCTCCTGTGTGCTGGGATTACAGGCATGCACCACTACCCCTGACAACATTGTTACCAGAAAAAAAAAAAAAAAAGCACAGAATCTTGCAACGTAACATCTGACAGTGACTGAAGGCACAATCAAGATGACAAATTTGTTTTTAGACAAAATTGTGGAAGACTCTAAGGATCAGAAATATGAAGTTATGAAAAACAGCAAAGAAACACAGCGAAGAACAAATCTGAGATCACATGACCCAGACCTAAAGCCCAGGCCTGACTCTACTGGTGTGAAAACCTTGGAAAGTAACTTAATCTCTTTGAGTTTTAACTTAATGGTTTGTAAAAATGGCAATAACAGTATCCCCACAGTTGTTATTTACTGTGGTTTGTATCTGAATATGTCCCCCAAAAGTCTCATGTATTTGAATGTTATAGATTATCTATGAAACCATGTGCTGCTGGGAGACTGGGGCCTAGAATGGAGGAGTGAACCACAGGCATGTAAATTGGATTATTGGCATGTCGTGGAGCTTTACCACACCTTCCACACCTGGATTCAGGAGGGACTGATCACTGGGATGAGATGTGGGAGGATACATAAGCTGCATCTTGCCTTCCTTTAGATGACCAGACTTAACTTGCCCTGACGGCTTCCTGTTTGCAATGTCAAGTAGATGCCTCCACCTCTGCCTCTGCCATTTAGTTACATTGTTGCTGTCCGGCCCTGAGTAGACTGTGACCTTGTGAAACTGTGAGCAAAAATAAGCCTTTCCTCCCCTAAGTTTGTGGATGTTGGGTATTGAGTCACAGCAATGAAAAAGTAACTAAGACATTATTAAAATTAAATTAAACATAGATGTAAAGCACAGGGCCCAGCACCTAACAAGCATTCAATAAACATAAACTAAAAAGGACATAGCCGGTATCCAGCAGAATGTCCTCAATACCTCCATGGTCTGTTTATGCTTATCTTTCAACACCAATAATATTTATTCCAATGCACAACTGTGTACAGACTTCTCTCTACCACTAGATTATAAACACTTTGAAGACAAAATATATTTCAGTATGTGCCATATATACAGAAGGGAAATCTATACATGACATGTTTACTGCAAGTAATCACAATCAGTTCCATGTATGTATACCTACATATACATACACACACATCATATATGACACATATGTATGTATATATATATATAAAACAAATGTATATGTAACATATATATATATATATATATATATATATATATATATATATATATATATAAACATATTCTAACTCAAGGGATCTTTACCAAGAATTACTAACAAAACATAACCCATAATGTTATGAAATTAACCAATAATTTTTTCCAAACAACACATTGCAGTAACACTGGAAACCAGAGAATGTGCTAGAAAGTAAGAGTAGGTACAAGTTGAAAAGCAAAAATGAATAGATGTTGAGGATGTCCATGAATAAGATGGATGAGGACATGCTGGCTGGGAACTTGGTTGGACAGAGTCTTATTTCTTCCAAAAAAGATGCTGCAAGTAACAAGACTTTAAAGCCTTTTTTGTTGTTGGTTTTTACATTTTCACACTATTCAAACTTTATTTTCCTTAATAAGGGCACTGACCTTAGGAACAGGTTTGAAAAGAGAATGAGAAAATGTTTCATATCAAGCAATATAATAAACTTAGCTCAATAAATCAATTACAACTAAAAGTACATGAAGTTACTTCCTTAGGAACTTGCTAAGGACCATAGGTAGGTACCAAAGACATATTTTAAAATATTAAGCTTACTCTCTTTGTTCATACTTACAATCACTATTCAATAAACTATTACAGAAACTCTGATTTTTAGTCTTCAGAGCTAGAGTTCCCTTCATTTCTTTCTCCCAGGAAAAGGAAAGCTCAACCTTAAAACTTTTTTTAAATTATGCAATAACTGAGTTTCTTTTCCTTAAAAATTCAGTCCAATATAAATAACAAATAGGAATTCAAAAAGGTGAAAGAAAAGATTAAAATAAGATAAAACTTTATAAAATAAGAATTACAAATGAACTATGGAAAATGTATATATTGTTAAATAATGAGTCTTATGAAAAGAAGACAATTGCTAATTACCGTCTTTTCTGCCACATTTGTTCAAAGGCATCTGCAAGTTCTATGTTGGTAATTTCTTCAGAATCTTGAAATTTCAAGAAACCATTTCCACCATGTCCTTAGAAGAAAAATTAAAATAGATACGTTTTTAAAATGAAAACTGCATGTATCAAGTATATACATTTACTTTTTAGTCACTGCAATATTTTAATATCATTTGTTTGATACCTTAAAATATGAACTATGAAAGCAAATCGTCTCAGTTTTCTACCTTACCAGTTAAAAAGAGAATAATGATAGACTGTAAAAAACAACAGACACACCTTCAGGGGTTTGTCTATCACTCATCCAGAAGCCCACATTTACGCTCTCCCGTAGTTCCACTATTATAGAAGAAATTTATTCCAATACAAAGGTTTTTTAAATACCAGGCAAACATTTTGGGTGAGAAAGGTGCTGAAGACCCCACTCGTCCCACAGCCTAACATCACCAGTAGTAGAAGTGCCATTTTCACCCAGTAATGGAGATCAAAACCACAAGAGTTAGCCAGATAATTGTAACAGGTATTCAGTATGCACAGAAGAGCCAGTCTGTCTGGATTCAAACACTGGCTGTGCCTCCCTCTTAGCGGCTGTTATTTTAGGCAAAGGACTTCTGCCTCCGTTTCCTGAGCCATAAAGAGAAATATCACCAGCAAGACCATTGCTACATTGCTCACGCCGCCCCTGGTGTGCAGATTTTAAAAGGCACCTTCCACTGGACAACAAAAGAGAAAGACTATTGTCATGTCTTCCTCTGGATACACGCAGTTCTGTGAAATCACAAGTGGTTCTTTGACGTCGGCAGAGAAAATATTCCTTCCTCCTTTCAGGTATAATTCTATAGCAGGGCACCCAGTTTAATAAGCAGAAACACACTATCAACAGATTTCAGTTTCCACTTCACTGCAAGTCAGATGCTTTTGTGCACTGTAAGCCCACACAACCTACATGTCAGGCCTGAATATCAGCATGTGAACCACCCGGCTGACACGAGGATGAAGTGATTTACAACAGTGTAGGACGCTGCAGGACGTATACACTAAGCCTGTAAGAATGCCAACAGGATCAGAAAAAGAAAGGCATAAATCCTTTAGTACATCAACAAAACCTAAATTACAAAATTGTACTTTATTTTCCTTATCAAAAAAGCATGGGATTTTCTTATAGCTTTTGATAAGGTAAAATGAACATTTCTCTGACTTCATTAACTCCACTGAAGTTGTAAATAAACGCAACAAGTTCAAGAAACGCCACTCGGAGCCATTAACTGCCTTGCCACTCATTCTGTACCTGTTTTTTTTGGTTTCAACAGAAAGATTCCTAAAAAGTTTACTGACCATCTTTTGATCATACCCATACTTGCTGAACACTGCTGTAATATAGGAATTAACAATTAAAGATGAAAAGCACATAACTAACGATATCCTGGAATTCAAAACACCATTCAGGCAATAGCTATCTGACCCAGAAAGCAAAGAGGTAGACGATATGATAGAGACTAAGAACAACCTGAGCGTGCACTTCGTCATGGATGTTAAGGAGGGCAATTATAAAACACATTATTCATTCCAGGACACTTCTGAGGGAGAAAGGAATCATTAATAATCACACTGGGACAACAGACATAACCTAGGACTGTCCCAGGCAACTGCAGACATAGGTCAGTTTAGAAATAGAAATCACTGATGGAAGTGACCCGAGCTAACACAACAAGGCTCGAAGTCGTCAAGTAGGCAAACAGACTGAAGGGATCAACAATCCAGGCCAGGGTTTAAGCAAATGTTTGGAGGATAGATCAGTTAACTGAGTGTAACAGGAAAAAGCAGAACTAACGCTATTAAATACTTCAGTAGAAATTAAATGAACAAGTATGATATATAACTAAATCATATTACAAAGCACTTCATGCCCAATGATTCTCAGGATGTAGCCAAAAGACTACTACATGTCCTATCTCACATCTGGGAGCATAATTCAATCGCACGAACCCCACCCCAGAACAAAACAGAATTCCAGGGTAAGGCCTAAGTATCGACTCAGTCCTTATGTACATGAGATATGAGATGCAACCAATGGGAAATGCCAGGTGTGTGATTTTTATTGAAGTCTTCGCTACAAGTCAGGGAGCAGAACTGCAGACAGGGAAGCCACCGCAGGACTAGCTCAGGCAGCACACTTCACCCAGGCGAGAATGAAAAACAGAGAAGAAAACAAGAACACCACTAAATATTACAAGGTTGTGTATTCTGCATCTAAAATGCTTAGGACCAGAAGTGTTTTCAATTCCAGATTTTAGAATATTTGCTTCTACATAATGAAGCATCTTGGGGATAGAATCCAGTCTAAACATAAAATTAATTTATGTTCCTATTTACCTTAGACACACAGCCTGGAGGAAACTCCATACAATATTTTTAGCGTGCCTTTCACTTGCATCTGTCATGGGAGGTCAGTTGTGGGATTTTCCACTTGTAGCTCATATGTTGGTGTTCAAAAGTTTCAGACTGAAACATTTCAGATTTTAGATTTCATGGGTTTTAGTCATGCTCTATCTGTATCATTTTCAGATATCATTTCAAGTAGCTCTTTATCATGAGAATACAGAATGCTATGACAAATAAGCTAATTACCAAAATAATCTCAAGTGCTCAAATTTCTTTTCATGGGATTTCTTTTCAAAAAGAGTTTCAATATTTCTTACTGCATCTCTAAATTCCAAAATTACCTGTCATATAAATAAGAATATTGCTTCTATCATCAGAAAGAAGACGTTTCGACCGTGGGGTACTAGGTGGGATCCTTCCAGTTAACACCCGCAAAAAGTTCTCCACGGTTACCTGAAAAGAGAGAAGAGGAAAGAAAGAAAGAAAAAGAAAGGAAGGAAAGAAGGAAGGAAGGAAGGAAGAAAGGGAGGGAGGGAGGTAGGTGGGAGGGAGGGAGGGAAGGAAGGAAGGAAGAGGGAAAGATGGAGGGAAGAGAAGAAAGGGCAATCAGATAACTAAAACCTAAAGAAATTTTAAAAATCATTTTCACTGTCAAAAATATTCTTTTCTTCTCTATATATTATTCAGAAAAAATGAAAACCCAAAAAGAATTATAGCTCATTTAAACATATTCTCTTCAAGTACTATTGTTTCTATTAAAAAATACTAAAAACCAAAATCTTAGATAAAAACAAATTAATTATAAATTTAAAACTTTAAATATTATGCCAAGTATGATCTTTAAAAATTACCTAACAGTGTACAAATTATTAATCTGTCCAAACAGATGTTCTTTAGGAAAACACAAAATATAAGAATATAAATAAATTCAACTACATTGTCAAAGTTAATCTGTATAACTTAGTCAATTATAAATTAACTGGGAAAAAGAATGGTTCAATAAATAATCTTCCCAAATTATGTATCTTTAATTTGTAACACATTTTACATAGATATGTTGAATAATTGTATAAAAAAATCTGTAGTACTTTAAACCAGATTTCTAACCCTCTGTGATGTTTTGAAGGCCTAAAGTTGCTGAGAATAAAATGCAAGTTTAAAGTTAATACACAATATATTATAAATATGAAACTTCAAAAAATAAAATATCTATCTGGCTTTTTTACATAGTTGTGTGCATGAACACACATCTGTAAGCTGTTTTATTCATATTTTGCCAGAGATCAAAATGCTAACTGTTGCAATAGGACTGCTTGTTGGTGAACAAGGAAGGGAACTATCTACATTTTAGAGACTGAGTAGGTAAAAAGTCAAACATTCATACACATTAATTCATTGAAAAAAAATACTTTGGGGTGACTAATACAGGCTACATGCACTTGCTAGGTATAAAATATACAGATTTATGCCATGCCTTCAAAGAACTTACAGTTTATGAAGAGCTTGGCTTACTCCCCCACCATTTGGACTGGGTTTTGAACCCAGGGCCTTCACCCCTAACTCTTACCCTTTCTTAACTGAGACAGGGTCTCACTAAGTCAATAAACTGCCCACACTGGGCTTGAAATTGTGATCCTCCTGCCTCAGATTCCCAGAGCGCTGGGATTATAAGCATGCACCAGTATGGCAGGCTGAGATAGGTATGCTTTTAAAGTTGATTCAAAAGAGGTCTGAAAACTCAGAGCAAACTGCGTCTTATATTTAATAGCCTTGCGCGAAGGGGAACAACTATGTGGAAAGATTTCATATTTTAAACACAGACATAATTTATTCAATTTAAAAAGAGTTTCAAAGGAAGAAAATAAAACTAAAATGGAAACATTGAAAGCATTTTTAAAGTGGTTTATCTCTAAGTAGGGGAAATGTGAGAGAGTTTATGCTAGTCACTGTAAGTGACCCACAATTAATATGTCTACTAAAAATAGATAACATATTATGTTGTGAAATTAAGCACTTCACCTCATAGCTTCTATAATCCACTTCTACGTCATCTCCATACACATTCAGCTCCATATTCTTATGACTAAACACTGTAGCTGGTTTGGGATTTCTAGGATTGCATGCCATGTCATCAGCCAGCATCAAGACAATGTGACTGAAAAAAGAAAAGATGGTAAATATACCATTTAAATAAAACCAAACATTAAACACATAAATTTTATTTACTTCATATACCAATATTTATTCTTCTCGTCATTAAGCATATTTGCAACTACAGATTTTCAAAGCCTTAAATTACTAATGTTTTGTCATGGTCTTACATAGCAGGATTTTAAGGTACAAAAAAACAGAATACTCTAGCATGAACTTACCCACAGAATTTGAAGTTACTGATTTAATTTTTTTCTCAACAGAGCATACCTAACGCCATTTAGCAAAGATTCCGAGCAGTATTTTGACACTCGCAAAATTTGCAGTCAAGAATTTAACTTTCAGACTCCCGAATGCTTAAGTATGAAAACATGCAGTCTACAAGTATGTTCAAGGAGCGTAGCACAGAACACAGCTCCAGTCTCTTCCCCGCCTTCCCTCCACCCAACTCTAGCCACTACCTTCTCTAGATTAGGTGCTGGAATATCTCCCTACTTGGCACATCTCTACCTAGAACATCTCCCTACCTGCCTCCCTGCTTCCGTTCTCATCCTCTTTCAACGTGTTGTACTTACAGCCTACAGAGTGATCTTCCTTAAATAGTCAAAACTTTCCCACTTAAAGTCTTCCAAGGACTCCCAACGAAAATCAAAAGAACGTATATGGTCTAAAAGTTTTACTTCCACTTTAGCTTCTACCATTTCCATTCACTAAATCCCATCCATGCCCACTTTTTGGTTCCAGAAATGCACCAAGACTTACATCATTTTGGGGGCCAGTGACTAAATGTGAACTTCTCTCCAAACAGACATTCGAATTATTTCAGTCTCACCTAAGATACACTACTTCATTTTGTGTTTTATTTCATAAAGGATCTTCATGAATTTGAAATCCCCACCATCTCCCACTACACTCCCGTTAGATTAAGATATAAATCCATTGTATTATTCAGGCTTAGTGATAGAACCTAGCATACAGTAGATTGCATATTTGCATATAATTTAAGGGGAAATTTCAAAAATCTCTCATTTTGAAGTTAGTGAAGATGAATCAGGAAATCCTTTATTCTACCATCCACTGCGGCTCCCAAGCACAAGGGAAAAATGAATGATGTATACGTAATTAGCTTGGCAGCAGACATCAAGAAGAAAATGTTCTGCTGCATATGTTCCAAATACATTAAAGTTCAAAGCTGAAACACTGTGGGTTTTCTTGAAAATTGGCTAGATTTCTACTTTGAGAGCATTCCAATCCTGCCACATTCAAATATCAGGTCTTCAGCTGTTACTGATTCATACTCTCAGAATGGTGAAAGTTATTCCTCTTGAAATGAAAAACATATCTTCCCTTTTTTATAACTAAAGAGATCACTGAATTACATGGCTATTATCCATCGTGTAACTTTTAAACAAGGCTGAACTGATATATAAATGTCAATATAAAAATGAGTATTCTCCAACAAATAAATATCCCTTTGGATCATGTTTTTTGTTTACACTTAATATCACTATGAAAGTAAATAATTGTCTAGTATATATACAATGTGAATATCAGTAAAAATAATCATTTCAGCTTATATTCATAAATTTGATCAATGTTCTTCAGAGATAATTTTGAGATTCAATATAAGTACTATCTCAATTAAATATAATCAATGTGTCACAAAAACATTTTTACCTTTAATACTGTGAGTAAATAAGTCATGGAACAGAATAGATTTCAAAGGTTTAGAAGTAGAACACATAATCTAATTCTCAATCTCTGAGAACTTAAAAAAATGTTCACAACTGTTTTTCTTGGGAAAAAAATCCTCAATTGGTCTGTTAACTTTTTATAAACATACATGCAAGAAAACAACTAAGGTTTAAAAATCATATAAAACTGTAGAATTCAGATAAAATTATAAATTACATTCTAACAAAACTAGCAGTACTCTAAAACCATTAATCCCATTTGAAAGATGATGTTATTTTGCTGACATTAAATGACAGCTGTTATGTCTACCGCATCTTCTGGTATGATTTTCCTTTCTTTCTTTTCAGTATTTTTACATTTACATTACAAATATAATTTGATGATACAGAAAACATGAACAAAAATATGATAAATAATATGGAATCATTCAAAGTTTCTAGCCTCTATTAATCAGGACAGACAGCTCTCATACTTAGGTAAGCTTTTCCAATAAATACTCTTGGATCCCAGTTATAAAAATCTCATTTGTTCACTCTTTACAGTGTGTTTTTCACTTAAATATCCGGCTACCACCACAGTCATTCCTTAAACGTGCTTTTAATGGGTATCTAATCAATCCTTGTTGGACTCAAGACCAAATTAGTGAAGACATACCCCAACATTTCCCCAAATAACAGCAACAAGTTGCTTTGAATTATATTAAAATTAAAAACAAAATCCTCAAAAAATAACCAATCCACACAAAATTATGACATTCTTACAGTTTGGCAAGCCTAGCCTACCATGTGTGATGACTCAGCTCACGCTTTCCTTAAGCCCACGACAACCTACTTCACACAGCAAAGCACATTCAATGTGGCCCTGTCTCACACAAGATCAAAAGAGAAACTGAGCACTCAAGTTGTACAGCAAGTTACATGGTAGTTATTTATATCAACGATTTCTGCATTTTTTAAATCATGTACTCTCTACTGGTTTAAAAAAATGTGAGAGAGGGCTGAAGGAATGGCACAGCAGTAAAAACCCTTGCCTTGCAAGTACAGGGCCCTGAGGGCCACAGCACCACACAAAACTGGGCATGGTGGATCACACCTGTAATCCCCGCCCTGGGAGGCTGAGGCAGGAGTGCAGGAGTCTAGACTAGTCTAGACTACATAGTGAGTTCAGGACCAGCATGGGCTACAGAGCAAGACCCTGACTCAAGAAAAAGGAGGAAAAAAAAAGAAAAAGATGTGAGAGCATATTTACATGTATCTCCTTATTGTAAGCACTTGTAAGTCATACATACTTATTACCTTAAGTATTTAATAAATATTCATGAAGCATAATTCTTTTAGATAAAAATAAACATGAAGAAAACTGCTAAAAATTTTTCTTTGCCACTTTTTGGTGCCTAACACATTGATTTATATAGATTTGGTTTACACAGACTTGGTTTATACAAATTTTTTTAGAGATCATGGTCACTGTGAAAATGAAATTTTAAAAATTTTTTAGATGAAGTTTAGAACCCTAATTTTAAAACTATATGGAGTTGAGGGTGATCTAAAATAAATGTTCTCCTGTCACTATGTCTGCAAAACACCGAATGAACAGAAGAAGGCTGAGCTGGTGGCAAGCTCTTTCTCTCCTTGCCTCCCCAAAGTTATTCCTTAACCCAATCAGGTACCAGTAACCAACGGGTAAAAATATATATCTCAGGATGGATGGAAAATCTTTCACAGTCCTGGGCAATTGCAATATGTAATTTCAAAAGGCACAAATTTTCACTTATAATAAGCTGACATTATCTTAAAATTTCTGAATGAAATTTAAAAATTACTATATTAGTCACAATGTTTTTAAACTGCTCCCTTAAAATTGCCTTGTATTCTATAGGCATGCTACATGATCAGATAATACCTTAGAGCATCTTTAGCAACTAGAGGTAAGATTACGAGGCCCGTCTTTAATAACGTCACCAGTTATGCTAGACTAGCGACGGAAGTGAAAGCAGCAGAAAATGCAAGGGTCACAGGGATCCTTGAAGCTCCTAAATCTGGCCATCTATCTCATCGATACTGCTTCTTCCCAACACCTCCACCCAGCCCCCTACCCAAATTATTTGGGACATTCTGCTTCTGCAGCAATACAATGACTCCTGAACCAAGAAAATGCAGAAAGTCAAGTTAATTGGTGCCTTGATGCCAGGGTAATTTACTTTTAGGATTTTCCTCTTCTTCCTCTTACCTGCCTTAAGAAATCTACAGATTCGTAAGTCTTCCCACCAAGGCACAATAAAGCTAAGGAACATTAAGGCTGGAATATTAAGGTTTTCCGAATTCCTTTCAATTTGCCAAATATCAAACTATTAGCATGCCTCGACTATATAATACCAGCTATTTTATATTTACATTATTAGAAATAAAAAACTCAAAACCACAATGCAGACAGGAAGTGGGCAGCAGCGGACACATCTTCATACTGCCAAATTACATTAGAGTGGAGCTACTAAGAGCCAGCTACGGGCTCATATATTTAAAGCCACATGTGGTTTAGTATAATCAGATAGTAGCTGACATTTATTGGGCACTTGGTATACCTCAAGCGCTATCCTAATGACACAAGCACACTGCATTCGTTATCTCACATAGGACTCCTATGAGATCCCTATTTTATGTGATATGGAACTGAAACACACAGAGGTCAAATGACATGCCCAGGTCACTCAGCTACCAAGTAAAAGAGTCTGAATTCACCCCCGATTGGTTTAAAACGAACATTTGCTTTAACAACTCTGCAGTGCTCTTAATAGCATGTGAGTTGGCATTTAAAAGGATTTAATGTGTTTTGTCTTCTCTCCATAATTTAATTGACTTGGATGATTAAGTTAAATGCATGAACTCATTATCCCTACTCAATATTTATGGCATATAACAAGAATAAAATAGGTCCTTGAAACTGTAAATGGAACTATCTAGCAAACTTTCAAATCAAATGGCACTAGAGCATATAATTTCTACTATATGTATACTAAAGTATAATGGAAAATTAACAGCACCTCCTTAAGTGAAAAATCAGAAGTGAACTTCAAAGAGACTCAGAGGTTAATATTCCAGACGATCACCAATCAATTCCTCAAGCCTCTCACTTTTCTATAGGAAAGCATTACGGATGCAACCTGCGGCTGGCTCTTCTCCAGTCACATCCTTTCCCCCACTGAGCCTGCCATTCTGCACTCATCCCTCTGAGCCAGCAGTCTACACCTGAAGTCTTCACTGCTTCTTTTCCACTGTCAAATCCTCCCCAGTACTTACCACTCTTCTTCCAATGCAGGAAGCACTGACACCCCACCCATTTCCTCCCTTTTCTTTTAAGGTTAAAATCAGCACTGAATACAGAAATTCTAATCTTGTTTTTTTCCTGTTTTCCATTGATTAATTATTCACCAACAAGCTTACTGACTAATTCAAGCACATCAGATTCAAGAGTCGAAGTTCAAATCTGTGCGTTACATAACCAAAATTACTAGTTACTATATTTCTCGGACATTTTGGATAACTCACAGAAATAGACAAAATCAAAACTGTTGTGTTGATGAAGATCACTGATCTAGTATGGCCTACTTTTTGCCAAAATATACAAGACAGAATTTTTTTCATCCTGACACACAGCATAGAGACTAACGCAAAAAGAAAATGATACATGTGGTCTTTCATACATTCTTAGGTTTAACAGAAATTTTACTTTTGTTCATTTTCCAGTACTGATAAGAGTCAATCTCCCTAACTCAACTCCTTTTACAGCAAATACTTTGAAATCTTGCTAAGCAAAAGCAGATTTCACAGTCCATCCACAATCGCTTCAGAGGACTGCAAGCCATTTCCTAGGATTTGACCACATGCCTGAATCATCCACTTGGCCTAAAAAATATGTGCCACTGTCATTAATAAACCTTCTCTGCTACATTTCTATTCTCAAATGACAAGAAAATCAAAAAATCTTCTAAATTTTCTGTAGTGGTTAAGGAAGATAAGTATGATACTCTTCTCATTAACAGAATTTAGATGATATGTTTCTTCTAAGGTATCAGTTATTTTTTAACAATCTACTTGGTGAAAAGATGAAAGACAGAGAAAGAACCCCAGTGGTGAAGAGTACTTTGTCACTCGTCATCCTGCTCTCCAATTAGGTCGCATAATTCAACCAGGATATAGATGAAATGTGAGTAATACAGACGGAAGACTGGCATGGAATACATCTAAGTGTAATTAAATGAATGGTAGTAATAAATCTCAATTAAATGTAATTCAGCAATATAATTCTAAACAGCAATATAACATTGTTCACTGGCCTGAATATGATTTAACATTCTATACTGAAGTGTCCAGACATTTATTACAAAATCCGAATTATTCATTTTAGATTCCACATTTCACTAAGATTACAGAAAAATCAAATTAAAGCATATATTAAAATGAAAACAAGAAAAGTTACAGAACTGATCATTGTGCCACATTTCCAGAAAGTAAAAGGAAAACTAGTTTAAACTGAGAAATGTTGAATAATATGGTGGAACTTATAAAATACCCCTAGACACAGAACTTTAGTGAGAAGCCAAATCAAAAGAAAACAAAGAGTTCTGGATAAAGAACTGTGAAAATTTCTTCCAGTTATAATACAGAAATAATGATTACTAATACTTAAAGTTTTGTCATAGTAAGATAAGAGTAATGGGAGTGAGGCATGAGATCATGTCTTTGGCATAATGACAGTCTATTCCCTTTCATGCCACTCCCAAGTACTGAAGACAGACAAAAGAAAATCGTTATAACTTCTACACTCTCATCAATTAACAGTGAAGGGTCATCGATCACCCTCACAGGAACCTCATCTCACTGCTTCCATTTTCCTTGATCCAATGAAACTCGGGCTGTCAGCTTTGTTACATATATCTTTCCAATTTTAAATAAGCAAATAGTTTAATTTTTGAGTTATAAATTTCAAATCTCTTTTCACATTTTAAAAACTGATAACAAATAGGATCTCCTCAAATTAAAAACTTCTGAGTAACAAAGGAAACAAGAGCGTAAAGAGACAACCAATAGAATGAGAGAAAACCTTGTTGTTCTTCTGGTAGATTCTAGAATACATAAAGAATACAAAACGCAAAAGAAAAAAGTCAAATCAATAAATGGGCAAATGAATTGAACAGAGAAATGCAAAAGAAGTACTAATGGCTAGTAAGTGCACGAAAAAGATGTCTCACACCATTAGCCACTAGGGAAATACAAATAAATCAAAACAATCTTATAATTCCATCTCATCCCAGTAATAACAACTGTTGTCAAGGACACAAAAACAACAATGCTGGGAAGGAGATGAAGAAGGAAGCCTCCTACACTGTTGGTAGGGATGTAAATTAGCATAACCACTATGGAAATCAGTTTGGGGAAACCCTCAAAAAGATAAGAAAGATTCACTATTTAATCCAGCTACACCACTCCTTGGTATATTCCCAACAGAATTAAACATGTCATAGTGACACATGCATACCCAGATTGAGACTAGTGCAGTTCTCCATCGTTGAGCTCTGGAAACAAGAATGGATAAAGAAAATAGGCATTATTCAGCCACAATAGGAACAAAATGATGTCTTTTACAGAAAAACGGATGGAACTGGAGATGATCATGTTCAAAGAAATAAGCCAGTCGCTTAAATATCACATTTTCAATTTTATATAAATAATAATCAATGAGTGATAACAGGAAACTGAAGAGTAGACTTTTATATATGACTGGGGAGATGCAGGAGAAGAGAAAGGAGTAATGACGATAATAATAATCAAAATATGCTACAAACATGTATCAATCAACTAAAATGAATCTCATTCTGCATTACTAACGTGTACCAATAAAAACAAGTAAATACAGAGAAATACAGTAAGACAGAATAATCCTATTTATAAAAGACATTTTAATTAAAATGTTACATGTATATACTAATATATCAAAACAAACCTTATTATTCTCCATTACTAATACACATCAATATTTTTTTAAAAAACAAGCATCTTTCCCGAATTTAATTATAATAAAATCTGGTTAACAATGCTTGAGGAATTGTGATTTCAATTCTCTGTTAAAACTCAGTATTGATCTCTTTCTCTTTTACCATCCCTGGAACCACCTCCACCCTACAATGGACCAATAAGAACCTACGGCCTGTAGCCACAGCCACAGCCTCGCCCACAACCTGTGTCACTGTCACCTTGGTAACTGCTCAATCAGCAGGCCACAATCTTAACATGCAGAGAATTTTCTTCCTGTAGTTGTACATTATTGAGTTGTTGAAGGGCAAGAGAAATTATGGACAGGTTCTGTATGATTTTTATGAGGACCAGAGAACTGTAGAAATTCATTACCATCCACTAAGAAGCTCTTAGAAGTTAACTTGGGCACGCAAGTTCAGAACCAAAATCGACAGGGCATTTTATAGTTCCAGATAGAGAAGGACATGGTACTCCCATTTCTACCGCCTCAGTATCGGACTGAAGACACTCCACGGTAGGATGCTCCTTCCACATCCCATTATTCTCAGCTTTATACCCAAAGCCCTAAAAACTTCCTTTGGAGTGTACTAAGGTAGATTTCAGTTTCTTTACAAGATTTCTGTATTCAATTTTTTATATTCCTTATGTGTTAAATAAAATGAGGTAGCTTTTTAAAGGTAACATTTCACTATACAATTCATATTTGAGCAATTAAACTAGAAAAAATAAGTTCTTTCAAAATTATTTAATTTTTTAACTAAATTAGCATGGCTTGAATGAATGACCCACCTCCTACAGGAATCACATAGGAAAATATATTTATTATACACAATCCAAACAAGCAATTTAAAAATTTTTAAGAAGCTCAGGAAGTATGGAGTTACTATAACAGTAAGAATATGTGAAAAATAAAAAAGACATTGCTCTTGTGGAGAAAGCAGGCATCCATGGTCTTCTCGGGCCTGTAGGTGAAGTTGCTACCATCTAACCAGATTGCTGATGACTAGGTATGTCTTGCAATAATTATTAAGTTCCACAAAGTAATGGTTGTGATTGCAGGCCTGAGGTGAACCCCAGGTGTTACTGCTTGAAGATGCAGTATAGTTAAAAACACAAAAACAACACAGAACTTTCAGCATCAAGGAACTTTTGCATTTGGAGAAATCTCACCCTAAAGCACGGTTGTGTTGCAGACTCCAAACATCACAGAAATTTCTGCATTCAATAAACCGTCTTGCAGCCTCTAAAGGATACTTTCCTCTTAAAAGGAGAACTTGAGACAGGACCTAATTTGTCATTTCTGTCAGCCAACAAGTTAACAAGTTAGATCAGTGAATAAATCTGACAAAGCTTTCATAGCAGTGACAGAAAAGCAGTATTGGCAGAACTTCTACATTGGGTTATAATCACCCTAGTTGGATACTTTCAGAAGAGTCTTCTTGTTAGCCTTCAAATTTTACTTATCATGCATACCAGCTTGATTTTTCCCAAAATTAAATACTGAACTATGTCTTCTTTAAATCTATTCCAATGCCAGAATATAATCAACCCCCAAAACTATAGGCAAATTGAGCACCAAAATATTCAATACAATATTTCCATGTTTTTAGTATATAAAATTAAAACCTTAGGAACTGCAAAAAGTCTTGATCTTATATGGTTTAGCCTTTTTGTCATTTGAAATATTGAACACAGGACCTGCATGTTACTTGCCTGCACACTTCCTGTTTACACACCCTGCACACATGGCATCATACATAAGGCTTGCACAAACCACTATTCTTGCTGGGTTTTTAAAACCAAGTCTTACAGTGGTTACATACATACGTTTATGAATTTCCCTTTATGCTGTTGTGGAAAACTTTCATTTTGAACATCTATATTGTATTTCAGTAATACACAACTATTTCATATTTTCCAGTGAAAAAAACTTTACAAGTAATTTAATGTTTTCACTATTGGGTGTCACTTAAAAGGGAAGTCTAATAAAAGAATGGGCGTTGTCATTACCATTGGCAGAATATGAAAAACACCCTCTTTAATTCACAGTCAATACTTTTTACAGGTAGAGATACTTTGCTGCCATAGCAAAAATAATTCAGTAGTAAAATTTTAGAGGACAGGGTATTGATCAGTGGCTACAGCATTTCCCTAGCAAGCACAAGGCCCTGAGTTAGATTTCTCAGAAGCTGGGCATGGTAGTGCATACCTGTAATCTCAGAATTCAGGAGACTAAAGCAGAAAGATTGCTGTGAGTTTGAGGCTAGCCAAGGCTATATCACGAGTTCAGGACTAGCCTGGACTATAGACCAAGACTGTCTCAAAAAAAAAAAAATTTTCCCCCAATTGGAAAGTCCTTACCAACCATTATTTTTGTTCTTAGCATATTTTTCTTTTCTTTCCAACCTCTTATACAAAAAAAAAAAAAGAGTGGCCTTCTGCTAGTGAATTAAGCAGGCATCTAGTATTTCATGACTTTTCAGCTATGTAATTTGATATGTGTAGACTTGGCAAATTGTTATGTAATTGACAATTTGTGATGTGTCGATGTCAGTTCAACTATATATTTATAGTCTCTGATGGTATGAATATAGTTCTGTGGGAAAAATAATTTTTCAGTGTTTACCAGCTTGTAAAACTCTAATGTGAGCACTAAATATCTAAGTAAATATTGAAATAAGAATATCTGCTTTCTTGAATGAGTATGACCTACTACAAATAAGTCTTTATCAATATATCAAAAGTAATCTTTGACTGTCTTTTCATAAGCCATAACAATATATATAACACAAGAAATCAAGTTAAGTCCTACCTGCCTGAAAAGAAACACTAAAATGTATTTCTATAGAATGTTCCCAGAAAGATCCTATTTGATTGTTCTCTGCTTCTTTTCATTAGAAGTCCTATGTGGTTGAGCAAAATTGAAAATTTATTGAATTAAGTAAGGCCTACGGGTTTTATTTACTAAAATAACATATCTAAATTTCATGATTTGAAGCCATAGAGATGGATGAAATTTTAAAGATAAGTCAATGGATGAGTATAAGGATTTAAAATCATGGAGACTTTTAATGAACTGAGTAACCTCCCACTTGTACTCAGGCCAAATTCTTGGAAATCATTAATATAAAACTCTGTGAAGTATCTTTTCTCCTAGAAATTAACTCATGGGCTGGAGGAACAGCACAGCAGTTACAGGTCTTGCGTGGCGAACTTAACACTCTGAGTTCAATTCCCTAGCACTATATCAACTGTGTGCGGTGGTTCACACCGGTAATCCCAGCACTTAGGAGACTGAGGAAGAAGGATTGCTATGAGTTCAAGGCCAGTCTAGGCTACATAGTGACTTCAGTACCAGCCTAGACCACAGAACAAGACTGTCTCTCTCTCTCAAAAAAGGCATATTTATTTCACTTACCTTTTAAATGGTCTTGAAAGCATCACATATAACATGACAGAGAAAAAATATTCCATCTTTACTGTAAGCCACGTTTTCCACATTAATTAGGTTTCTAGAGGAAGAAAGTAGGAACCTAAGCAAAAGTTAGTTCTTATTTATAGAAGAAAAGGACTTTGGACTTCTTTGCCACATCTTAGTATTTATTCTAGGTAACCTCTTTCAATTGCATGGAATCACCTAAGGCAGTTCAAGTAAAAAGGTTAAGCAGAAAACCGGTACACAGTTCTGTGTAAATTCAATCATGGAGCTGGCTCATCCTGGGGATATGGCTCAGCAGGGGCACGCTTGTATAACACACAGCACAGGGTTTGATATACAGTGATAGTGCAGGCCATCGCAGAGGAAGTCTTTTAGAGATCAGAACTCAAAAACACAGTTTAAGGTGTAAATATAACCATTTGTAGACTGTCACAGACTCCTAGCTTTTTCTACTGATGTGACTCAAGTTACCCTGCTTCTCTGATCCCTCCTACTACACATACTCCTGTCTAGTCTGTATACACAGAACTCACCACTAAAAATGGCCTAAGTTATGAATATCTTTTTTCATGACCCTTTTTATGATATTAAGATAGGTAGAGTAGCAAAACATTTAACATCACTAAACGAATGCCACATCAGTTAACATTAGACCAATGGAATTGAAGAAATTAGAAAACACAATAGGCTTATTTAAGAAATCATATAATGACAAAGGAAAAGGGCAGCTGCGACTCACTGCTGCGTCAGCTAACCAACAATATTCACCCCATTGATGAGTTGTTTGCCCATCTTACACGAGAAGAAAGGAAGGCTCATGGAGACCGATTCGTCCAAGATAAAGAGTGACTTTCGCAGGCCTTTTCCATGTGCCCTGAAGGCCACAAAAATGCAGTACTAAGTAAAGTACGTATATACGACCCTCAGGCACAGCCAGAAAGTGCATTATGTGACAGCAGGTGGAACTGAATGTTTCCCTATTCAATATTCTGGTTCCTCTAACCGGTCTGATTTCTCACTCTCGACAGGCCAGACACAAATTTGAAGACTGCCCTAAGAAACCAGGGAAGCATGAAGGAGCTGCACTCTTGCTGACTTACATCGCCTATGAATCCTCATCCTAACTCATACATCCTTCGCACTGCTTCCTCCTCAGCAGGACAGTAACTTGAAGCAAAAGTAACTTGTTGTTCCCATCCATCTCTTTCCTGTCTAGCCCTACTTGATAACGGAACAAGGACTTTAAGTCATTTGACACTGAAGCCTGTACTCTCAAACACAATGTCAATGGCCCCATCTAAGTTATGATGACCTCATGTTTACACAGTCATTGGAAGCTCCTGAATTTCTTGTAATTTATTTTAAAGCAATCTTTAAATGAAGCTACTTAAGATGGGTATTATTACATGCACTCAAGGGCCGAGTTACAACACATTCTGACATGGCTCATTCTACTGGCAGTAATAAAGTGAAAATAAAAACAATTTGTTGATTTCTGCTCAAACAGAAATAAGTGGGTAGCTGTACAGAAAAAGTTTATTACAGAAAAAAGCTCTGAGGACAAACTGTTAAAATTTTGGTAAAGTTAGTATTGTTTCTAACAGTAAATCAACTATATTGTTATTGTAAAGGCATCAATTTTATAAGGCATACCAGCATTCTTATTTTTAATTAATTGATTTCATTTGTCCTTTTTGATTATTTCCTTTATTTATCCTGATGAATTGGGCAATACAGTATAATACAATCACTATGCTGGGAGTCCAGTATTACGTCTGCTATCAGGCAATGTTGAGTAAAACGTCACTTCACCTGTTAAAAATGTATATTTTTCTCATGCATAAAACAATCACTCTGGTCTACTGATTTCAAAGCCTTTTTAAAGGCAATCTTTATATCCAAATTTTCAAATTTGATTTAAAAAACTTACAAGTTCAAAGATTTGAAAGGAAGAAAACTGTCATTGCCAATTTTATAGCTATCAAGAAACAATGTATAAATCCCTATTTAAATTAATTAGTTTAGAAATATGCTATAAGAAAATCCAAATTGCATACATAGCAAACGAAATTAGAAAATGTACTTGGGGAAAGGTTTCGTTTACACCAACAAAAAAATTTCATTCTACCAAACACATTTATAGAAATGTTAAAAATTTTAAATGTAATTGAATATTATAAAACATGTAATTAAATAGAAGTATATCTTATTCATAAGTGGAAAGATTTAATACTCAAAAGAAGCTTCTTCTCTCTGAATTAATCTCTATGAATTAATAAACACCATGATGCAAATAAAAATCCCAGTGGGTTTTTCTTTTAAGAACATAATGAGTAAATTCTAAAATTATTGCCCAAGGGTGGTGGTATAACTCAGTGGCAGCACAGCTGCCAGCAGGGATGAGACCTGGGTTCTGTCACCAGCACCGCATGTGTGCACACACACATGCCCACACACAGTTAATGCATAAGTACCAGACCAAGAATAGCCAATTTCAAAGGACAAAATCAAGGAAACCAAGTTACCAGATACAAGAGTAGTGACAGTAATGAAGACACTGTAGCATTAATCAAAGAATAAGCATCACTTCCTTTGTCAACAGCCCAAGACCATCCTATCCATTCACAAGCCAATAAGGACAGTTCCCTGTGCCCCAGAAAACCTCTTCATGGTCTTCTTAGTCTTCCATATTGATCCTTATTCCCTAAACACAAACAGCATAAAGTGAATGACAAAAATGTTTCTTTTTTTGGTCTGGGGCATAGCTCAATAGGTACAGTGCTTGCAGAAGGCCCTGGGTTCGACTCCCCAGTACCACATAACGTAGGCAGGGTAGTGATCCCAGCACCTGAGAGGCCAAGGCAGGAGGACTGCCATGGGTCCAAGCCCACCCTCGGCTGCATAGTGAGTTCAGGACCAGCCTGAGCTACTGAGCAAGAGACCCTGTCTAAAACTAAAAATAAAAATGTTTCTTTTACCTGTCACTATTCTCCTTACAGCATACTCCAATTTCCTAACCACACTAAATGTTTCTCTGTTTAGGACATTATACTATCTATGACACTCTACTATGAACATAAGAACATCATGTGGAGCGTCAGACAGACCAGTTGCCAATGTGAGACCAAAGGGGCAGCCAGTAAAGAACATACAAGTCTCTGTACTGCAAACACTATTCTCTACGTGTTATGAATAATATGAGAAAAAAGCCATAGGTAAGGAGACAAGGGAAAGAACATTCAAAGGCATGAGTTAAAATTGCCTTGACAATAATTATGGCAGTATATGAAAAATTATTTACAAAACACATTTACATAGTTCTAATCTTTCCATTTATTAAAAAAGAGGTAAAATCTTGATTTCAAATATTTTAGTATGTTAAAATATACAGTTATAAGATACGTTTAAAACTATATAAATTAAATTGTTTAAGAGATTTTATAAACTAATTTTAATAGCTTAAAACACATCATTTAGAAAATAATCAACTTCCCTATACACATAGTACTCTATGAAGTCCTATACAATGAAACAAAGACACATGGATAGAAAAGGCCATTGTAACTGTTCTAGAGGCGATCAATGGTCACTGTCAATTTTATAACTAAAGGTCAAAGATAGGAATGAGTGTGGCCAAATATTATATAGCCAATGCTACAGCAAATCAATAAATTGAACATAGGGAGCTGAAATCAACGGAGGAGCAAAGGCCGCCTGAAATTTTTGGATTTGTTCGAAAGAGTCACTGCAGGTTCCTAATCGTGGGACTGAAAAGATGAAATCAGTATGTGAGAAGCTAATTCCAACAGCTGTGTGTAGGATGAGCTGGCAGGAAACGAAACCGGCAGGAATAAACATCCAGGAAGCTGCTCAAGCACAGACACGCGCAGGCTGAACAGCCCTGATCCGAAATCCTCAGGAACACAGTATTTCAGGCTCCAGGTCTGTATGGATTTGCAGTATTTGTATAAACATGTGGTAAGATATTTTGGAAATGGGATTCAAGCTAGAACAAAATTTATGTTTCACATCACTCATCTAAAGTAATTTTTAATGCACCTGCATTTTTACTTCAAGCTCAAAACGGCTCCTCTTCACTCACAAAAAAAAAAAAAGAGCAAAAAAATGGCGTGCCATGGATTGGTCATGTCTGCCTTGGGTAATACGTACACTGAATATATACGTCAAAAAGTTAGAAACAAATGGGGAAGGAAAGAACCATGGGTGGCAGACCAGCAGAAGGCAACAGGCAGGGGCTGACACCAGGCAAGAAGAAGGAACTGGAAGTACAGATACAATGTTGTTGAGTGGACTCAGAAAAGTAGCTAGAAACAGAAAATTTATCAGGCAGGAATAATTACATAAAACCACATCCACCCAACTTGTAGTAAAGCTATAGCATCCTGGAAGATAAATTATATGCATATTTTATTCTACGATCTTAATCTCACAAATTTAGCTAAAAGAAAAAAAATAAAGAGAAAGGAGGAGACCCCCCCCCCCCAACACAAAAATGTTCTTCTTTCCTAAAGTAAACATGAGATGGCAAAAAGCCTTCATACTACCTGATGACTATAATCTATGTTCTCTAAGTCAGTCCTGATCCCCACAAGCGTCTCATGGTGTGAACATAATTCTAGAGCTAAAAATATGTGTGTTTCAAACAACCCAGCTACTACCCATAAGTAAATCACTTTATCCAGTGCTCAAAGAAATAAAATGGTCATCTGTTCAAGTACTGAAAGAAAAACTAGCTGTATCATATTTGATGAAAGATAAAACTACACTGTCATTTATGGGCTATTTAAGAAATGCCTGAGAAGTATTCTCGCTTAATGTTCACTTCACACACAGACTTGGGAATGTATTCTTTGCTTAATGCCTTTTTCCTTTCTCATCTTAAACATACTAAGCTTACTGGACCTAGCAAAATAGAGAGTATGTCCAAAACAATTCTCTGAAGGCTGAAATTTGCCTTAAAAAAAGCAAAACATTTCAGGAAACTAAAATCAGACAAATACAAACAAACTCTCTCAGCACAGGGTAAGGTTATATTAAAAGTGTGACCTCAATGTGCAAGAAAACTCTCCTGCATGAATCTTGATACACATTCCTTATTATAATACAGTCAAACCAGAAAGCACTTACGTAACTTTTATAAAGAGCCTTTTCATCTTCCCAAGAGAACCATTAATATTTTTCCGTCAGTCAGTATTTCACAAATTAATATTTTTGATTCAAACGAGACTAATATCATTTAGGAAAAGTCAATATTATTACTTTTAAAGCACTAGTTTGTGCTTATTTTGTATACCTGATAACATATTTCTAAGTCACACATTTATTTATAACCCAGCACCTCCTGAGCACCTACGATTTGGAGGCACGGTAGTAGAGGCTACAAGTACAAAGAGAAACAAACACAATTCTTGGGGTGTGGGAGGGTAGCTTGCCTAGCATGTACAGGCCTGGGGGGCTTGACCCCTAGAGCTGCTTAAAGACAAAAGACCCAGGAGAGGGGAGGGGAGGGGGCCGGAGGGGAGAGGAGAAGAATCACAGTTCCCTTCAAAGCATTTACAACCTAATGGGGTAGACATTTAATCAGATCACTCATGACAAGAAAAGTGCACCCACAAACTCTACAAGCAAAGAGGGGAGTCAGGAAATGAATTTCTTTCAAGGGTTAGAAATTCTATATAAAGTAAATTTGGCAGACCTGGTAAAAATTCAAGCTGTGCTCCTCAAATTTGCTTGTACATCAGAATCAAATTATAGACCTTACATACTGGCCTCACTTCAAGTTTTAATATTGATAAACTGCCTAAAAAGAGTGAATCATTTCAAAAAGCTAAAATCAGGGAAATAAAAACAAAACCTCCCAAATCTCCCAGTCGGGCTGAGAATTTTATATTTTAAAAATGTACACCAAGTGACTCAGAATCAAGAGCGGGTTTGCGGGGGATCAGTGAACCGGAAGCCCAGACAACCACTTCCGGCAGAGAGAATAACTCAGCATGGCAGAAGTGTGTCAAATACAGAGGACCACAGGACAATCAGAATACAAGGAGAAAACCACTATAGGCTTTCAAAAAGGATCTGTAGAATTGCTGAGAATTTCCATATATCAGTGATCCCCAAACTTTTTGACAGCAGGATCCCATTTAGTTGCAGACCATCCTCCCAAGGACAGGAGTTGTGGTGGGATGGGGAGGACACTTAACATAGTAGAATGTTGGAGAACAGCTTTGAAATGGCCACAGGGGCAGGAAGGGAGGAGAGAGCGTTGCTCTACCGCCTTTTGATCAGCAGTGGTATTAGAACCTGATCGGAACACGTTGACAGGAGGCAGGGCTTTACCTCCCACTCACTGCTCATAGTCTGAGTGGCCAGTCATTCCAAAGTCAAGGACTGGCACTGGTCATTGGCCAGAGAGTTGGGGATCCCTGATCTATGTCATGTATTTTAGTACATGATTTGTGACACGAACTAATTTCTCATTGAAGCATATGGAAAATTTACACAAAAATAATCTGTATTTCAAGGCAACAATAAAATGCTCCTTTGACAAGCAAGAAAAACACAAACAACAACAAAAATTCCCAATACTCATTCCAATTTTTATTAAGTGTAACTGACTAATCATTTACCATGAGATAATTTCTGAGATTAAAGACATTAAGTCATATTATTTCTTTAACTTGAACATGTCCCATAATATATAAAATAAATCCAACCTGTACTGTGAAACTCAAGTTTAGGGATTTTACATTTTGAAACTCTTATTTCATAATAATGCATTACTTTCTTAATAAAGTTTCTTCTAATTGTATTTTTACACTCAATTTCAGGTAGGAGATAAATGAAACAGCCACTAGTAACAGAAGCATTTGTCACAGTAGGTTAAAGGCAAACCGAATCTTTTGTACTGATTTCCAGTTTTTAAATAACAACTGTTTAAAGCTCAATTCACATTCCAGAACAAAGCCTTCATTAAGCAGAAACTCAGACAAGCAATCACTTGAAACAGAAATAAGTCTTTAAAAAAATTCTTTAGAAGCCCAGGGATAGACCTACTGAACAAAACATACAAAATAATACAACTCATCACTATCTTCTGTTTTGAAGAGATTCTCCAAATCTTACTCACACCATTGGAATATATCCTAGTGACTGGTTTATGGAACAGGTGAAGATTTCTTCACCGGAGTAAAACCTCCCACCAGACCATGCACAGCGATTCCCTGGAAGAGAGCACACAAGCTACAGCACAAGCTACAGCAGTTAAAAACAAAGGGCTAACACAGAGACCCATGAGAGACAACGACCGATAAGCGACCCGTACACTTGATACAACACACCAGCCTGCCTCTCAGGCTTAATGTAATTTTAAAAACACAAATATTATCTAGTCGGTTTAATTTCCAGATAAGATACAGGAACATAATCGTAGTTTTGTTTCTCAGGCTAAAATGATCAATTTACATAAACATAACCGCTGCCTGAGTCATGACTGCTGCTCTTCTGTTCCAGCGGCTCTTTATTTGTACCTGTTTGCTTTTAATGCATGAATTTGAATCCTGCAAAGAAGGAGCTACAGCGCTAAGTAATAGCTGAGCAAACAAGCTTGGCATGATGATGACTACCCGTAATGCCCACTAACATCACAAGCTGGCTTTATTTTACGATTTTAGCTACATTTTTTCTGCTCTCTCGTCTCCCTACATGATGGTCTCCTTTCTCAGTAGCAAACATTTCACATCAGGTTTTCTTAGCTCTTTCAAAAGCATCACCAACAAACAGAACAATAGTTACCTAAAAATCGTCTCCATTAAGGTTCAAGGTTAAACTGCATTAAAATTTCTTACCTGTCAGGAATCCCCAGTCTCTTGACACTTCTATAAACAGAGAGAGTATTTGCAACATGTCGATAATTAAACCAGAATCTGGACGTGCACACCTAAAGCGGTAAAACGTAAGTGATTCTTATGTCAAAATAAGCCATGGAATTATAGAATTATTCTTCTTAAATTATGATAGATACAAAAGAGCTGCAGGCTTAGGAAGAACAAGGAACAGGAAGAACTATCAATAAAGCCAATGTCTCCAAAGAGAGGCCTTTCATAACTGATATTCAATACACAAGACTATTTAGCTTAAGAAAAGACAAATCTTTCAGTAATTTAATCAAATGCTGAACCAACCTAGGTACTCTCAATTTCTGTGATTCTATAATGTTCCTATTTCTAAAAGATTCAATTCTTTAGAACCAAGAAAATGCTCAGTCTCCAGAGAATAAAGAAGAAAGTTAGCTATCTTGGGTTAAATAATACTCATTTCTAAGTTGAAAGAAAATGTAATATAGGAACACTAAACATAATGTGAAAAATAGTTTTATATGCACATAAGAAAATACATAGTAGCCAGGCCAAGTGATACAGGCCTGTAATCCTAGCACACTGGGAGGGAGGCTGAGGCAGGATGACTGCCAAGTTCAAGTCCAGCCTGAGTGACCTAGCAAGACCCTGTCTCAAAATCAAAATATAAAAATGGGCTGGGGATGTAGCTCAGTGTGAAACCCCATTATCAAAAAAAAAAATTATAAGGATGTTGAACTAAACAGAACTAGACACAATCCAACATAGATTGCTAAATATAATGTCAAAGGTGCTTTAAAAAAAATTTTAACTCTATGCTTCAAAAAGCAGTTTTTTATACAGAGACCTGAGTCAGTGGGTAGTACATCCCCAAGCCCACTCCAGCCTCTCACCACATGCTGTGCTTACAGCGAGGATAATGGCAATTTTGAGAATACCATAAATCTTCCTATCCCAGCCAAATAAAAATAAAATATAGGCTTTCTCTTACTAAAGTGAGTGTTCATCCTAGAATTCAACAAGGAAAAGACTAAAATTTCTGATCATTTAAAAATATAAAACTCTGTTATATCAAAAGACATTAAATCCTAGCACATGAAAAACTCAAAATAATAAATAGGTCTAATTTCCTCAATTACAACTTAATAGGAAAATAACAAATTAGTTTTAAATGAGGAAAAGATAAAAACAAGGATGTCATACCCAAAATACTAGAAATTGACAATGAAACCAGGCGTGGTGGCACAAACCTGTAAATCTGATACTTCAGGGAGCTGAGGAAGGAGGATCACAAGCTTGAGCCCAGACTAGGCAAACTAGCAACTCAGAGAGACCCTAGCACAATAATTCATAATTAATAACTAAATGGAAATGAAACTCTTAAAATTACTCAACTTAAGCTACACTTTTAAAAATACACATCAGATTAATAAACATAAGAAAATCTGACAATTCACAGCATTATCAAGGGTGTGGGGAAATAAGTACTCAGTTTACTCATGGAAATGTAAATTCACATAAATATTCCAAGAGGGTAATTTGCAATACATATATAGTCTAAAAATATACACTTCTTTTTCATTTACCTCAGAGAAGTATGCAAAAATATGTACTTGAGGCTTTTCACTGTAACTTTCCCTTAATTAGCAAAAATAAAAATTTTAAAAAACTAGCAATCAAATGGTTGCCAAGAAGTGTAATGAAAATAAAATTCGACAGGTTCCCTAAGATGGAGAAAAAAAAATCAGGAAAGAATGTATATGTAAAAGAATCATAGTAATAACCAGTATTTTTTATGTAATTTGTGTATACATGAAAAGCTTTTATTTTCATCTGCTACATTACTTAGGGAACATAAACCTGAGAAATGGATATCTTTTTCACAAGCAATTTATTAGACAGAAAACTAAGGTGGGCAAGTAGAAGGTTCCAGATATACCAACTAAATAAAAAATATTTAAAAATCATGGAATTGTTCTACTTGATCCTATCAATCAAACAAAAACAAAATCATAAATAAAAAGCCATAATTTTCTAGAATAAAGTTCTCAAAAGTGCATATGGTATGGTCCACTAGTCTTCTGGAGAAAAGGGTTGGATACACATGTGATTATACTCACTGGAAATAAAAAGATACATAAGGAAGGATATATAAGAAACTGATAGTAGTAATTACCACTAGAGAATAAAAGTGAGGGTCACTTTATCTCTTTCCTTACTGCAATTCTGCTACCTGTAAGTATGGGTTATCTTTACAATTATTTTTTACTAAGCAAAGGCAAAACTATTTACATAAAGCAGATCAGAATCCAATCTTCCTTCTCTCTCCCTCTGGTGGCAAAAGTTTCCACAATCATTTTATAGGAATAAAAGGGCATTTCACCTACCTCTGATCATCTAGTCAAGATTAAATCGAACTAATTCCAACTGGGGGAAAACTTAAGATTGTTATTAAGTCTGAATAACATCACAATGAAAGAGTGCACTTTTAGTATTTTCAGTTAGACATGGCCAAATGTCATAATTTTCCATTTTAAAGGGCACAATGACATTCAGCACTAAGTCAAGTGTGGGAAATATTGGTCAAAATATGAAGCCAGCAGTTGTCATGAAACTGCAGCAATATTTCTTTTCATCAGAAACCCAAGTTACTGAGGTGAAAAGGGGCCTGACAAAGTAGGCTTTAGTATGTGTGTAGCATAAGTTAATGAGTTCTTAGTTCTAAAAAAGAAAAAAGAGGCCCTTTTCAACACCGGCAACTACTGCTTCTTCAAAGAATTCTTCAGAGACAGACTAATCACCGAAGAGCTATTGGTTTTGTGTAGAGCCCTTTCACTGTTTCAGATTGGTGGATTATGTCCTCATTCTCACCAATTTTCTTCACTATTAAGTAGTCACTGAAAACCTCTCTACTTATCTCAAGCATTTTTTGATCAATTCCTTCCAAAAACCTCTTGGGAGGGACAGCATATAGAAGTTATTCTTCCTTCAAGAACAAGAAAATGGGCCACAAACCTATCTTATATTGCTCTATTTAATCTCAATACAGTGATACTTGCTACAAACTTGGAGGCAACTGTAATCATTCTACTTACTTCCAACAACCTACAGCTATTATAATTACTTGTTTTATGAAAAGATTCTCAGTAAGGCACCAAACATTTGGACAATCTGCCTTGGGCCTTTGTAAAGTTTATAACAGTCTTATATATTTGTTCTTCAGCTTAACTGAGTTCCTCTACCTACCTCTGTTACCTTCCCACTAGAGACTCACAATTCGTGTACCCCATTTTTCCTGCTTTTTCCAGCATGAGTTAATTACTTTGAGATGCTCTAAATTCTAGGTTCCCTTTTGTTTTTCACAAATATCAGCTTCCTTCCCTGCCTCTTTAAACCTACTCTTTATTTCTTTATCTCTTTTTAGGTTAGCCCTTCTTACTATCCTTTGAATGTGATTCCCAAATTCCACATGTTGGAAATTTAATCCTAAGTTTCATATATTGGTAGCATTTGGAGATAGAACCTTTGGGAGTTAACTGAGAATAGGTAAGGTCATAAGGGACAGAGGAGCATCCACGGTTTTAAAGAAAAAGAAGAAAGATCTGAGCTAGTAATTTTGCTGTGTCTCATATGCAAGACCCAGGAGCCCTGTTAGGACACAGCAAGGAGGCTACCACATTTGCATGAAGAGGAAATGCTGGGGCACATTCCTGAACACGCCAAGGCCCAGAAATAGGAGCCATGGAAACCTCTACTCCTTATAAATACCCAGTCTTGGATATTTTATTTACAGCAACAGAAAACAGTAAGACAATGCTTCTACATGCTTTTTCATTGAATCAAGTATCTTCTATCCTCTAATCAAGTAAATGTCATTAAATGTAATCTTAGCAGTGAAACTACTACGCAAATGTTTAAAAAATAAAATTGATTACATGTATTCTACTAGGAAAATGAAAAACTTATAAATCTAAATATATTAAAGATGCTAATTTACAACAAGGGGAAGAAGAAAATAGGCCAATAAGCAAATGAGCAAAGCTTATTGGAATAAAAAATAATATAAATTAGAATGAAATTTATTTTTTTGCCATGCAGTCAAGAGTCAAGTTGACTTGAATAAAAAATAAGAAGAAGAAGCCTTTCTGGAGAATAATAATAATCCTTGACTTCACATTTTTATTTCTAGGAATTTATAATAAAGAGAAAATCAGTCAAGTTCAAAAATATAATATGTAAAAATATTTAATACAACCATAACTAAAATAAGTTTAGGATCCAAATGCCCATGAACTGCAGGTTATGGTTCATTCATAATATAGAAAATATAGCCTTTGAAAAATAATATGTATTTGCTTATCTACCAGTAAAGAAAGAGCCTCAAGCTATGCTAAGGCAGAGCATAATAGCAGGCATGCATAATATGATCCGAGGTATATAAAGTAATGTATCAGTCTATCTTTGTTTTATAATTTTCTTCTTTATATGAAGAGAGAAGGGTCAGCAAAGTACAGTCTCTGGAAAGTAAGACTTGAAGACATTTCTATTTTTTCAAGGTAAAATTTAAGTAAGATTAAGCTGTCTTCTTTTAAACCTTCCTATAAACACAGATCACCAACCAAGAGATAAATGAAAGGCCAAGAAATATTTACTAGAATATTATTCATTGAGAAGGTCAATTTACCATATAGCTAAACCAAAGAATTTATTTAAAAATATAAGAAAATAAATTTTATTTTCAAAAATTTGATTTCATAGAAAATTGATCAGCAACATACTTAATGTGAATGCGAGGGCACACCTCTACAGAACGTACTTACCAGAACAGCCCAGTTGTTTGTATGGCCACTTCTAAAGAATTGTTCTGCTTGATCCTGTCAATCACACAAAAGCGAAAATATAAAGTGAAAGTACAATTTCCCAGAATAAACACAGATAAAGGACAGCAAAGTGCCACAGACTATTTTCCATTTTAATAACAATCATCTTATGTAAGTTTACAAAGAAAGATGTACGTATTTGGCCCCATAGATAAAACAATCAAACTAGAAAGCAGTTTAAGATACTATACTTTAAAAAAATAAAAGCCTAGTTTAAGATGCGACATGAGAAAAGATCTCTGAACTGGAAATTTAGAGATGTAGGCTTCCATCTTGCATGAGCCAATGCTTAAACAGTGATCTGAAGTAAAATGCTCAACTACTGGGCTGACAGGATGACTCAGTGATACAGTATCTGCCTAGTTTGCACCAGGCCCTAGGTTGGGAAAACAAAAACCAAAAAAACCTAACTCTAATTCACTTCCTCTGTGCAAAACAAAAGCAACGTCAGCCCTACATCACAGTGTCATTTCACAGGAATGTAAAGATACGTGTGCAAGAGCTCCAGCTTTAAAAACTTATTAAGCTTATACAAACAAAAGCATATTATTTAAGTCACATATTCTAATTTCCCATACTCTGAAATTAGTAAGAAAGTAAGAAATGTACTCAATAGAGAACATAAGGCATCTACTCAAAAGATTTAACAATGGCATCATTTAAAACCACAACCTCACCTTACCATCGTCCTTACAATTCATTTTCTCTATTGTGTTTCCACTTTCTTACATTATATATCATTAGCTTATTTATTATATACATATATCATTGTCTCTCCCATCGGATGTAAGTTCCAGTAGGACAAAGCCATTTAAGCTTATTTATTACATGTATCGCTGTCTCTCCTATCGGATGTAAGTTCCGGTAGGACAGAGCGATTCATCCATTTACATTCATGATTGCCCTTCATTTGGCATGTGGCGGATTTTTTAATATTTTTTCAGTGAATGAATACATGGTCTACATGTGCTTATTGAAAAGAGACAAAGCTAGAATATGTCCTGGAAAACTGAAACCACATTCATGATGGATTCAGAATAAGAAGGTATTACATAAGGATTGTACCATAAAGCTCTAAATTCAAAATTTCCTTTTACATTACTAATTCAGCTATTAAACTGCTCTCTGTAATGAGAATGTGAAGTGAAAACATACATGCCAAGAACTTCTCTGAGATTAAGACTGCACTTTCAGCAACATCATAAGGATAGCTTTCTATCCCCGATGAGTTTGTTGTTGATAAATAACATAATCTGTCTACTTCCTCAATCAGAACAATCCTTGAGTATCTCACAGGCATCTTTTTAATCTATCAGTCATTTAATAATCATTGCTATTGATTCTCTAAATCCCTGAAATTAGCTAAGTCACTCTTCAATCAGTCAAAACAGTAAACATTAGTGGTCAGATAAATATGCTAAAGCACCCATAAAAAGTGCTGAGTTTTTGGTTTAGCTGGTGGGTATTATATTTGTGTTTAAACATTTTATCTCAAATGCAATGAAGTCTTCATCAGATGCTTCCAATTTTCAACAGTCTTAAAACCGTGAATGACTTATTTCAAGTCTTGATTCTCCATATAAAAATTCATATTTTTCCAGTTAAAACTGCATTCAACATTCATTTTTACCATATACTGGGCTGGCTTTATTAGAACTCAAAATATTTGGTTGAACATAACCAGCTAGCATACTGCCACGTGCCATTTTAGAAATCTGTTATAGTAAGTCTCAATTGCATTTGTCATTTCAAGACATCCATCACCTTAACACCCATATACATGATGTTAATTGTACATTAGTGCAATAATAGATCTAAATCATAGAGACCGCAGATCTTCTCCCAAACAGTATTAATTACTAGAACAGTTAGAATGCCGGGATTCAAATCTGGTTCTATTATTCACTAGCTAAGTAAACTTAAGTTGTGTAACTTCTCTGTGGCTTATTTCCCCACCTATAAAATAGTAATACTATCACACAATGCAGAAACACTAATTGAAATATAGCAATTGCCTAGTTATTTTAATTTTTAGTAACAAGAAAATTTCAGAAAGTTTTAACACTTTTCCATTCAAATGTGTATAGGTAGAATACATTTCTCTCCGTCCACCAGCCCACGCTCAAAACCTGCTTAGATACTGAATAAAGACACATAATATAGTGGATGAAGTACTGATTTGGGAATTAGAGAACCTAAGCTAAAATCCAGCTGAGTGTGAGATTTGGAGTAAGTCATTTAGTTCTCTAGACTTGACAATTCATGTAGAAAATAAGACTTGACCCACATAATCACTACTGTACTACTTCTCAGATCCCAAATTCCTCTTCATTAACATTTCAGTGAAAAATTAGCAATGATGAAATTCCTGATTGTTTTGACAACCAAGTCAGTGCAATATTATTCATGCATATATATGGAGTGCCTATTACATGCCAGGCATAGTTACATTCTAATATTGCTTTCTCCAAGAATTTCAAAGTTTAATAAAGAAGATAAGCATGTAAATATACTTACTATATAATAATGTGACTGACATTCATTAGTTCATTACATTCACTGGATAGAAGGGGACAGCACTGCTTTCAGTGCTCAGAAATATTAACATGAGGAAAAATAGCCATATTATATACCTGCAAAGAGATCCCTATTGGATAAGCATTAAAAGTGCAAATTATAAAGCCTGTGATAGAAACACCCTGATTATTTTAAAAAATAAGTAAAATAGGAGGGCCTGAATTGGTTAGGGAAGTTTTCCCTAAGGAACTGACATTTGGATTAAGATTTAAAAGATGAAAGAAAGAAGACAGAGGAAATGAGGACCATTGGCAGAGGGGGCTTAAAGCTTTGAGAACTAATGGAATTTTAACATAACTAGACATTTAAAAGGGTGATAGAATTAGAGATGTAAGCATGAGTCCTCAATTGAGAGTCATAATGAAAAATGTGTTCTTTATGTTATGAGCAATATATTAAGCTACATATGAGTGACATGATTAGATTTGCATTTTTAAAAGTTTAAAAGGTACTCTGGCAGAAAGAAAGCAGAATTTAAAAAAAGAAGGACTCTGGACAGTTCAGTTAGGGAATCATTTCACCCTAAGTGAGAGATAATAGGATAATAGTACAAAGAATAAATGGTTTGATAGATGAGTGATCTACTAGTTAAATGTACAAGTTACAACTGTAAAGGTAAAGAACACGGAAAGGTTCTCTGAGGCTATGCTGTTCCTGCATCTAATAAGTGAACAGAAGAAACTGGAGGCATAAGACCTGGTAGAGTGAAAATGAATGGAAAATTCATGGAAACCATATAACTACAAAGAATAGTGATGGTATCCAAAATGAAGTAGGCAAAATGATCCACTAGGATAAAGAAACCAACAGAACATCATCCTCAATCTTGTTTTCCTGAAAGAGTATGAATTCCAAAAACAGAAGCCTACCAGTCAAAGCTTGAAGGTCTTCAAGGCAGTGCTAGGATGCTTCCAAAACAAAAAAGTAGAGAGTGATCAGATCATAATATTTAGGCTTTATTCTGCAAGCAATAGAGAAACAATAAGACTCAATCACAGTAACTTAATGAGGCTTACGTTTTATGAAGACCAGCATTAGTGCAAGAGAGTGTAGAAGCCTAAAAGAAACCAGAAAAAGTAACTGCAATAGTCTAACAAGAAATGATCAGCTCCTGGATGAATCCAGCAGCACTGAAGAGATAAAAGCACTTTTAAGCGTCCAGTACACAGCATTTAGCGGTAATTAGCATGTGGACAAAGAGAGAAGTTTATTAAAACTCCAGGCTCCTGCATCACCCACAACACTTCTGGAATGGGAAACGCAGAAGAGGTGTTCAGCTTTTTTATTGTCTTTTATAAAGCACGTAAGATAAGCAAAGATGAGACTTTAGATGCTGATTTTCAAATGTCTGTGGCTATTTGTGCCTCTTAGGTGGATATGCAAACCTGAAAGTAGTAGAAAAGATCTAAATTATATCACTGCCTTATCATTCGGTTAGTTAAAAGCACTGTAATGAATCAGAACGTCCTGTGGTCCCGTTAAAGGAGGGGTGGGGGTGGAGGAGGTGAAGATGGAACACTGTCTCAAGAAAGAGCCCAGGACAGAACCCTGTACCCATCTGACACCTGTCAAAAGACAACATCGAGGTGTGTCGTTCCACTGGAGGAAAAGAGGCGCTGCTCTCCTGTGCTGACATTTTGCCTGCAAGGAAGAAGAGCGGCGAGTGGGAGCGAAGGACCCAGTCCTCTTATGACTCCAATGAGTCTTTTAATTAGTCGCTTTAAAAGGCTGAAACAGACCGACACGGTACTATCTGGTCCCCAAAAGCACCCCCTCCAAGCCCAGCCCGTCTGAGTCCTGAAAGCTTCTCTCAACTGCTGTGTATATTTGCTGGGGCGCTCAAGCCACAACACGGCCGTCCTCACACGGCTCACTCGTTCAAACAGCCTGACTCCTACCTCGATATGACTAGCGGCCAAGCTGCCGAAAGACAAGAGTAACAACACTGCCAGGGCAGCCGCGGAACATCTGAGCAAGCAGGAGGCGGCCATGTTTGCCGGGCTAGGGTTCCGGACCGGCGGGGCGGGGCGGAGTGCGTGCCGTAAAGCAGCGCGGCGAGCTCTGGGACTTTTCGTTTTGCGACGCCATCCTCACCTGCGGGAGACGCGCCTCTACCCCGTTTTTAATAGTGGGCACCTGAGCTTGCAAGACTGATGGAGAATACCCAATTGTTAATCCTTAACTGCATTTTTAATTTTTGAGTCGTAAACTAGATAGAACATTTAAGAAAAAAATGGTGAAAGATGAGAAGGAAAATTCCCTGTGAATCCACAGACTTTAAAAAGCTGTTTTTGCATATGTTTTGCCAAATTTTTGAGTATATGAAGCAGGATGTGGTGGGGGTAAAAGAAGCGCTTTGACATCAAAGAAGATAACTTGCAAGTGGAAATATGAGTGGGTTCTGCAACTCCGACTTCAGGTCTATTATTAAGAGGATGTGAGCATAAAAAAGTTAAATTTTTGTTTCTTCAGCTTGTGACTTGGATGAAAGAAAGAAGAAAGAGAGAAAGAAAGAGAGAGACGGAGGGAGGGAGGGAAGGAAGGAAGGAAGGAAGGAAGGAAGGAAGGAAGATACATTACATAGGGAGGGGCATAGGGCAAGGGTAAGAAGTAAGGAAAAAGAGGACAAAATCGGTGTAGATGGTCATTGATTCCCCAATCCATATGGTTCTAAAGTGTTATGTGGAATTCAGGTATATATTTTAAAAATTTTAAATAAAACTGTGTGTGTAGCATCTAGTTGCAATTTCATTTGGAAACTTGTTATCCAGGGTATCTTTAGATTTTCCAAACACAAAAATGCTATGGCAAAACATATTCAGAATTAAGGTCCCTTGAAAAATGAACCAGTTATTTTGAAATTAAATAAGGGGAAATTTGTTTTAAAAAAAGAACAAAGATTATGTATTTAAGTCCCACCAATCTCTTTAATATACATTCAAATTTAAATCCTCATTTTCATCTAGTATATAAATGTTCCCAGGCTGCTTCATAATTCTCACAAGTTTAATGTTTAATGGTAACATGAAATTCCATCTATTATTATTGGTCCAGCCAGAAATAATCATCCCTCTACTAGGTAATGCAACCCTTAAGTTTTATTGTGAAAATAATATGGTGAAGAGTATCTTTGTGTGCTTGGGATATTATTAATATCTGTTATTTTGTTTGGATGGTTTTTCTGCAATAAGATTTTAGGCCAATAGATTTGAAAATAGTGGACAGGGGGTGTATCTCAGTGGTTAGAGTGCTTGCCTAGCAAGCACAAAGCCCTGGGTTCAATTCCCCAGAACCACATAAACTGAGTGGAGTGACACACATCTTTAATTTTAGTTCTTGAGAGGCTGACACAGGACTGCTATGAATTCAAGGCCAGCCAGGATACACAGCTCTGGACCAGCCTGCACTATGGAGCAAACCCCTGTCTCCAAAAAGAGAAAAAGAAAAAGAAAGATTTGAAAATGCTTGAATAGCTACCTGATGTTGCCTACCAAATTGTACAAACTTACAATGCTATTAGACTACACAGCCTAACACCAGATTATATCATTTTTTTCCCCTGGAATTTCCTTGGAATAAAAATATTAACCTTAAGGTTGTTTAATATTGGTTACTGTCAAAATCTTTTACTGGTATTTCTAAATTACCCCTATGTCCTCTGATGAAAATTTTCTCTTCACATCTTTGTTTTATGTAAAGATTTGAGCATCTTTATAAATAAGTTATACTAATCCTTGCCATATTTTATGCTTTTGCTTTTCCCATTCCCTTGTCTCTCTTTTTTTGTCTTTTTTGTTTGTCTTAATTTTGGCTTTGCTATTGCACTTTGCAAGAGGCACTAAGTAGCCAGATGTAGATTTTTTATTATGTAAAGCCAAAAAATGTTAGTACACTACCACAATGTTTTTCATTTACTCATTAATTCAACAACTATTTATTGAATAGTGATAATGTATCATAAGGTGCCAGCGAGAAATGTTTGGAAAATTCTTGTTCCCATGAACCGTACATTCCAGAAAGAAAAGCAGGTAATACAAAAAAAAAAATGAAAAGTTAATGCGATAAATTATCACAGTGATGGAAATAAGGTGAAATGATGGAAACTGAGGGACCAGTGGTCAGGGAAGAGTTACTACAGAGGTAATGTTTAACCTGAGACCTGAATGTGAAGAAAAAGCTAGCCAGACAAACATGAGAACAGCACATTTCAAATATTTATTTACTTGTTTTACTTTTTTCAAATTTAGATTTAATTCTTACTAACTAGAACATACGTTGGTCGATGCTGTAACAATTCATAAACAAACTACTCAAAACTTTGTAGGTTGTCCAACATCAGAGACCAAGACCCATACAGGGAGAAGTGATTCTGTGAAGGCCATTGCTTTAATAGACTACTATCATTGAAATTGGCATTCTGTTTATCCAAATAAAAGTTTCTACATAAATCTTACCTGTTTCATTGCCTCATGATAATCTTTCATTGAATTCTCAAAAGAAATACAAAATTCTGGCCAATCTGTTCTACTGTAATACATGTGTATTTTGAGGCTAGCACCATTTTATAATTATTGTTCTAAATATATTGTAATATTTGGTCTTTAGAGTATTTTAGTTTACTTCATTTCACACAAAAAATCTTTGATTTCACCTGCTAATTTCCAGACACATTTGGCAATTTTTTTCATATTATAAAAAATGCTACCTTGGAGTTTTTAATTGGAACTATATAAAATCATTGATAAATTTGAAAGAAATTTGCATCTTTTTATTTCTCTTCCCCTCTGACAGTATGGGGTTCTCCTGTTTATTTTTGCTTTTTTAATTTTCTCAATGAAACTTCAAACTACAGGTGTCTGAAAACTGCTTTCCAAGTATTTTTAACATGTGTCTAAATATTTAGTAGATTTCTTTTACATTGTGCAGGAAATATACTTGTGTGTGTGTGTGATATCTGTAATATTGTATATTTTGACTGGTGACTCCTAATGTGCAGGTCACATTTTCTGTCCAAATTTTTTATATTATGTCAATAAGAATTATCTCATTATTTTAATATTACAAATTATTTAAAACTTTTATTTAATAAATTGTTTTAACTTTTCTTATTTATGTATTTAGAGACAGGTCTTGCTCTATAGCCCAGGCTGGTCCTGAATCTCTATGTAACCCAGGCTAGCCTTGAATTCATGGCAATCCTCCTGCCTCAGCTTCTCAAGTGCTGGAATTGCAGGCATGTAACTCCAGGCCCATTTTATGTGGTGCTGGGGAATTAAACTCAGGGCCTTGAGCTTAACTTTTCCAGTTTTAAAATAATACGTATCAATTATCTTTTTGTCCCTTTCTTCACAGTATTATTTCTTGCATCTCTTTTCACAGCTTATGTTGTGGCTCAATGCTAATTATTAACATCATTAGGAAGCAACTCTACTTATATTGTTTTTGTCTTAAAATGAGTAGTTTTAGTAGCTTTCCGGTATGTCTATCATTAGCTTGTGGATTAGAATATCCATTATCATTTTAAAGAAGTGGATTTCTATTTATTTTGTTTTTACATTGTACCACTTATTTTTCAAGTATATACTGTAGCCAGCTTCATACCTACAAAAAGGACATGTGAACAATTAAACATCATTCAGTATTGAAAGTAATAATTCTTTAGATCTGTTAAAATATGAGATAACATTGTTTATAATTTGGTTAGTTAGAGTTAGAATTCTTAACCATAGTCTGTATTTGGACTACAGCTCCATTCAGTTATTAAGTTATTCAAGCAATTAAGATTTTGAAACTAGAAAACAAACATTTCACTGATTAAAAATACAGAAATACACACACCCTCCTGGCATCTTAACTAAAAGTCGTTTATAGTTGAAGTCACATCATAATGTCTGTCTATTCTGTCTTTAATGTTGTTCTCCAATCAATGATAATTATAATGGGTCTTATGACTCCAGGAGAACTATTAAATCACTGATTATTCTGGACTCTTCCTCTTACCTGTACTGTTTCTCTATGTTCCTTCCCATTTTTCTTTCTTCCTTTTGCACATTTGCATTTTATGTAATTGTGTCATCCACTCATGCAACAGATATTTTTAAGCACCAACTATGTACCAGGCCCTGTGTTTAGTACAGGCAACACCAGAGAGCAAGACTTGAACAGGTTGCTGGCCCCCCAGATTTTACAGCTTAGGGAAGCCAAATATTCATAGTAGATATATTTTTTTTAAAAAAGTGTAAGTCTAACAGGAGAGTTTCTACTCGGGAAATCCAAACATTTAAGAAAAGCGAGAGTAAGATTCCCTGAGGAGACAGTTGAGCTGGAATCAGTGAGTCAGTAAGGCAAAGACAGAGGAGTAGTACTGTCTGAGCAGAGCAAACAATGTTTGCAGAGACTCTGACAGAAAAGAGCTTGACTTATTAGAGGAACTTTCAGAATGACGTTGGTCTTGAAAAATAATAAGAGCGGCTGCTGCCAGAAATGACTGAATTACATAGCAGGTGCCACCTTTCTTCGGGGATTTGGGCTTTTTATGAAGTTTGGTCTGTGTATTAGTTTGAGTTCTTCAAAAGGCAGAATTTACAGATTTTTATAACAACAAGGATATATTAGGAAGGCTTACAAATCCGAGAATAGAGATAGTCCAAGATGGCTGCTCAGCCGTGGAGTAGATCTCCCATCTGGGACTGCAGGACAGCCAGTGAGATGAGAGTCTCCTGCAGATCTCGGTTGTTCAAAGAACAATGGCAAAGACTGGAACCTGAAGATCAGTAACTGACCAAGCCCGCTCAGTCAACGAGAACACGAGAGGGGGAGTGCGGATTGAAGAAAACTGGACTCTTGCAAGGGACGCTGCAAAAGTCGCTTTATTATCTACAGCCTTCCTTTTTATACCCTCCTTGCCTTTTCCCTTGTTAACAGAACAGTCCCGTGGTTCAACACCTGATTCAAATTTCAAGCAAAACAACACCTGACTTAAATTCCAGACAATAAACACTTCTTTGTGGAAAGGAACTTGGCCAAGGTCAGCAATGCTAAGGCTCTCGGGCCCTGAGGGCCCCAACAAGTGACTGAAGATCAATGATGGGCAGACAGGAGCACGTGGAGAATGGAACTAGTTTGTGATAAAGATCTGCGGTTTGTAGCAACTCGGTGTCCATAGACAATTGCGAAGGCTAGAGCTTTCGCAGAGCAAGAAGCTATAACAATCTCCCTTCTTCCTTCCTTTTATACTGTCAGAGTTCCAGCTGGGCCTCCCACTTCTGGGTGGGTGCTCTTCCCTCATTGGCCAGCCCACACTCTACTCCAGACTGGTTCTCAATTCGCAGTCTAGGTGTGGTTCCCAAACTCTAATTCAGGTGTGGTTCCTGATTCCCTCAAGTGGACATCATCTCTTCAAGTCTGTATCCTAAGAGTACTCAAAAACTTCAGAATGAAGAAATCATACTGGTCCCAGTGAGGATAATGGGCACAGGGAGAAAATTTAGAAGATTATTATTACAGTCCAGAATATGGTAGCTTACATCAGAATACTTAGAGGTGATAAAAAATATATAGAACTAATAGAGATCTTGTCTTAGGTAATTTTTCATTGCTGGGACAGAATACCCAACTTAAGAAAGGAAAGATTTGAGCTCACAGTTTTGGAAGGTCTCAGTAAATTTGTGGGTAGCTGGCAATGGTGGAAGCACATGGCAGAGGCCCAGATGGAGGAAGAGCTGCTCACAGCATGGCACAGGAGAAGCTAAGCCAGCAGGGAAGAGTGGAACTAGCATATAATCTTCCAGGTCATTTTTCCAGTGTTCTACCTCTTCAGGGTCAAGCCCCAGGGTCCCTCTCCTTCTGGGTTGAGTCCCAGTGAGTCACCTCCTCCAGGTCAAGCCTCCTTGTTCTATCCCATCCAACGAGGCCCCACCTTTTAAGATGGTTCCATGAATACTCCAAAACATCCAAACACATGAGGCTTTTGAGGGACATTCCAGAGCCAAACCATAACAGATCTTAAACTGACAACCAAAAGAAAATGACTAGTTATATTTAGAAAGTGGAGAGATAGCAGTTTCAAGGATAACTTTTGTATATCTGGCTTTTACTAATGAATTCACAGTAGTGCCTTTTTTCTGTAGAAGCCACAGGAAATGGGTCAGGGTTGGGATTTATACACAAGTAAAGCCTGATTTAAATATTTACTCAGGGCAATTTGGAAGACAAATTCACATAAACCTACAACAAATACTTTTTGTCACTACTGAACAAATGTTACAAAATAAAATGAGCAGAAAGAGTAAACTTGATCTGGATTGAAACGTGGCCCCTAAGAGGGATTTTTAAGGGTTTTATAAGAAAAAATGTAGCTTATTTGCTCCAGGCAGAACTGTTTGCTCTAACAATCACAATTCAAAAGTACTTGACTTAAACATTTTGTGTCTTACAGTCAAAATATTTCCTTGGGCAATATTAAATTCAATTTAAAAATTAGATATTTACTAACATACAAGAAGAAAAATAAAGTAAATAAAAGAACTTTCAACCCAGTGCATTTGGATCATTCTGGAGTTTTGATTTTGAACACTGAACTACTTTAAATTCCACTTTAGTTTGTCCTTAAATCCTTTACTCCCCTCAGTTAGTGGACCATTTAACAATAATGTGTTATTCTACAGGAAACCATCCTCATCTCATGACCTTCTAATTAGCTGCAGACCCACCCATAATAACACTTCTTCAATGTGAAAGTTGAACAATTGTCCTTGAGAGTCTCCTTTTTGTAAATCATATGATGTCATCAAAATACCATAATGACCCGGACATAAAGTCATGTCAAGTGCTTTATAGTAAGTTAAAGATTGCTTTCTCTGTGTGGTCATGCAAGAAGCCATTGGTTGTATGACACAGAGCGAATTGATAGAATGTTTGGTTTATTTTACTTTTATTCAATTGTATATTGATTTCACTCATTAGGAACCCTGTGAGGTTCTTTGGAATGCCAGAGACACTTAATAGATATTTTAATGACACTATGTGTGACCATTGAAGGGATTACGTCAACTTGAGGAAATCGGGTACCACACCTGCGTTAGGATTAGGATTTTGGGAACCCTGCCTAAATTGGGAATTGAGAACCAGCCTGGATTCCAGTGTGAGAGACTGGTGGGCTGGCTAAGGAGGGAAAAGCACCCACCCATATGTGGGAGGTCCAGCTGGAACTCCAACAGAATAAAAGGAAGGAAGAAGGAAGATTGTTATAGCTTCTTCTTCTGGGAAAGCTTTCGCCTTTGCAATTGTCTATAGATGTGGACTTGCTACACACCGCAGATCTTCATCACAGACTAGTTCCAGTCTCCATGTGCACCTGTCTGCCCATCACTGACGTTCAGTCACCGATCTTCAGGTTCCAGTCTTTGCCATTGTTCTTTGAACAACCGCGAGCCTCAGCAGAAACTCACGCCACTGGCTGTCCTACCGTCCCCAACAGGAGATATACTTCATGACTGAGCAGCCATCTTGGACTATCTCTATCCTGAGATTTGTAAGCTTTCCTCATATATCCTTGTTGTTATAAAATCTGTAAATTCTGCCTTTTGAAGAACCCAAACTAATATACCATGCATTGTAAAATGGACATCCTGAAAGACCACTCTTAGAAAGGTATTGGACTGTTGTGGATAACAGCAAGGGATGTGTATGGTTTTTTTAATTGCTACAAGGAGGTCACAGGGAGAATAATTATTCCTTAAATATAGCTCTGTCTTTATTTTTAGGCTGTGAGAGACAAGGGAAGGGACCGGGGAGAGATTGGGAAGCCAGCTGAGCTACATTCTCAGCCTTTTTGCTTTGTTTGTTTGTTTTGTTTTTGAGACAGACAAGATCTCATTAAATCACTAAATTGCTCAGGCTTGGCTCAAACTTGTAATCCTTCTGATTCAGCCTCCCAGAGTGCTGGAACTGCAGGTCAGCACTACTAGGTTCTCTCCATATAATTTTTAAATAGATTATCTTACATGGCAAAAGAAACTTTGAAAACATGATTAAATTAAGGACTTTAAGATGAAGACTATGACAGTTGGATGGATTATGTCAACTTGACTGGATTAGAAAATTCTGAGAGCAGAGCTTTCAGAAGTGAGATTGACTTTTGGACCAGCAAGTGAGAGAAGAACACCCACTGTGGGTGTGGGTGGCACAACCAAATAAAAAGAAAGGAAGGAGGAAAACTGTTTCAGCTTCTTCTTCTTGGAGAGCTCCAGCCTTCTCCATCATCCAGACATTGACACCCTCTGTCTTCACATTGATTTAACGATCAGAACTCAAAAGTATTTGATTTAAACATTTCATGTCTTACAGTGAAAATAGTTCCTTGGGCAAGATCAAATTCAACAAAAGAAAATTTGCTTCAGCCTTTAGACCTTCTCCAGAGCGCTGGGACAAAGATCCACAGCACAGACTCAAACTAACCATCCTGCAGTCTTGGACTGGTGTTCTCCTCTTTCGTGTCTGAGCAGCCACTGGACCTTCCAGCTCTTGCACACACGCATGGCCATATTGGACTCTCTCTCCTTGAATTTGTAAGCCGTCTAAATAAATTCCCTTTCCTTACACATACTTTCTATTAAGAACTGTCTAAGAACTCTAAACAATACAATGACATGACACTGAGTTATGTGAGTGAATCCAACGTCATCATAGGAGTCCTCAAATAGGACAAGAAAGTCAGAGAAGAGCTAAGAAGATAAGTAAGTAGTGATCGGAGATGAAGGGCCATGAGCCAAGGAATGTAAGTAGCTTCTAGCAGCTGGAAAAGACAAGGGAACGGATTTACTGTTAGAGCCTCTGGAAAGGGCTCAGCTTTGCCAACCCGCTTAGATTTTGACTTTTAGAACTGCAAAATAATACGCTTGTTTCATATTAAACCATTAAATTTGTGATTCTTCATTAAAGCAGCAGTAGGAAATTCAACTTTCAGCTGTGATGATCCCCTGGAGATTTAGGAATGAAGAGCAGGATCTAAGAGGACTTTCACTTTCCATTCTTCCTAATTGAAGATTTTTGTTTTGTCATAGATTTATATTACTTCTTAAGTAAAAATAATTATTGAAAGTAAAACTAGGTAATATTAAGTGAGCAAACTATAAAAATTTTACATAATTTCCCAACCATTGAAAAAAAGAAAGAAGCTTATTACAATATTACCAATTTGTATTTGATAATTGAAAGCTCACAGTTTTATTTATCCTGTGGGTCATTCAACTTATTCTTTGATCATCTGACTCTGAGCTAGAGAACTACAAGGTGACATCATAAGGCCCTAGGGCAGTATGTATTTCCCTAGTGAGTTCCACTTCAAACTCAGAGATAATTGAGAATTTGCCAGGCACAAACAGGAAATCAAAGTTTGTGCAAAGAGCACAAAAAATATGGAAATAAATATTTTTAATTTTTTAAAGGAATAACTACTGTTCTTCCTTCCTTTGAATCAGATACAAGCAGCTACTCAGTGCTGGAAACAGTCTGGTGTCTCTGCTTGATTTAGCCAGATTCAGTCCAATGATCACGACCTTTTCTCTCATTCAAATGCTTCAGTCAAATAAGATACGTGAATTAGTGAATTGAGATCACTAGACTAAAAAATATAAAATAATGGTTAAAGAGCCTCCTTGCCCAGAGCTGGAATGAGGAAACTATAAGATTTTTGGCCTTCTGGTTGTCAGTTTATCAGAAAGGGCTGGTGAGAAGCACTTAATATTGGCCTTGAGGGGAACAAGATCCAGCTTCCTTGCAAGTCGAAGTTTCATTTTTATGGAAGCAAAATTGAGGAACAAAACTAAAGGAACAAAAGACACAAATTATTCTAAAGTTAAAATGCATCAGCAATGGAATTTTCCTCAAAGGAATTTTATACATGAAAGCTCTCAATGTATATTAAAAAGCAAGACTTCCAAGTATCTCTAAGCTTGACCTTAGCCAAAGAGATGTGAAACAACTCAAGCATCTCAAATCATAATCTTTGGTTTTAATTCCCAGATGAGTAGTAAATTTCCCAACTACAATGTGATATCACTTTTGGAAACAATATTATCTTCATGATAAATATGCCATAGGGATTTTTGTGCAATTTTTGGTAACGTTGCCTGATCTCTATTATAGTTAACTAGTTCTCTGATAAGTAAACATTTTGATGGAGAACTCTTATTTTTTGGCGCAGGGGCCAAGCCAGTAGACTTACATGTCCACATACACTGGTATTTGTATTTTCTTTCGCAGGAGTGGCTTCCATCTCTATTTCCCCATTAGCGTGAATACATACAAATCACAATGTATAATACACATGTATGTCTGAGCCTGTAGAGATGGTTCCAGTAAACACTCACAATTACACTTTCATACTGCATGCAATAGAGTAAGTACAAAGGGTAATCAAAATACATGATGAAGATTTAATTTAAAAATTATTGTAGGAAAAGACACATTATCATTAGCCTCCCTCAAAATAAGCCGCCTGTTGTGAGTTTTATGTGTTTCTAGGAGGCAGGGCCTTGTAGACACTGGGGCTTTACCTGGAAGGGGCGGATCCCTGGGAAATGATATGGAAAGATACTTGCTAGCTCCACCCTTTCCTGCTCACTCAGTTTCCTGTCTGCCATGCGGAGAACAACTTTTCCTCTTCTGAGGCCTCTCTACCATGTGCTTCCACCATTGCCAGTCACCATGAATGGACTGAGCCCTTCTGAAACTGTGAGCAACCATACATTTTTCCTCCTTTACGTGGGTACTGGGTATTCTGTCTCAGCAACAAACAGTAACTAAGACACCCCTCACTTATACCACACTTATTCAGTCATTCTTGCCACTCTCTGAAGCAGCTCTGGAGTCATCTCCTGTGTCTTTATGAGGTATGATTTTTTAAAAAATCTAGTGAATGCTGCTGTTGAGTGCCGTCCAATGGGAAGGAAGATTCATACAGTGCATCCCCACCTTCCTTATTCACTGGACCTGGCACTGTGCAACTTTTGGGTTTTCTCCAAAGCCAAATGACCGTAAAGAGTAAATGTTTGGATTAATTCAGGACATGAAGGCAGGCATGACAGTGCAGCCAAAGATACAGATGAGAGAATTTCCAGAACTCCTTCACAAAGTGTCAATAATGATGGAAGGGTAAGTGTGTTCAGAGCAGTAGGGAGTACTTTTGATGAGAAGGTGAGGTTAATGGCAATATGCCTTTCACTGAATACATTTTTAAATTTTTTGTAAATATTCACTGTATTTTTTGATCATGCCTCACATACTCTTTGCTTGCCTGTATTGGTCACTTCTAAAAATTTTTAAATACAGTTGAGTCAGCTTCTCTATACATTCAGCTTAAATCTCTTGGCCATTTTATCTGCCTTATCAGCCAGAACAGACCAGTGGCAGTAGGTAATAGCCCTCTTTTTGTAGCTGAGATCACCAGAGAATTTGTTCCTTAGAGTTTTTTAATTTAGTTAATAAGAAAGGATTTTCATATTGAATATCCCTGCTACATATTTCCCATATTCTTTAAGATGCTATATGCTATTTTCTTATTTATCTGACTTCTTCATTTAACCAGCATTCCAACTTACATTATCCTGCCTGGTGTGATGCAACTGGCCCGTGGCTAACTGTCTGATGATGGCCACCACACTTAGCTATATGTCTATTGGAGGCATTTCCTATTAAAATATCGAATCCATGGAGGCAGAAGTTCTGTAAGCAGGCTTATCTTCTTTCATTTTTTTTTTCATTCTCTATGCATCTCTGCTGAGCTACATCTTCAGTCCCCTTTTAAATTTTTGTTTGTTTTGAGACAAGGTCTTGCTGCATTGCCCAGGCTGGAATTCAACTTGTGACCCTCCTTCCTCTGCTCTCCAGAGTGCTGGGATTACAGGTGAGCCACCATATTTGGCTGCTATCAAGCTGTGTCTCTTTCCATTATATCCACAGCCAGCACCAGTACCTAATGTCACTCATGCAGAGTGGTTTCCTAGTCTGGTACCCTCTGGGAAGAGAAACCTAAGATTTAATTGGATGGTACACTCTACACCCTGGAGAAAATGCTCACCCTTGTTTAGTAATCCTTGCCAAGCTCTCATTAGTGGTTAGGGAACACACTCTGGCAAATGTAACAATCTGAGGAATGGCGAACAAGAACTAAGAATTCTTCCTTCTTCTCCCCCTCTGATTTCCCATAGAAGTTTTAATGTTAGCACAAGAGAGGAGAAATCTCACCTCTCTCTCCTCTGGTGGAGAAAAAGTACCCAACCTGACTATTATGTAACCTCTCATCCTGTGCAACATCTCTTGCCCATAGCAGCCGGCAGCTAGAGAGATCAGGAAATCAGTTCTATGCATGATTATGAACCACACATGAAAAAGATTCCACCAGTGTCTTCACTGAACTAGGTAAACTAGTGCCTTAAATTATTCTGGAACCAATGAGTACCCAGCTGACTTCTAATCATTTTCCTTCCTGCGATTTGAACTGTGAGTCATCTGTTCTGCTGAAAATTGTGGACACACTGGTGTATTTTTAACTTATGATGAGCCACTGTTCTAGAATAAAACAGAACAGAAATGCAATCTGCAATGGTCTTGGGGGAAATAGTGTGCAAGGTCTCATGTGGAGCTTGATGTCCAGTTTTTGTGGGAGATGACAAAGAGCTCCAGAACCAAGGTTCTTAGCCCATATTCCCCAAGGCGGCCTTGCCAGTCTAGGAGCAGAAAAATCACAATTTCCAAAGTGGATTTTTCCTTCAGGCATTTGTAGTCCTTGTTTAAGTTTCTACCTTTCCTTGTGACTCTCTCATTCTCCTTTGCAGCTCCTGAACCAACTACTGGCGTATAAAATCTGCACATGCATTTCCTGAGTCCACCCACCCACCCATTCATTCCTTCATTTAACATGGATTTATGAAGCATTTGTTATATTCAAGAACTAGAGCTGGGCATTGGCTATGCAGCAGAAAACCAGATAGTGCTCAACCGGGAAGAGGTGAATTGTATGTGTATGCATGTGTCTTCGTTACTTTCTCATTGCTGGGATAGAATATCCAACACCCATAACTTTAGGAAAGATTCATTTTATCTCAAAGTTTCAGGTCACAGTTCTTTCACAGGGGGACAGCTGGAAATGGTGAGACCACATGGCAAGTCTGAAGCTGGAAGACGTAGTCCTCACAGCATGACAGAACAGACAGAAGACAGAGAGGAAGGGTGAAACCACCACACAGCATCTGCCCTTTATAGCTCGGTGCCCTTTATAGTACATGGCTCCATAGGCATCCCACCACATTCAAACAGATAAGGCTTTTGAGGGACACTCCAGGTCCAAACCACAACAGTATGTGTGCATACAGTTGTGTCTTTATATGTGCATTTGGGAAGAAGAAAACCACAGTATACATTAATAATTGCACAAACAATTCTATTGTAAGTGCTCCAAAGGACTAGGAAGTTCTGACCAAATTGTGCTAATTAACTGGTAATATAAAGTAGGCTGAATTAGTTACCTCTCAGCATTTTAGTTTTTCTCATTTGTGAAATAAAAATTCTAACTTTTAGGTTGGAACTTTACAATTCTGTGCTTGCTCTGTGACAAGCTGTATTGTGCACCGAGAGCATCTGATTAAAATGAGTACCAGCAGGAATGATCAGAAGGCGATCATTTAACAAATCTTCAAATGGTCAGTGACCATAATACAAAATGCACCACATAGAGGAAAAAATAAAGAAGGAACTCTGCCAAATAAACAAATACAAATAAAAAAAGAATCAGAAATTTAGTTATATTAAGAATTAGAATTAAATGAATAAAATTCTTGAGCCCTAAGCATCTTTGGAATCATTTTGAATGACTCACGGGATGGTGTGAAGAATTAACTGAGGACTTTGCTTTGCTCCTTCAGGACTTTACACACAGTGCCAGGAAGAGAGATAATGCCTTCCTGAGAATAGAATTACTAAATTCTACAGTGCTGTTTCTTAAAGGCCTTTTTTGGTAAGAAATTTCAGGTTTGTTCCCAGGAAAATGGTGACAAAGGGAGTTAACCATGACCTTCATCAGTGAGAAAGATAAGAAAGGTTGAGTGGGTGGGAGAGCAGAGTGCTTAGGGCTTCTCCCCTTCTCCTCAATGGAGGAGGTAAGAGAGGCACTCAAGTGCTTTCCTTTCTACAACTCACTACCCCAATAGGTACATGATAGGCACGTATGGAGTACTCAGCACGTGGGAACATCCGCCTCACTCTTGCCAGAGTCCCTGCAATGGGAAGGATCCTTGTGGACTTGCAGCAGCATGAGATGGAGATATTGCAAAAAAAAGAGATGCCATTCTATTGCTAAATAGAAATCTTCCAACCCAGTAGACCCAGTCTTCCAAGGTGCCACTTGTGACCAAAGAGTCAAAATACTCGGCAAGTGGGGTCTTTTCAGTCTCCTACTCATTCTCTATTGAGACGGTGGGGCAGAGCCAGAGCGCTGGTGGTAGCCACAGAAAAGAGCAAGTAACTTTGCTACCACTTAGGGTGGAAGCATTCATAGAAGAGCAAAAAAGAATGATAACATCAATTAAGCCACCCTGGGCAGTCAGGACAAGAAACAGTTGTCACTTTGCCTTTTCTGAGATGAGAATGAATGAATTTTGGTTAGAGTTTTCTTTTCTTTTCTTTTCTTTCTCTCTCCCTTTCTTTCTTTCTTTCTTTCTTTCTTTCTTTCTTTCTTTCTTTCTTCCTGAGATAGGTTCTCACTGTGTTGCCCAGGCTGGTCTCGAACTTTTAGATTCAAGTGATCTTCCTGCCTGTCTCTCCAACAGCTGAAATGATAGACACGTGCCACAGGATCTGGCTTAGCCCTGGGTTCTCAAGTCCAGATTTCTGATTTCCTACATACTATTATATAACATCGTATAATAAAGCCTAAACAATCAGTTTCTCTTTTTCATAAGTAGTGTATCATAGAAGTAATGTGATGTAGAGAGAGTGGCTATGTCAGAATTTAATTTGATACGAAACAAAGCAACTTCATTTCTTAGCTCTGCTACATATTAGGCATGCAACCTTGGGCACATTGCTCAATCTCTCTCCCTCAACTTTTTCCTCTTTTGCAAAGATAAAGTAGTAGTTACGCTCTTGTATTATTATAAGGTATAGAAGTTAGACACAAGAAGTTTGAGTTCACTCCCTGGCACAAAGATGATGTTAACCATTGGCAATTACCAATGAAGTGATTACTAGAAATAAATACTTTCGCTTTCTGGTTTCTCCTGCAGCAGGGAAATCAGAACCACTGGCATCCCTGCTTACTATTTGCTTTTCATGAACAATGCTGTCTCTTAGCCACAGCCAATTCTCCTCCTATGTTTATACTTACCAGAAACCACAGCAGGGGGTTAAATTCTACTTGTTCTTGACATTGCTTCAGAGTTTCTGAAGCTAAAAGATATTCTTTCAGTGAATCACAGGAAAAGAACAAAATGTGAAAAATCAACTTTAGAAATTACTAAGATTCTTAAGACTTGTCTTTTCGACAATGAGCATGGAGAATTGACAATTTTTTATTTAATCCTCAGAGGTTATTTTTGTCTCTTGTTTCCTCTTTTATTCCAAACTAGTAGGAATATTTTGTCCTGAAACATCAAAAACTACTTTAATTCTTTCAAAAGAGCTAAGTATTTAGACCAAAAGGTGTGGAGAAAATGGAGTCTTTGTAAACATAGTCATAGATAACAAGAAATTATTCCTAAAAAAGCAACATTTACCAGTTCTATAAACACAAAAAGATCAAAGGGTATAGAGATTTTGTGTCTCTGGTCGCTTATTCTTCTTATGTACCCATAACATTTCTTCATACAAAAAGGATGTTTACTTACATTCACTTATAAAAATTAGCCATAAGCCAGGCCTGGTGGTGCAGGCCTATAATCCCAGCACTATAGGAGGCTGAGGCAGGAAGATTGTAAATTGGAGCCCAACCTGGGAAACTTATCAACTTGGCAAGATCCTGTCTCAAAATCAAAAATTAAAAAGCAGGCTGGGGATGGAGCTCATTTAAAGATCCTGCGCTTGAACCCCATAGACACGCAAAAACAATTAACCACACATATGTATCTTTAGCTGTCCAGTTCAAGATGGCATTAAACATTCCCATTCTAGTCATTAAGATGAAAATAAGAAAGTTGCAATACATCTAGGTATGTTCTATACACTGGCCTTTCTTACCACGCTTTTTTTTCAATGATTTTATTTGCCTCAGGTCAACCATAGTCTGAAAATTCCAGGAAAAAAATTGTAATTTTTAAATGGCATGCCCATGTGAGTAGCATGATGACCCCTTGCCTCTTCCTGCTCCATCCTGCCCAGGATGAGGGTCACCCCTTTGACCCATGCATCTCCACTGTCTGCCCCATAGTCATCTTGTAGCCCTCTTTGTTTTCTGATGGACTGTCATAATATTGCACTTTATGTTTTCAGGTGACCTTTATTTTACTCAATAATGGCCACAAAGTCCAGGAGAACAAATGCTAGAGATTCGGACGTGCCAAGAGAAGCCTTCAGATGCTTCCTTCAGGTGACAAGGTAAATGTTCTTAACATGAAAAGAAAGAAATTGTATGCTGATGCTGCTAAGATTGATGATAACTTAGTGTTGTTGATCTCTTGCTGGGCCTAATTTATAAATTAAGCTTTATCACAGTTATGTGTGTGCTGAGTTCTTGGGTACCCAAGCTGCAATTTCCATGCTGAATTACTCTAGTGCCCCCGCTCACAAAGCATGGCTTGCTATGTATGGCCTCGGATTACAGATAGCTTTTCCCTCATTTCTTTCTGTCCATTGTAACCTGACTTCTTTGCCCAACATCCCAACCTTCCCAGCCCAGCTGTTGACCAGCTGATGATGACAACCCTGATCCCAACAGGTGACCGGTGACCTGTATCCCTTAACCCTTTGCCAACCTGCCCGCTCTCCCAACCTATCGGGCAACCTCACTTTGTTCTCTTCTGCTCAATCACTAAACATCTAAACAGCCCAGTCCCTAACCCTCACTCTAGCTAATCCTCCCACGCTACGGCAGTGCTCTCTTTACTACTCAATTAGGGCCTTCAACCTGAATTTTCAACCCAGATATAAGGTCGTAGGGGCAACAAACTTTCACTTCAGATTCTGTTGCCGCTGGTCATATTTTGACTGGATCTTTCTTTGATCTAACAATGTATGTGTAGGAAAAAATTATTTGATTTATGAATTAAACTTTATCATTGTTATGTATATAGAGGGGAAAAAACAATATATGAAGAGTGGCAGGGGGCACTTCAGTAACTTGGTAAGATCTGTGGTTTCAGTGGGTACTGACGGTCTTTGATTATACTCCCCGTGGATAACAAGAGATTGCTATACTTAGATACTTTTTATTGTTAAAACCAAAGATTGGCGGGCTTTTTACTGAATTTTAATAGTTTTATCTTCACGGTTAATCACACTTGATTACAATAATAACATGATTGACTCACAATTTCAATATCACCCCACGTTCCGACTCTCAGTGACTCTAGTGACCCTCTTCTCTACCTTATAGCTCCATCAGCCATGCCTCTGGCTGAACTGAGACACTTGCCAGTTCAAATATTCTGAGTTCTCTGTCCCTCATTCCCACTCATCTCTGAACAGGAAGTACTTAGTATGGGCTGTCTCACTTTGTCTTTGTCTCGTATGTGGGATGAAGGATTTATGAGTCCTTAGAAGAAGATAGAAAACACTCAAATAGAGTCCTGCATCATTTGGTTCATTTTATTGATACATTGATCACATGAAACTCTAATGTTAAAATTATTAATGAACTTACAGGTGGCAGAACAATACATCCCAGTTTTCTCCTTACTTCATTGGTTGCTCCTTGATCACTTTGTTGGTTCTCCCCAGTGCCTAATTGTGGAGTGTATCAGTACCAAGACCCTTCACAATCACCTGCCTTTCTGTCACTTTCCATGCTATTTATATGCTTTTATTTAGTCTTTTCAATTTATACCCCTGGCCTAGATCTGTACTCAGACTACAGAAGCTCTTTCCCACAATGCCTACTTGATAACGCTATTCTAAAGTGTAGTTGGTGCCTCAAGCTCAATATCTGAAAACCAACTTCCTGATTATTCCCCTCTCGCCTGTCCCAGTGACGTGTTCTTTTCTTCTATGGTATGAAATTCATGTTAGAGTTTAATCCCCTTTATGAGACACTAGGAGAGTGAAAATTTCAACCAAATATTGTATTTAGAGGCAGAGACTTTGGGAAGTGATTTGGATTAGGTAAGGTCCCTAGGCCGGAGCCCTCATCATTGAATACTGGGGACTTTTTAAGAAGAGAGAGAGCAGAAGACATGCACATGAGCCATACCCCCCATCTCCCGCTGTGCACCATGCTTTTACTGTCGGGGACTCTTTACCAGCAAGACATAGCTCCTTGACGTTGGGTCTGTAGAATCATGAGCCAAAATAAACCTCCTTTTTAATACTCAGTGTGGCATTTTATTATTAGCAACTCAAAAGAGATGAATGAATACACCTAACTCAGTTAATGGTCACTCAGTCTTTTTAACTGCTTAGGCCAGAAGCTTTGCATCAACTTTGCCTCTTCTTTCTCTTCTATCTCCCATATCTATGGGCTGTAGCTTCAAAACGTGTCTAGATTCTAATCCCTTCTCTCTACATCTTGGACCACCATTTCTTACCTGCATTTTTGCTATAGTCCTGAGAGGTCTCATTGTCATCCACTTCTATTCTCAACACAGCAGGTAGAGTGATCCTATTAGCAATTAAGGCCAATCATTATCATTCAAACTCAAAACCTTCCAGGAGCTTCTGATCACACTCAGAGAAAAAGCCAAAAGTGCTTTACAGTGACCAAAGCTGCCCTGTGCAATCTACCTTCACACCACACACACACGTGTGCGCACACACACACACACACACACACACACACTCTCCATCCACCCCACCCATTTCACTCTGACGTCATGAATTCATCTCCCATCCTTGCCATCCTCCTCTGCCTTGGTTTGCGATTCTCTGAGCCCACCTGATATTTACACTTCCCAGGGCCTTTGACCTGACATTTCTTGCATCCGGATGCTCTTCCTCAAATACCCATGTGATGGATTTCCTGAGTTTTCCATAATCTGTTCACATGCTCTCTTCTCAGTCGTGTCTTTCCTGACGATTTTATTTAAAACTGAGAGCTTTCCCTCTGTAACTGTCCCATTTCCTAAAATGTCCTATTTTCTCTTTTCCTTGTTTATACTTACCACCCCCTGGCAAAACACAATGTGCCGATTTATTGTTTATATCTTCTATTTGGTGGTTATTGTGGTTTGGATCTGGAATGTCCCCCCAAAGCCTCGAATATTTGGATGTTATGGATTATTATTGGAACCATGTGCCACTAGGAGATTGGAGAGGTGGATTATGGGCATGTGGTGTATTACAGGTGTGTGTGGTAGAAGACAGGCATGTGGCAGATTATAGATTACAGACATGTGGATTAGATTACAGGTGAGCAGAGGATTATAGATTACAGGCCTGTGGTGGATTAGGGGCTTACATCTGGAAGGGGTGGAATACTGAGGTTGGACCCAGGTCACTGGGATACAACCTGACATGATAAAAGCAACTTCCTCCCTCCCTTCAGAGATTTGGCTTCCATTTGCAATGCTGTGAGGAGCAGTCTGCACCTCCACCTCCACTGTGTGCCTCCACTGTTGCCAGCCACCCATGAAGGAGCCATGACCTTCTGGAGGTGTGAGCTAAGATAAACCTGTCCTCCCCCGATTTGTGCCCATCAGGTATTGAGTCACAGCAATAAAAAGTCACCAAGACAATGGTCTTCTAGTAATTATAAGGTCGGTTCCATTGGTTCTCCCCCTGCATCTTTAGTGCCTCTTGCATGGTAAACACTCAATAAAATTCATGAAATTAATGCTCTTGGGTGGGAGTTGAACTTTGCCTGTGTTAATTACCTGAAACCTCTCAGACTTCCTTTAAGACAGGCCCTGCCATGATCTCCACTTCATAGGTGAAGCACAGAATGAGTCAGTATTTGGCCCAAGGTCACAGGGATGCTGGATAAAGTGGAGATCAATTCTAGCTCAATATTTCTCACTTTAGAGTCTGAGAGGTTAAATATTTTACTACATTGCTTCTTTGAAAGTTTTGCCTGAAGGTTGAAATTTTTCAGAAAATGGTAATGTAATTTTTATTAATACATATTTTAATTGACAGTCATTGTAAATACTTGAGGGGTTCAGTGTGGCATTTCAATGCTTGCATGCAATACCAAATGGGCAGATAATGGTAATTGGCATGTCTGTCACCTTGAACAAAGTTGGATAATTTTAAATGAACAATTTGTACAAGGGCTTTACTTCGTCCCTTTCCTTCCTGGGTTATTAAATTGAATCTTAGAAAAACAAAGGTTCTTTTTGAAAAACCTTAGCATCTGTTAAAACTCAAAATTGTGAGAAAAGTGAAAATACAAAAATACAAAATGAAGATTTGTGATTTTTTTGGCTTTTCCAGGGGCTACCAAGGTGTTTGTGGCCTTTCTGCAATGTCAAAAGAGTAAACTAGACTTCTCAGGTCAAAGATGAAGAACTTTAGTCTGTTAGACCTTGTACTCTGATTTTCAGTTTGGAAATATTATGTAGGCCTGATTGAAATAAAATTGGACTTGATTGGTTTGAATGTCAACTCGTGACATCACAGGAGAAATGTTCCTTTCTCTCATTTGTAAAATGAGGTTCATTACACACACCTTGCCTGTTCATTGCTTCCCAGTGTGATGTAAATGAAAGTTATCATTACCAGTAGATGACACATGCATCAAGTTGTTTCTCCAATTGTTTAAAAGGTTAGAAATGAAGTGGGAATAGATAAAAGTTTATGAGGTGTCTTCTTGGCCAAGAAATAGTTTGTTTATTCTAACATTGTTGTCTGAAATATATTAGGATCTGGAATGTTCCCCAAGAAGCTTGTGTTTGGAAGGTGATTCAATCCATTGATTTTTCTGTGCTATTACGAAGCAAGGCCTGGTTGGAAGGGGCGGAACACTGGGGTTTGAACCAGAAGGGGCAGACCAGGAAGGGTATATGCTATCTTACCCTTCCTGTCTCAGCTTCCTGTCTTGCCATGCACAGACAGGCTTTCCTTACCTAGGCCCTTTGCCAAGCCCTTCCACTGTTGCTGGCTGCCCATGAATAGACTCAGACCTCCTGAAATTTTGAGCTAAAATAAATCTTTCCTCCCTTAAGTTTTGGGTGTCAGGTATTGCACCTCAGCAATGAAAAAAAAAATGCAACAACAACAACAAAAAACTAAGATGAACGTTTATTTCGATATTTTATTAGAGGTATTGTATTCAAAAGATTAAAAGGCTAGTTTTATGGCTGGAAAGGCATTTTGAAAAGTAGTTTATAATCTTGAGGGAAAAAAACAATAAAATTTCATTTAATCCAGTACAATCTAATTCCTGGAAAATATTTAAAATCTTGACCATAGCTTGTGCCAAGTGATTTATTAGATCTTATTAGAATGTAATTGCTTAATTTAGTAAATACAATATATCATTTTTAAAATAGTGATGCTGTATCTGTCAATATGTTTGTAGTTTGCTTTAGACATTTCCTTAAAATACGTATTTCTCTTCATGTTTTGTTAGTAACTCAATGCTTTCTAATGCCAACCATGATCATATCTTGTTTCATTTAGGGAATGGTTTGCAGCATTTCTGCCATAAAAGATTATTTGAGCCATTTAAATTATTAGCTCTATTGCTCACTGAAGATATTTAATGTCACATTAGGAAAAAGAACATGAATTTCTAACCCCAAGATCTGATTTTCCCACTACTTTCTCTTCTCCTTTTCTCCCACCCTTCCTATCTCCTTCCACCTGCCCCACTCTGTCCTCTAAGATTACACTGTTTGGAGATGATTCTCCTATGATATCTTCAAGTACACAATAAAATTGCCGCTGTGTTCCTTTGTTTTCATGGAAACTATCCGTTAGCTTGACTTTTGAGTCCAAATGCAGGAATCTGAGTGCAGGAAAGAAATCATGAGACCTCATCACATAAACTTTGAAATTAGGTTATTTATTAAGCCAGGTTTCCAGAGAACATCTGAAATGATAATGACTTGGCAAATCTTACCCCAATATTCAAAGGACAGTGGAAATATCTACTTGGGAATTTTAAAGGAGTCCCAAAATCTAAAGGACTGAGAAATATTGTCGAAGCCAGCAGTTCCCAGCTCTACCATACCTACGGTTACAACCTACATACACATCCCTCAAAGTAAAAAACAATTCCTTAAATACAACATAAAGCAGAAATAAAAGAAAGCAAATTATGATGAAATAATATGCATTTTGATATGGAAAAATTATTGATAAAACTATTCTAGAAGAATTGATGAAATAACAAGATATCCCATCCATGTGAAATCATTAAGACTATAACAGGCACAACTTCAGGACAATATGGCTGAATGGTGATGACTTTCAAGACTTTCTCGATAAAGTTGCATCTGAGGTATAGAATTGTAAGATTCTATGAGATATTTTCCTTTCTCCCACACAGTGTTTACATGCACACACACACACACACACACACACACACACACACACACACAATGTTTTTTGATACATTGATTTTTACCCATGTAGCTTACATTCTGGAATCATCCTTCCAAGACACAACTCAAGCATTTGCATTACCTATCCACCAAGAGGCTGTAAGAGCTCCTTAGATGAGTTCCATAAAGCCTCACGAACACCTAATGTACATACCATAGTTTATTGAAGTTATCTGTTTATTTCTCTATCTCCTGGGAACCTGGCCAGTACAGAGATGACTTCCTCCGGCTGTGGGTTGTCAGCATTTTGCAGAGTTTAGGGAATTAAATGGCCAATCAACAACAGCAAAGATGTTGATGCTGTTAATTGTGGCGCCAGTGTTCCTACTGCTCAGTGAAGTCCCAGGCCACTCTCTAGCCATCGCTTCTCAGCTTTTCAGTAGAATGATACAACTACGATGTCCTTATGCAGGATATTAGAACCTCCTTTAATAAAAACTTTTAATAATATATGTTACTGTGTACATTGCTTATGTACTATATAATATAGAATAAAAACTAGCAAACTGAAATCTCACTTACTATGTTAAAATCTACTTCTTAATTTTTATTCACAGCAAAGCCCATTTTAAATTTTTGCTTGAAGAGAGGCAGTGTAGACTAGTAGTCAGGGTGGCAGGCTCCAGCTGGGACGCAGCCCAGTGGTAGAGCGCTTGCCTTGTGTGTTTGAGGCCCTGGGTTTTAGCTCTAGCACTGGAAAGATGAATTGCTAAACAAGCAGGCTCTACCTAGACTGCCTGCTAGGGTTTGAATTCTGCTTCTTATCCCCTAACAGAACATTCAACTCATCAGTCTCATCAATGTGTCATTCTGTTGATGTGTTTAGTGCCACCATGTTTGAACCACTTTCTAAAAGCCCCACCTTAAGCTTTACATAGGAACTTTTAGGGGTACATTTTTGTACCAGTATCCATTGAAGGGGACCCTGGAATCGATCCTCCACACATGCCAAGAGACCACTGTGTATACTTAGTGTGAATAGTTTGTCAGCAAGCCCTTGTTTCTCACTTGTAAGGCCTTTACCCTGGATGAAGCGCTTGCAGTGCTTGGAGCTTAAAATTAATGAAGCAAAACCACTTACACATTAGTCACTTTCTTGTTGCTGGGAAACAATGCCCAACACTCACATCTTAAGAGAAGGAAGGTTTATTTTAGCTTGCAGTTCAGAGGTCTCAGTCTGTTCAACGTCAGATGGCGTTGGTGGAAGACATCTGCTCCTCCCAACGTGGCCAAGAAGCAGAGTGGAAGGAAGGAGTCAGTGAGGGAGATACGCACTTCCAGGTCACGCCCCTTAGGGACCCACCCCTCCAGACCAGGCTCCGCCTCCGAACAGCATGCGAAATCGACAAATTAAGCCACATGACCCCATTAATTCCCCGTGATCCAAACATTTTCCAAATCCATGAAGCTTTTTGGGACATTCCAGATTCAACACAGCACATATCAACAAACTTTACTATGGCTTTTACCTGTGCAATGACGTCTAGGGAGCAGGGGCTGGGAAACCAGTTACGACACTGCTACAATAATAGAGAGCGAGGCCGTCGTCATAGAAACCAACGTGTTGATAATAGCAGGGATACAAATTAGTTGTATTCTGGATATATCTTGAAGACATGTTCATTGGTCGATTCGATATGGGGCCTGGGCATGCTAGAGGTGAAGCATTGGATTTAAAAGGGATTTCGGATTAGCCAGGCATATAGGCATGTACAGTGAGTGGATACTGAAGTATGATCAAACTATGTGGGACTGTCTGAATTATAAAATATTTTTTAAAGTACATTACTTTTAATCCACTTCAAAACACTTCCAATACACACTATCATTCTTGCCACTTTCTGACGCAGTTCTAGCATTTCCTTTCGCGAATGTCTGTATGAAGTATGATGGTGAGCTGTGTCCCACAGAGTGCCACCCGACAAAAAGACAAGTTCATTTAAAATGCAAACAGTGTGTCCTCATCCACCTTATTCGTCAGATCTGGCACTGTGTGACTCCTGGCTCTTCCCTGAAGTCAAAATGACCCTGAAAGGTAAACATTCTGAATCAATTCAGGACACTGAGGCAGCCATGACAGCAGAACCAAAGACGTTCATGGAAGAGGACTTCCAGAACTGTTTCAGGAAGTGGTCAGAATAAGTGTACGCAGGGCGAGAGGGAGTATTTGGGAGAGAATTAATGGCAGGGTGGTTATTAGAGTAATAATTTAAATATTAAATAATTAAATAAAATTCAAATATTCATTGTATTTTTGATCACAGCTTGTGTGCTGAAGTATGAAGAAGGGGACATGGATAAAACAGAATGGATTATTGTAAGTGAACATGAGCTGGAGATGTGGTACAGTGCTTTCCTGGCATGCACAAGGACCTGGGTTTGATCACCAGCACTGCCAAAAAAGAAAAAGAAAATAATTGAACATGAAATTGCAATGAAGAAGGATTCAAGGATCTTAGATGAGGTAAGGAAAAATGAAAAGGTGGTAGAGTTAATGAGTTCCTAGTTTTGACATTGGTTTCTGTTTATCATAGGAGATAGGATTCTAATAAAAACAGGTGGTGGTAGGAAGTCGGATGCTGAACATTTACATGATGAGGTTGCAAAAGTGAGTGACTGACTCAAGGCAATGGATCAGGCCATGGAGAAAATGGTGCTTAGGGTCTTAGGCATTAAGAGTCCTGGGAGGATTATCTCTATGGATAGTGAAATCCTAAGAATTAAAATAACAGTTGTGTTGGAGAAACTGAGCTAGAATTATACCTGGTGGGTGACAGCCACAAGAAAACGTGTGGGTACAGGCTAGTCATAGCAAGTAGGATTCAAAGTCAGTGAGTCCTAGAGAGAGCTGGAAAGGAGGATGGCAGGGAATGAAGGAAGGAAGGACAACTATTATTTCACAATCAGGCCAGTCTTTCAAGGACTATGGAAGCACAGCCATGGCAGGGAAGCGCCCTGACAGAGCCAGATTTAGTAAGCAAACAAGAGCTTCTGCCATTAGGCAAAGAGAGACTGAAAGCACAAACATGACGGCCTAAGTTTTCTGGGTTTTGGTAAGTTGTGTTTGTGTTACCAGAATTACATTCTTTTGGATTTCCATCGTGGACTTTTTTTTTTTTTTAGGGTTAATGTGCTTTGTCTACTATTGCTGTTGCTTCTACATAAAACTAATGCACATCCAAGTTACAGATTTCCAGTAATGGACACCAGAAGGGACAATCAGGGCCAGAGGGGGAATCCATTCGGATTGGACTAGGGTGACTTAGCACACAGTGGGGAGCAGAGAGTTCCTGAACTCGGTGGGTCCCTGGTTTGGTAAAAGAAGTAACAATGAGGCAAAAGAGAGTTTTGAAGTTTCTGGGATATTCTTTGGTACAACACGAATGAATTTCAGCAAGGATTCTCCTTCACCTAGTTTTTGCCATTCTCACTCCCTGAGTCCTCTACTGCATGGCTAGGTTGCCTGAGAAAGTCAGATTTGCATACATCTTAAGGTGATTAAATCTGACAGTGCTTGGTGCTAAATTAGCACACCGCTCTCTCCTTTTTTTTTGTTAATAAGTGCTCTGTGTCATTGACTCAGAGCAGTAAATGGAGTTATATTTTCTTTCTAATTTTTTTAATATTAGACTCGTCACTACGCATCACTCACTTCCCTCAAATGGAGTAATGTAATGGATTTTTAAAAGCATTTTCTTCCCTGATATAATATTTTGAAGATAAAAACTGATCTTCTGTTCAAGTAATTAGAAAAGCATCTTATTGACTTGTTTTGGGGAGATTCATTTCTATATTGTTAGAATAGAAATCAAAGAGTTTTTGACCATATGTATTGTATTTGATATCCATAATAGCCATCATTAGAACAATAATGAAAATCAATTATGCAAAACAGAATACAAAATTTATTTTTCTTTGGCACTCATAATTTTAGCAAACCCTACAACAATGTTACATACTGCTATATACAATTTTATACTTAATTGTTTTGTACTTTTTGAATCTTTCATGACCTGCATCAAAAGTAGCATCTTACAAGAATCAAAATAGTTGTTAGGCTTGCATGTGTATATGGCAGACACAAGCTTTATAAATACAAACTCACGTGCGCAAAAGGTGTCAACTCACTGTATTTTCCAATAACTACACAATTTTCATTGGGTGGCAGAAATTCTCATCTTGTTGCATGGGGTAAACCCAAGTAAATATGGAAAGTTCTTCCTCATTTAATTTAAAATACAATATAGTTTAAAGCACTCTCCTGTTTTTCTATCTCCCAAAATGGCATGTTCTTTGGTGGAGGGGAGGGGAGAAGGGGTCAATAGGGTCATACACCACATTGTGGCTTGAAAAAGCAGAGGACTCAGCTCTGGAATTCAACGAGGTGACTAGTAATGGCTGATGTTGTCACACTCGAGCTCCACATTGTTATCTTCATGTGTTGTCTTTTGGAAGGACAACAGGACCTGTGGGACTCTGGATGTTTTCTTTGTGTAGTTCATTTTCCAAAGAAGGCAAGGTTGGCCCATGGTGCCTCACCTTTCTTTCCTGTGAGTAATGCAGAGCTGCCACTGATCTCCTGTTCCACCACCTTCACCTCATGGAGGATGAGGCAATTCTTTGAAAGCATTTGTGATTCATTTCTAGAAAACCAGGTTCAAAGCAGACACAGGCTCACACTGGAATCCGCCACAGTCTCTGTGGTGGGCCTGCTACTCACTGTTCTTCCCAAAGGCCAATTCTTTGAGGAGGCATGGAAAAGTCTTCTCACAAGGGCCTATGGGAGACTATGTTTTCTCTTACTGTTCTTGAAACTCTTCTCAAAGGATGGCAAGTAGATGTTACTCTGAAGGTTTCAACTGTTCTAGAGCTCAAACCTTTAAACCTCAAAAACTTTTCATGTATTTATTGGCCATTTGAACTTTTCCATCTGAGAACAGCCTATTTATTTCCTTTGACAATTTTTCAATCAGATTTTTGATTTTGAGAGGCTTATTTTTTTCAGTTCCTTGTACAGTCTAGTTATGAGTCTCCTATGTGAAGTACAGGTAGTGAATATTTTTTCCCATTCTCCTGGTTCTCTCTTTACTCTGTTGATAATTTCCTCAAAAACTTACTGGCTTGAGACCCTATTTTGAGGTGGGCCTGTTGTTTCAGGCTTATAATCTCAGCACTAAGGGAAGCTAAGAGAGGGGGATTGCAGGTTTGAGTCCAGCTGGGAAGTTTAGCAATTTAATGAGATTCTGTCTCACTATCAAAAATAAAAATGGGCTGGAGATGTAGGTCAGTGTGAAGGCCATGTGCTTTATTCCCAGAACCACAAAAAAGAGGAGCCTAATTTGCCAGCCAAAATATAATGTTGGCCATTTCTTTTTATATCCATGCTACTCCTGGAGGCAAGAGAAGCCATGACCAAGTTTGAAGAAGGGTGGGGCAAGGCTGAGAAGGAGGAAGTCACAGAGGGACTTCCGAATCCCTGAGCTATTGTCTTCCAGCATCTACTCTGAGCTGTTGAATACTGCCATTTGTATATCCTTCTAGGTTCTGTGACATCAGCTCATTCTAATTTTTTTCTTCAGATTTCTTCCATTACTCTGTGTTAATTTTTTCCCTCCCCTACAAAAGGTTCCTTTTTCTACATTTCTTTTTTTGTTCCAAACAGAAAACCTCTGGGCCTAGATCTTAATTTTTCTGTCTTCATAGCCTCTGCCTTTTTGAAATTTTGTCTTTCTATACATTCATTGGTATCTCTACATAAATGGTATTTCCAATCTTGACCTCCATTTTCACATTTTAATGGCTTTGAAGACATGTTTCAAAATTACAAATCCTTTCCCTCTCCCTTTCTGACCTTCTCATACCCACCCCTTCCCCACTAGTTCCCACTATTCCCCCAATTTTTTCTATGAAATGACTGTGATCTGGATTTCTCATATTAGAGAAACCATCCAATATTTAACCTTCTGCATCTGACTCACTTTGCTGAGCATGATGGTCTTGAGTTGCATTCATGTAACTACAAAGGCCTCAAACCTATCTGTTCTTATAGACAAGTAGTATTCCATTGTGTACAGATACCACAATTTATGTATCCATTGGTTTGTTGATGAGTATTTTTGTGTTTTCTACATTTCAGCTATTGTTAGTTGTGCTGCTATAAACATGGGTATTCATGCATCTCTGTTATGTGATGTTTTTAACTCTTTTGGAAAAACTCCCAGAAGTAGTATGGCTGGATCAAAGGGGATATTCATTTCCAACTTTTTGAGAAACTTCCATACAGTTTTTCATAGTGATTGTACCAATTTATACTCCCACCAGCAGTGTAAGAGGATTCCTTTTTCCTCACAGCCTTGCTAGAACTGATTGCTGTTTGAGTTTTTGATATATGCCGTTCTCTCTGGGGTTAGATGGTATCTTACTGATGTTTTGATTTGCATTTCTCTAATGGCTAAGGATGTTGAACATCTCTTCATGTATATTTTTAGTCATTTGGACTTCTTCATCTGAGAATTGCCTATTCATTTCCTTTGCTCATTTTTCATTTTGGATCTTTGATTTTGAGAGGCTATTTTTTTCAGTTCCTTGTACATTCTAGTTATGAGTCTCCTATTTGAAGTATAGGTAGTGAATATTTTTTCCCATTCTGCTGGTTCTCTCTTTACTCTGTTAATAGTTTCCTTCGCCATGCAGAAGCTTTTAAATTTTAAACAATCTCACTTGTTAATCCTGAGGAATATTTATTTTGCTATGGATATCTTTTTAAGAAAGTCTTTGCCTACACCTATATCGTTTAGATTTTTTTTTTTCCTAATTTGTCTTCCAGAAGATTCAATGTTTTGCTTTTAGTATCTAGGTCTTTCATCCTCTTTGATTTGATTTCGGTGCATCATGACAGGTAAGTGTCTAGATTCATTCTTCTGCATGTGGGCGTCCAATTTTTCCAACACCATTTGTTGAAGAGGCTGGTTTTTTTCCAGTGTGTGCTTTTGGCTCCTTTATCAAAGATCAGGTTTTGCTCCTGATGTAGAGATTTCTTTAGTCTCCTCTCCTCTTGTCATACTCTCTCCTTGGGCCACTCAGTTATTTCTTTCTTCTTTTGGCTCGGTGCCTTGGATTCCCCGTCCTGTCTTGCTTCATAGATGGATGAATAAATGTTCAAATGTTCTAGGCTGACTCTGATGCTGTATGCCCTCCAGGGTATTTGCTCTTCAATTTTGTGAGCTAACCGTAGGTGTCGACTTAATTGATGATGACTCCCTCTGCTACAGCCTGGTGTTCACCTGGCCCCTGTCTAAGTGGGAAAGGGTGGCCCCAGCTGGACTTGTCCTGTGGTCTGCAGCCTGCTGCACACCATGAGATCAAGGACAATTTTTTTCCTGTCTCTTTCTTGCTTCCTAGTCCCCAAGGATTCCTCTCTAAGTTGTAAGAGAAGTTTCAAACAAGAGGAAGCTTCACATACATTGAGCTTGCGGTTGTGTTCTTCAGCTTTCCATTGCCTCCAGCTTTCAAGTTTCATGACAGCCACAAAAGAACACTTAGAAGCTGAGCATGGTGCGCAGGTCCATAATCCCAAAGCCCTGAGTGGCTGAGGCAGGAGGATTGCAACATGGAGCCCAGCCTAGGCAGTTTAGCAAGTGTATGTCTTAAAACAAACAAACAAACAACAAAAGAAAACAAAACAAAAACAAAAACAAAAACAAAATCCTAAAAAGGCTGGGGATATAGCTCGGTGTGAAAGTCCTGGATTCAATCCCCAGGACCACAAGCAAATAAACCAAACCAAACCAAACCAAAAAGCAAACCCAACAACAACAAAAGCAAAACAAACTTTAGTAAGTTTACTACATTGCCCTAATGACTATCTCTCCTTTACATCTTGCTTTTGAATGTCTTCCCAGATAATCTGGAATAAGCAATCTAAAGCCCCCCTTTTTTCCCACATTCCCCTTGGAAAGCTACCCTTGTTTAAAATTTTAGTCCAAATCATTTTCTGAAGTATTTCCAGTCGTTATTGATTCTTTCCTTCTGAAAGCATAAAATAATATTAGGAAGTAAAGCAGTAAATTGTTATATAAACAGAAAGATACAATATAAATTTACCCCAATATACGAGTTGCATATGTAACTTTGTTGATCGCTGCAGTAATTGAACTGGACAGGCTCTGGTGGACTTCTGTGGGAAATGGGCGATGAATTTTAATTGCTGTAGCAAAGGTCACAGTGACCTCTCAATCTGCAGATCTAGCCCTTCTTCCTAGGTCTGTCCCTTCCTGAGGTTTGTTACATATGTCCTTCCTCCACCTTGCAATCCTTCCCACAGTTGGCTTTCTTCCTGCCTGCCTGTCTTCCTTTATACATTGCTAGAGGCTTGCAATGCATAGTAATTGCATTCCTCTTGGGGCATCGGTGCCTGTACATATCTCATCGTGATCGTTTTTCTTCCCTCTCTCCCTCATCTCCCCTCACCCTCAGTTTTCCTTCCCATCTCCACAAAGCTTATTTCCTGTCACTTCTCTTTAAATTCTTCATATTTTTAGGTGGCTTGGTTTCTTCAGCATTCCTGCATTGGGTCCTCCTTCCTCACCAAAAGCTCCCTTCCAGGTTTCTTTTCTCTTTTCCACCTTCCTCTGCGGCCACGTGCTCTCCAGGGGTGGGAGTGCCCGGTCGTCCACTCACGTCGAGGGCAAGCTTAGGTCTCACAAACTTTTGAGTCACCTAAGGCTTATAAGCGACCCCTCTCCCGCACTCCTCTAGGCAGACCCTCACCTATGCTTCTGTAGTTGACCCCTTACCCATAGTCCTAAGTAACCCCAACACTAACTGCTTATGGAGCCTTAAGCAAATGGTTTTACAATTGTATACTTCCGTTGGTGCATCCGTAGAATGGAGATGATGATAGCATCTACCTTACCAGGCTAAGAATGAATGCGCAGAAGTGTGTGCACGCCGTACAAGCTGTGCTGCTTTCTGCACATGAACTATTTTCATAGCCCCCGTTCGGGCCGATGGGCTTATGTTTCTGTGATTTGGTCTACGTATCCTTCATCCAAAGCGCACAGCATGACTTTCTCGGACTGCGCTCTGGCCTGGAATGCCTGCGCCTCGGCCCTTCCAGGCAGGAGCACCCTTCAGCCCTGAGGATGTTCTGCCTGCTCAGCGAAGCCTCCCTTCTCATGGTGGTTATAGCAGCACTACAAAGCAACGACCACCACTCTACCTACAGAGCACTTGCCGCCCGCCAGGCACTGCTAAGCATTTCGTATTAAATGCGTCATTTGATCTTTCCAAGGACTCTCTAAGTAGGGCTGATATCGGTCTCCATCATGGGAACGGAGGAGCTGGGTTTAGGGAGGTTAACTTGAGTTCCAGTTTCTCAGGACTCCAGCAGGACTGCAGATATCCATTATTGCGCCGTAACCCCGTTACACAAATCTATTCAAGTGGCTGCTTTCTGCCTCCGTTACAGAACGAGCCTTTGCAGCTCGGAGCTGTGCTATTCAGCTTTTTATCCTGTGGCTGTCTGGGATGCCTGGAAGCTAGTACTTAGTCAGAAAGCGCTTTCTCTTGCCTGAATTGTGCCTTCACATAAGGTACAAAACCAGCGTTAGACCACTTTTCCTAATTTTTATCTAACATGTCCTTTGAATCATTGAACCTGGTTTAAAATGACCTTGTTCTGCTTTTTCGAAATAAATTTAGATTATCGATACCCTTTAGAAGAGGCATGGAGAGGCTGGACACGGTGGCACATGCCTGTAATCCCTGCACTCTGAAAGACTGAGGTAGGAGGAGGGTCACAAGTTTGAGTCCAGTCTGAATAATTTAGCAAGACCTTGTCTCAAATTCAAAAATTAAAAATGGCCTGGAATGCAGCTCAGTGCTAAGGCTTTGGTTTCAATCACTGGACCAGGAAAAAATAAATAGAGAAAATAAGTGGGAGCCATATGAGAATATTAGCCTTTGCTTTATAAACTTTGATCTCAAATGAGAGAAAGTTTTATCTCTAAAGAGAAATTAAATGTGAACTAAGCATTTCTAGCTCTTTTGTGGCTCTGACACACAGAGTCAAAATGCATTTTATTTTGATTAAATTTGTTCTGAGCCCTCTGTACCTAAATGATGCCCTTAAGAACCGAAGTAATTTCTAGTTCATATTTTTTGAAGTAGTAAGACTGCAGCTCTAAACACTTACTGACACAAGAGCCCTACATATCTCCCACCGATGGGCACTTCTGTATTCAAAACAGTCTCTTTTCTATTGACTGAAAAAAGCTTTCAAAACAACATATGAAATGATTAGTCTTGTTCGTCACAACTGACAGATAAAATTAGAAATGTGAAAGATACAGTTTTTGTGAAAAATTCAGGTGGGTTTTTTGTTTTGGCTAGAATATGCCTCTACAGAGAGAAATGTCAGAAAATGAAACTGTCATAAGACGTATCAATCAAACAGAGAAGGTAACTATTTATTTTACTCTTTTCAAGGCCATAAATATTGGAGGTATTAATTTGAGTTTTAGAAAGATTTCCTTGAGTTTTGGAAAAAGCAAGAATACTGAAAATGACATGTTTATTAACCAAATGAAGCTCAGAAAGGCATAAAATAACTTTCATAGTGCAATTACGAGTTGGACTAGCACAGTAATGTTTGCCCCCAGAGACCTTCAATGTGGCTTTCTTTTGGGACAGAAAATGACAAGCTAGAGAACTTGCTAGGATAGGGCTGATGACAGGGAATCACATAAAAGAAATACAAATATTTAACATTAACCAAACACTCTTGTATTTAACACAGAGCTAAATGAATAATATGCATTATTTTACTTCAGAATAACATTTATCAACTTGATATTTTTATTGTCTTCATTTTATATACAAGAAAATCAAAGCTTGAGAGGATTATATATAACTCCTCCAAGGAGAAACAGTTAGTAATATCCAGCTGAGAGCAAAACTCATGCCATCTTGGCTTCAGAGACTGCACTTTTAACCACCGTGCCATCAAAGATTGGGGACCTACAGGTTCCAGAGTGTCTCTGTTTAGCCTTAGCTTCTCTCTATATAGTAAGCCATGGTAATAAAATATGCACAGATTGGGTTCAACTGAAGAAATTTAAGAAAGAGGAATTTCAGAAAATCATTTCTAGTTGTGATTGACCACTGTCAATCTTGGGGTCTTGGAAAGAATTCCACATTTGAGGTATGTTCCTTAGAAAATAAGAAAACCAAATGCCTCAAACAAGACATACACATCATACAGGTAGAATTAACACAGACAGGATAGCATTTTAAACTTAAAAGTCATATTTTCCAGGGAAACTTTCAATGAAGATGTCCTCCACTCTCATCCCACCCCCTCATCTGCAGAGGTTTCAAAATTCAATCCTCATGTGTGATGTAAAGAACTACATCTTTGTAACCTCCCTTTTCTTCCCTCAAAAGCAGCAGGTGGACCCCAAAGGAATGGGACAACAAAGAAGAGGGGACAGAATCGTAAGATAAGCAGATGCCAGCCAGCCAGGGGACAGTAGTAGTGTCCTTTCAGATTAAGGATTCCTCTCCCTGGATATCTAATAACTCTGCCCTGTCCAACAGCTAAGACCTAACATTAGATCCCTGGTAGGTCTTACATAGGGAGCTGTTTTATAAACTCAAAAGCTGGTTTTGGAAGCAGTTACTTCTATACGGTGGTGTAAAAGACTGTGCCCATCTAGGCGAAGAGATGATTTGAGGCATTTTGAATAAACGTTTTTTCTGTTTGCCACAATGAGTGGTCTTCTCTGATTTGGTTAGGCAGCAGCAAGCCGAGGGACTTTAGAGACAAAGCCCTTGAGTAGCTGGTAACAGAATCATATAGATTTTGGTGACAACAGAGGAGACTATACTGCCAAACCCCTTATGAAGATACAATCTTTACAATAGTTTCTAAACATCTTCAGAGACGGAAGCTTACAACTTTCATGACAAAACATTTTGGTTTTTAATCTCTTCAACTGAAATCTCATCCCCTAATTTCCCAAGTATAAATGATTCACATATGGTTAAGGAAATTATACAAAATATTGAGCATATCTGTGCAGGGAAATTAAGACTTATAGGTGAAGTCAGGATAATTCTTGGGCAAATTTTTTAGGCTATACATTTTTCTAGGTTTCAGAATTTCTCAGTAGTTGATGAATTTGCTAAATGTTAACATGTTGCAAGCACTAAAGGTCAAGGTAATGGTTATATACTTAGAGATTAGCTGTGGCCTTTAACATCCCTGCCTAACCCTTTTTGCTGACTGTCCATATAATTGGTCTGCTTCCTTGCAATTAAAATCATCCACCTTATATTTGTCAGCTGATGTGATAAAAAATGTTCGTTAGGGGATAACTCAACACTTATTCAAAATTATATATTATTCATAGACTCACTCATCTTGTAAAAAATGTCCTCTCTTTCATTACTAATAGTTAACTCATTTTACTTTTCTTGCTATTCCATGTCATCATGTTCTAGATTAATGCACTGAACTTAGTCCTTGCCAATTGTCCACTTTTGTGTGACAATAACATGGCTTATATTTTTTAATTCATGTGTTTCATTTAAAAATAGACTTCGTTTTTAAAAAGCAGTTTAGGGTCATAGCTGAACTGAGTGGAAAGCACAGAATTACTCTTTTCCTCTTGTACTACACATGTGCAACGCCCCGGTGATCAACATCCCCTGCCAGCGTGGTCCATTTGTTACAGTTCAGAAACTCACATGAACATGTCATTACCCTCCAAACCCATACATTCCATTGGGGCTTGTTTTTGGTGTTTGTGCTATGGCTTTTTATATCATCTACCATTCTAACAGCAAACAGTATCGTTTCCTGTCCAAAAAATTCTCTCTGCTCTGCCTTTTCATCCCCCTTAACTTCTGACCCCTGCTCTTTTTACTGTTCTCTATAGAACTTTTCTCTTTATGTACTTGTCTTTTTACTATCTTTATGTATAGTTTGGGCTCTTCTACTTTATCATTTATTACAGTTGGAAGCATAAAAATATGTAGCTTTCTTAGATTGTCTTCTTTCACTTATATGCATTTAAGGTTCTTCCATTTCCTTTCATTGCCTGGTAGCTCATTTCTTTTCAGTGCTAAGTCCTATTCCATTTCCTGGGTGTGCCACAGTTCACTCATTCGTCCACCTGCTGAATGACATCTCCTTTGCTTCTGAGTTTGGAGTCATAAGTGAAGCATGTTCTAAGCATTAGTGACATGGTTTCATGTGAATGTAAAATTTCAGTTTATTTGGGTAAATAGCAAACAGGTCAATTGCTAGATGATGTGGTGAAAGTATGTTTAGTCTTGCAAGAAACTATCAGACTTCCTTTCGTTCTAAAAATAGTCTTTTTATTAGTTTTTGGTATCCAATACTTATATTCAACTTGAGGAATTGGTGCATCTACATGCCATACCTTGCTCATTTTCGCTTCTTGCTTCCCATATCTCCATCCACTCCCCTGTCCTCCTTTTCCTCTCCACAAAATCTGTCTCTCTGTTATCTACCATCTCTCATTTATTTTCTTTTTTTACTTATTTGTGTTTTGAGTTTCTCATTTTTGGGAAATCATATCATGCATAACCTTCTGTGTCTGACTCAGTTCCCTAAGCATAATGGTCCCAAGTTTCATCCATTTTTCTACAAATGCCTCAAATTTATTTTTCTTTATAATGTTCCATTGCATACATAACACGTTTTCTTTATCCATTCATCTGATGACGGATGTATTGGCTGTTTCCAAGATTTAGCCAGTGTGGGTTGTGTCCAATGAAGGATAACAGGGACAAGTTGAAGGACAAATAACAGGATAGGAAGAAGATATCTGAAATGTCTAAGAACAACAAAATATTAATTATCCAGACTTTATAATGAACTGTAAATAAAAAAGAATAGAAAATACAATTTAAAATGAGTAAAGGGTATGAACAGGTCATTGACATAGAGGATGTCCAAAATCTTAACAAGCATTTGAATAAATGCTCAAAAGTATTTCTAATCAGAACAATACATATTAAAACAATAAACTATTACCTTATTCCCATTAGAAAAGCAAAAATGAAAAGAGAGAGAAACCCAAGTATAGGGATATATGCATCCTCGTATAAGATACAGATAGAATTCTATATAATTCCATCTTATAGGATTCATTTTTATTTTTTCATTTTTTGAGACAGGGTCTTGTTTTGTAGTTCAAGCTGGGTCTGAACTCACTATTTAGCCAAGGCTGGCCACAAACTCATGGTAATCCCCCTACTTAGCTCCTGAGTGCTGGGATTGTAGGCATTTGCTGCCACATCAGGCTTTATCCAACACCAGCCTGTTTCCAGGACTTTAGGTGAAATATTTATTTCAGAGAGCAATCTGTCTTATATATCAAGGTAAATATGTGTATCTTTTGATCTAGTAATTTGACTCATTCTTCCTGGCTCAAAGACCCCTAGTTTCTTTTCTGAAGCAATGTTACCATTCTTTGGGGACAAACAGTGACTGATCTTAACTAACCCTACCAAGGCTGGAACCCTTTGTCAGTGATTAGTCCAGAAATGGGCATGTGAACAAGACCTCCCATAGTCTAATATAATTGGAAGTATACTAGGATTGCTTTCCCTGATCAAAGGCAATGATATGATACTTGGTGCCTAAACACTTGTCTTAGTTACTTATTCATTGCTAAACATAATACCCAACACCCACACTTAAGAAAGGAAAGGTTTCAGAAGGTCTCAGTCCATTCATGGGCAGCTGGCAATGGCAGAAGGGTTTGGGGGAGGCCTATCCATACACAAGTTGCTCTCGGTATGGTGGGATAGGAAGCTGAGAGAACTACATAGGAAGAGCCAATCATTCCCTTCCCGATTTCCTCTCTTCGTTTCTTTTCATTTTAGAGTTAAGGTTGTGCCACCAATCTTCCTCAGACTCGAATGACAAACCATTGCCACAGATTTATAATGTTTTCCACAGATATCATCATACTCATTCTAGTACACCATGTACCTTGTCTCATAAAAATATAATGCAAAAAGTGTTGAATGAAATTTTATGGGACACAGTTATTTCATGATGCAAAAATCAAGGAGAGTTAATGATGTAGATTGTTTTTCATCAAGATCTTTGAAGCAGGAAGAATTTACCCATGCAAAATGGGAAATGTATTCCAGGAGAAGAGATGAGCAAAGACAAGAAGGCATCTGGCTGGTGGATTCATTCAAGAAAACAAATCTAATCTGAGCTTACAGTGTGGGAGAGGGCGTAGTGGATAATTAGGATCAGGATCTTTCTTTTTGCGGTACTGTGAATCAAACAAAAGCCCTTCACTCCGAGCTGCCTCTCCAGCCCCTTTTTATTGTTTATTTGACACAGGGTATCACTAAGTTGCTAAGTAGCCCATGCTGGGGTAGAACTTGTGATTCTCCTGCCTCAGCCTTCCAAAGTGTTGGGATTACAAGTCTGCCTCACTAGGCTTGGCTAGAATTAAGGCCTTAAATTAAGCTCTAAGATAAAATTCAAGAGGTGACAAACTAGAACTTGGAAAAAGAGAATTAACTTTCAACTCAACACTTACTAGCTCAATTAACTCTCACAATAACTCAGTATTGAAGGGAGAAAACTGAGTAGTCATAAGATATCTGAAAAAGAAAGAGACAAAATGGGAACCATGACTCAAGAATGCATGCATATTCCACTCTGCTAGGTTGTTTCTTGTTTTGTGAATCTTTGATTTAACAGGCTTTCCCTTTGAAGAGACCATGGTCATTTTGCCATGTGGGTTGTGTCTTTGTTTCCCAAAACCTTAGCATAGAGTATGTGATCAATAAACATTAGCTGAACAAAAGAAAGAATGAGTACCTAGCAACACGCTGTCATGGCAGACACGGGGTGTAAGATAGAGGCCAAGGCTGAAGACAATATGTAAAGAAGTCACCTGCTCAGAGGTCATTGGTGTGGCCAGAGTTGGTTAAGTTAGAAGGTATTCCTAATCAACTTCAAGAGTGTTTACTGGATACTTTTGATTTCAGGCTGTGCACAGTGTACTTTCTTTAATAGTGGCTATCAAGCCCAAACATGATGCCCAAGAAGCTACCTTTTTAATACTTCCTTTTGATAGTAGTTATCAGCATCACAGAGATATAAAAAAATTCCCTCTTCTTTCATAATGTAGTTCCACCATGGGGACTTTCAATGTTCTATTAGCAAGAAGTAATCTTCACAAATAACCTTGACAATTTCTTTTTCCAAAAATTACAGGCAAGAATGTTTAGGGAAATAAAAGGGAACACTATCTGAAGTTTCATTAAAAAGAACATGCCATGATCTTGTGCTGTACCTTCTGGAGATAAGAGGATCAGTGACCTCCGTCATCTATTTAGAGCTTATAATTTGGAAATAGAGTACTTGAGAGGTTTGGTTTTTCTCTAAATAACAGAAGTATAACACTGGGCAAGGTTTTTTTAGAAAGTTATACACAAGGTCACAGCAACCTTTTTCTGTCCTGTTGACTGGGATTATGTAAAACTAGTGACCAGGGACAGCCAAGTGAGAAGATTACCTACCACCTAGCACCAATTATCTGGGACTAGTAGACACTCTCTATTTGTTTGATTGAATTAAATTGCATCCTATTTGCTAGCAATGAGCATGAGAGACAAGGCAAAAACAATTCAAATGCTCAAATACCAAATCACAGTCACGCAGAGAGAAGATTTTGCCTAAACTTGGTGCTATTAGTCCCACCCTTTAGTCAGTGCTCATGTAGTTTGACAATTATAGTCCTAAAAAATAATTGAGAAAATAAATCCAAAGTGCATCAAGCAATGGGCCTATGAATGCTCCTAAAATAGAAATAATGTTTAAATTTATTGCAACATACTCCAATCTTCATTTTAGAGTATTTTTTATGTATACAACATTATGATAAACTGTATGGGGGATCAGCCAAGTAGACACATTTCAGGCCTGGTAGAGACAAAGATGCACAAATAAGAAAAAAAGGAAGGCTAGGGATACATGTAACATTGTACAGATGACAAAGGAAGAAATCACTTAGATCCATTATTGTGAATACAGATGGCTTTTAGGGAGAAGGTTGTTTTTAAGTCGTGCCTTGAAAGTCTGGGACTATTTCACTAAGTGGAAAACAGAGGAAGCTAATTATAAGCTGAGAGAATCAAACACAGAAACAGAAAGTGCTAAGTGCACCACTTAAATATAAGCAGTATAGCAGGAGATACAATGCAAGCTGTAGTGAGGTTACAGAGGCCTGGAACTCTAGAACTCCATCCTAGAACTTTGGAAATGTATTCTCTGTACCACTTCCTTCAGATCTTTCTGAGACAATGAAAACATTCAATACCCGTAGTATCCAAGATGATAGCCATGAAAGGAGTATAAGAAATTAAAGCTTTAATTTTGTTTAAATTTATATATTTAAATGTAAATAACTACAGGTGACCAGTGGGTCCCACAATGGACAGTGAAGACCACAGAAGCCACTCAAATCTTTGCACCAGAGAGTGCCACCATTAGAGAAGTACTTTAGTGGGAGTTTTCCTTCACATGATCAAAAATGTTGAACTATCTGAGGAAGACTTGTCCTCTTAAATTATTCACTGCTTGTGTAGTTCTTTAGTTTTATGATTTCATCTTGTTATGAAACAGCGTGAAAGTCCATTAATTGCATTTCTGGAGAACAATTAATTAGAGAAACATGGTTAAACAGACTAGATAAAAACAAGAGCAGATGGTAAATTCTGGTAAACTTTTAAAAATTCTCACACACCAACATGAATTGACGTGTGACTGTGGAGAAACAACACGTTTTATTCCTCGGATGGAAAAATTATAGCTACACCTCCTAGGCTGATGAATGTATGTGTTACTAAAACATCACTCGTGAGACACAAGGAAAGAAAAAGAAGCTGTGTGAGCACCCGAAAGGGCATGCTGGCCCTGACACACATGGATATTTCAAAATTTCAGGCCTCTAGGCTCAAAGAACTGCCATTTGTCAATAATGATTTTTAAAGAAGAATTAGCACCCAGTGCAAACACATTTGAAGATGTAAATTTGTCTTTAGATATTGGTTTTACTCTGGGGCGTCATGAAAGCTTTTACTTCTAAGCATATGGCAGAATATTTATTTAGGCCAAAATGAAAAATTTTTCTCTAGGCATTGTACCTAGAGGATTGAAATTTAGAGTTCCTTTATTTATACCTGTAGTACCTAAGTCAAACTGAGTTGTTGACTGATGAAGAGTAAATTCGACCCAATGACCCATTTCTCATTTCTCATTGGTAGACAGAGCAGTATGAAGGAGGCAGACGTTGACGTTCTAAAGCATCCATCTGTAAGCGTCTCCTGAGCCACATGGAGATTCTTCTCTTCAACCGGCAAAAGATGCTGCCCAGCTTATACCAACCTAACATGTAGGCTGACTCTGGGGCTCAAGTGGCTGCCAGAAGCCAAGGGTGATGAAGGAAAACAGAAAGAAGTGGTGAGCAAGCAGCAAAGAGAACCCACTGTGTGATGGATCCCCTTCATAGGCAGTTGTCCTTTTCTCTCCTCTGAGATGCACAAGACTCTTCACTAGAGGTGTCCCTGGACAGACGAGCCTGTAGCAGGAGTAGGTGAGCAGGAGTAGCGGTAATACTTATTTAGGTACAGTTTTCTGGACTGGCTATAGGAGTAACCGTTTTCCCAACTATGTACGTAAGCTCTGACTGCCCCGCACCCTGCCTAACTGCAGTGGTGGCTTTTTCTCAGTAACCGCTCTGGTGGGTAGGTAGTGATACCATCTTGTGACACTAGTTTGCATGTTTATGATGACTAATAAATTGCCTTTGACTTATTTGTACTCCATTTGAATTTGGCCTGACTTGTCACTGTTGTGACATGTCTGCTTAAGACTTTTGTCCATGTTTCTATTGGATTACCTTTTTCTTATTGATTTGTAGATATTCTTCATGTATTTGAATCCTTTATTAGATATGTGTGCCAAACATATTTTTCCCACTCAGTAAGGTGGCTTTGGATTCTCTTCATTGTGTCTTCTATGGAACAGAAGTTGTTGCGCTTTGTGTGTGGCACTCGAGATCGGGTGCAGGGCCTTCACACTGAGTTCCAGCTGCAGTCCATTTCTTATTTTTGATTCTGAGACAAAGCCTCACCAAGTTGCTGAGTTGCCCGGGCTGGGCTTGCACATTCGTCCCTGCTGTCTCTGCCTCCCAGAGTGCTGGGATCACTACCAGGCCTGGCTAAGCTCTTACTCTGAATGTAGTCCAGTTCAACATATTTTTATTTTAATTATTATCTCCTTTGGTGTCTTCTTGAAGAAAATCTTATCTACCCCCAATCATAAACTTGTTCTTTTCTGTTTTGTGTTAAGAGATTTTTGCCACACAGAATTGACTTGCATTTCTGTTGTGCAATCGTTCTTTACAAGTATGATCTGAGACTCGGCCTCATTTTCTTTTTAACCAAAAGGGGGAAATGATGGTTACCTGAAGTTATTGTTGTGAGTTAGATGAGACAACTTGAACATGAGCCCCACAGTGTTTGAGACACACTGTGGCAGGTACAAAGATAAATCCCTTCTAAGATATGCTAATAGCCTTAAGAGCACACAGTTCCAGAAATAGTTGTTCTCATAAGGCAAAATAAAATACACACCATCATGGAATAGCAAACAGAACCATCATCAGGGAAGAGCAGAAAAATAATAGAAAATGAAGCGAAAGGGAATTATGGGAAAAGGACTCTCATTAAAAGGAAATGTTTCAACCTATGACATAGGAAGAGAGATGGGAATTATGTTGTGATGGAATCCTTTTAAGATATAACTCTTTATCTACTATGATCACATTAATATTGAAAATATAATTCCTTGCTAGAGAGAACATAGGAAACCAGGGGCACTTAGCCATTTAAAATACGATCCATGTTATGGTACTATAAATGCATCAGACTTGTTTTGAAAACTTAAAGAGGAATCACAAAATGCTTTTTCCATTTTATCCAGGGATCCCCTTTTTAAAAATGTATTCTGAGAAATAATTAAACATCATAAAAACACGCACAATGTTTGTATCAGAGTTTCTTATAGTAGCATCGTAGTAGAAACGACCCAAATGTGAACAGATGGGGAAAAAATGATTACATTTTCTATGTCCGAGCTTCTCAATGAAAGTTTACAAAACCATTGTAAGAGACAGGTACGTAAGCACAGGTATTAACAATATTTATGAAAAGTTATATACCTTAGGAGGAAGGTATGAGGGAAAAGCTAATACATAAATACTTTTTTGAAAGCAGTAGAAAAATAAAATGGAGAAATCTTCTTTTAAAACTTTCTCAATGTACCTTAAAAATCACATACGTGGGGCTGGAGGAATGGATCAGTGGCTAAAGCACTTGCCTAGCAAGTGCTATGTCAAGAGCTAAGTACCCAAGTTTGATTCCCGAGCTCCACCCAAGCTGGTGGTAATGTATGCCTGTCATCCCAGCACTCAGGAGGCTGAGACAGGAGGATTGCTGTGAGTCCAAGGTCAGCCTGGGCTTCATAGTGAATTCAGGACAAGCTTGGGCTACAGAGCAAGACTTTCTCTCTCTCTCTCTCTCAAAAAAATCATATATATGTGCTTTTTCTTTGGAGACAGGACTTTGCTCTGCAGTATAGGCTAGTCAGCTAGTCCTGAACTCATGGCAATCCTCCTGTCTCAGCCTCCCAACTGCTGGTATTATGGACATGTGTCACCACACGCAGCTAATTTTATATGTAGGACTTGGGGATTGAACGCAGGGCCTTGCTCGTGCTAGGCAAGCGCTTGAACCTCTGCAATATGCCCCCAGTCCCTACATGCGCAGGAGTTTATGACTCATGTACCTCGCTTCCTTACCAGAACAACCCTCCTCCACACACCCACTTCCATCATGTTACTGAAATATATAACATTTGTCCATATTTGATTATTGTAAATACATCTCTCCCTACTAAATAGTGAACTGAGTCTTGTTTGTGTTTTTGTTCTAATCTTTTTGGACAGGACCTCCTGCCTCAGTCCCCCACAGGCTGGAGTTACAGGCGTGCACCACTACACCTGGTTTAAGTCTTGTTCTTTGTATTTCCATTTCCAAGCATAATTCTGGAACATTGGAGGCTATTCCATACTGTTTGGTGGATGAATGCATCAATTAATGAATAGATATGTAACATACGGCTTCCTAAGTCATAATTATATTATCTGTACCTGACAGAAACCTTTTTCACGGCGTATTACTAGAGATTGAGCCCAGGCACTTCATATCAAGCTACATCTCCAGACCACTTTTAATTTTATATTTTGAGAAAGGGTCCTGCTTTGTCGCTATGTTGCCCAGGCTGAGGTTGAACTTGTGATCCTCCCGCTTCAGCCTCCCTGAGTGCCAGACCTGCACCACTAGGCCTGGCTTGAAATTATTTAACTCAATCTGGCCTCAGTGATATATGCCTATTATTCCAGATACTCAGGAGGCTGAGGCAGGAGGATCACAGAATTGAGGACACTCTGTGGCACCTTAGTAAGATCTTGTTTCAAAATAAAATAGAAAATTTAAAAGGGACCGGGGATGTAGTTATCTGATAAAACACTTGCCTACCATGAGAAAGCCCTGGGTTCAATTCCCAGCACTAAAAAATAAATAAACAAATAATTAAGAAATTGTTTAAATCAGAAATTTTCCTAATCCTTCCAGACACCAGGAAAAAGCTTCCCAGATCTTAACCCTATTTAAGAGCTTCTAGTGATCTTTAGGATCCAGAATCTCAGTGTTTGGCTGAGCTAAGAGCCTGGCCAATGTACAGAAAAAAGTCAAAAGAAAGAGAAATTTCTTTTAGAATTGTGCTACATAGTATTTTCTAGTTTACCCAGAGTTCACAGACTAGTGTGTACATTCTATGATTACATAATGTTAAATAAAATAATAAAATTAAAGCTTCTGCAGGGCCTAGTGGTGAGTGGTGCAAGCCTGTAATTCCAGCACATAGGAAGGCTGAGGCAGGAGAATCACAAGTTCAAGTCCAGCCTGGGCAACCTAGCAACTTAGTGAGACCTTGTCTTAAATAAACAATGAAAAGGGATTGAGAATATAGCTCAGAGCAAAGGTCCTATTTCAAATCTCAGTATGGAAAAAAGAAAGAAAAAAATAAAGAAAAGCTTCAGAAAGATTTCTTAACAAGAATACTTACAAACTAAGGGCACACATGTTAAGACAATATGCAAAAATACATAGAAATAAAACTTTTCATATTTACCATTTTCTAGACAAAATATTTAGCATCTAATGTTTACATGGCTAGCATTTTCTAGACAAACAAAATATTTCCAAATTTCCCCATGGATGCAAATGGTCCAATGAGTTATAAATTAGTGAAAGCAACAGGACCATTAGAAAGGAGAGATTGTTTTCTGTGACACCTGAGAAAAATTCAACACACCAACAACTTCAATAATTAGAAACAGTCTGTTGCCCATAAAAACTCTTGGATCAAAAAAGAACTTTCAACCAAAAGACTCTGAACAACTGGAAATTCCACTGAGACTGGTTCATTGCTACTTGGTTAGTGTTGTTAGTGTTTTAAATAACACATTTTCCCACTAAACACAAAAATAGCATCTGCTGGGGGGAAAAAAGACAGGAAAGAAAGAAATTGGAAAGGGAGGATGCAAGAACCCTTGGAAAACAGTGTAAAGTCCAGGGGGGAAAATTGCCATAGGCCTTTGTAAACTAAAAATGCATTACGATGATGACATCTGCAGGGCTGCTGGCGTACGACTACAGCTTTGCAGCTGAGCCAACACTTACCAATCAGTATGATCTTGGATTAGATGCTCTGAGTCTCAGTTACTTCACTTCCATGATGGGATTAGCACACAGCTTACAGAGTACTTTAAAAATTAACTGTGGCATGGGCATAAACATGCAATACTGCATGCTTCATGGCAAGTGCCTAGCTCAATGCCTCACTTATAACAAACAGTACATTTTTACCACGAGTTGGAGCCAAACTTGTTATTGCATCGTTATGAACAGGACAAGGGCTTACATTGGATCCTGCAGCACTCTCGTCTGGGGACCTGCTACAGGAGAAAATATAATGGGTGACCAAAATGTACAGTCAATGTTTTCATTTAAAAAAAAAAAAAACTCGCCACAGTTAAAGACATGGTCAAGCACAATGAGATAAACATATTTGAAACACAGAGGAATACTTTGAGTAGTTATATATTCACTGAATTTTTGATCTCCTCTTGTTGACTGTTTATAGCAATTTATGACAACGAAGCTATTATCATGTGTCTTCAGTCACCTTCTCAACAGCTCTCGCACTAGGCAAATTCTGGCTTGTCCCTTTCGTCAAAGTGGCCATAGAAAGGACATCAAGGCAGCCATGATCTCACAATTAAAGACACAGAAGAAGGACTTCCAGGGCTACCCCTGAAATGCCCAAGAATGATGGGATAAGAGGGTCTGAATTGACAGAAACTATTTTGAAAGAGACTTGTGGCAATCTTTTCCTGTAAAAGATTTTTGAAACAAGGTTTATTAATATTCACCATACTTTTTGACACACCTCATATTTTGTTCTTTATGTCTAACATCTTCCTGACTTAAACTGGCCCCAGTTAAATTGCAATGTCATAATTATCTGTTAGATGTGGATGCGGATGTGTACCTGGGAACACAGCCCTCAGGCATTTTTTTGTGGTTGGGGCACATGGTTCCTCCTCATGGACACTTGACTCAGAGGCCGAGCAGGCTTGACCCTCTCTCAGGCACAGCCTGTGTGTCAGCCATGAGGCTCTCTGGGTATGAGTCAGGGAAGCATTTCCTCCCTCTGCCTCCTCCTCAAGGACAGGTGTTCCTGTGGAAGTCTTCGTCATCAACCTTTCTCCCCACTTCCGTTTCCTCTGGGCTTCCATGGAACAGACTTGGGTCCTCTGCTCCCTTGCTTCAAATCAAGGGTCAATTCTGAGTCTCAACACCACCATTTTTCTTATATTTTTCTTGTTTGTCTGCTCTGTGTGTATCACTGTCTGATGCCGTGTGTGCGTTTTCAGTCATGGATTGTCCGTCTGCGTTTCTTACATACACTCTCCAGTAGAATACAAGTCCCCTCGCGGCGGAGAGCAAGGCTCTTAAGTCACAGCCTTATCTCAGCACCTAGCGCATTCTCCCCAAGTGCGATCTGAAAAGATATTTGAGTTACTTTTTGGTGGCCAAGATCATTATATTTTCAAAACTTAAGCCATTCTTGAAAAAACTGTGCCACAAAAAAATGTTCAACTCTCCAGACAGAATTTGTCGTAGAGACGGTCCGATTTGTAATGAATGTGAGGCAGAAATATGTTTTCGTTGTTTAACCTTATTCAGTTATGACCTAGTTAGATCTTATCTGCATTCAGTATGGGAAAAAGTCACAGTGTGCTAATTTTTAGAAAACACCAGCAGCCATAGACCAATCATGACAATTTGTTACAGCTGGCAGGAGTGTGTCCCCAAATAAACAAAGCATACGGGGCTACACCTGTTTGTAGAATTTCTCCATGAGGAGTAACACGCCAGCTTTCTCACAGCAAGAACATACTTAGCGTTTCTTTCCCCTTCCCTTTCTTCTCTTCCAAACCTCCTGGCTTCTAAGCGCTGTGCTTCCTACATACATCCCTTCCCTGGGAGGCCACATTCCCTTTGCAAAAAATAAGTAGGAACATCTTAACCTCTTCGCAAAAAGTACTAAGGAACAGCTTACCTCTTGATGTATGCTTTTCCACCCTGGGACGCACCAAAAAGCACTGACTGTCCGTGCCCAGCCTACACGAAAACTTCCTGCGTCTCCATTGCTATATTTTCCAAACTACAACTCTAGTTCACCGCAATCTTCCTTACCCTCTTTCTTACTCTTTTTACATGGAAGTTGACATCACTTGCCCACGCTTATGATAAAGGGCACTTAACATCCGGCATCCATGCAAAGACCAGGACCAGAAGGTGAATTGTGAACAGAGATATAAATTGTGCTCTGCTAGGTTCTTGTCCAAAGGGGTGACCTTGAAAAGTCATACAGGAAGTAGTCTCTTTGGTCTTGGGCGCTTCACCTCTACCACGCATGCTCACAAAGTAATACTCCCTGCCTCAGACCCTGGGACTTCAAGCATGATCCCACAGGGAGAGACTGCTTTCACTCCTTTGGTAGCCGGCTCTCAAAAAAAAAAAAAAAAAAGGTAAAGAAATGCATGTTGGGATTGTAAGTAATGTGGCATATTTTGGAGGCAGGCAGCAACTCCCGCAGAGCTGAAATACGTCCTCGCTGAGGGCTGCCCGCCCCCCCCCCCCACCCCGTAATGACGCACGAGAAACTTCACGTGTTTTACAAAACTCAAGGAGCTGATTCTCTCCCTAAGGGAAAAGCCAGACTGCAGCTCCTAAGCTTGAGGGGCAAGTGCTTGAGCATGGAGTAGGACCCGGGAGAGGGTCTGCAGAGACCAGACACTGAGTTGTTGAGCAGCTGCCAGGCCGCAGACGCCAGGCCTCGCTCCGTGGCTTCTGCTCTGGGACAGCCTCCCCCGTGTCAGGCCCTGCTCCGGGGCAGCGAGAGATCACATCCCCTGGGGACATGGGCCATCTCTCCAACAGGCAATGAAAAGACACTTTAATGGGGGAAATGAGTCATCTTGGGAGCTGGGAAGACGGTGGACCATCTCAACAATGGTCTGCAACAGGAAGACCATCCATTACCCATTATGCTTATACCCCTCCCCCTCCGCATGCTCCCTCACCACCCCCCCCACACACACACCATAATGGCCAGCAGGTGCAACCCACCTACTAAGCCCTTTCTAATTTAAGCAGTCTCCAGCCCTCCACCACCACCCACGTGTTCCATCTTTCACTCCTCTAGGAAGATAATCCACTAGGTGTCTACTCGCTAATCTTTCTGCTAATGAAGATTTCAGGTCCACCCTCAGGCTGTGTCCTGAATTGTGTTCATGTCTGTAACACTGGCAGGGGAAAACAATGTAAAATTTGCTACAAAACTTTCCTGAAAGATAGAGATATTCAAAATACAAAATTCATCTTAAGAAAGCCTTTAAGCTTGCCATCACTAGAAGATCTTTGTCCTTAAGGAATGAGAAATTCGTTGACTCTTAGTTTTTCTTCCCTGGGACAGACAACTCCAGGATAACTGGTGTGTGAGTGTGTGTTTAACTGGAGTGTGTGTGTGTGTAGAGTGTGCATAACTGGTGTGTAACCGGAGTGTGTGTGTGTATAACTGGGGTGTGTGAATGTATATGTTTGCAACTGGGGTGTGTGTGTAACTGGAGTGTGTGTGTATAACTGGGGTGTGTGCATGCATGTGGTGTATCTTGTGTGTGTAAATGGAGTGTGTGTGCATAACTGGGGTGTGTGTGTGTGTGTAACTGGGGTGTGTGTAACTGGAATGTGTGGGTGTATAACTGGGGTGTGTGCATGTGTATGTGTTTGTGTGTGTAACTGAGGGTTGTGTATAACTGGAGTGTGTGTATAACTGTGGTGTATGCATGTGTATGTATGTGTGTGTAACTGGAGTGCATGTGTGTATGTGTGTGTAATTGGATATGTGTGTAATTGGAGTGTGTGTGTAACTGGAGTGGGTGTGTGTTTAACTGGGGTATGTGTGTATAACTGTGTGTGACTGGGGTGTGTGCTTGCGTGTGTTACATGTGTGTGTTGGGTATGTACTGGGGTGTGTAACTGGTGTGTGTATAACTGGGGTGGGTTGTGTATAACGGGTGCGTGCGTGTCTTACGTGTGTATGTTGTGTGTGTAACTGGAGGGTGTGTATAACTGAGGTGTGTGTGTAACTGGGGTGTGTGCTGCGTGTGTATGTTGTGTGTGTAACTGGGGTGTGTGCTGCGTGTGTATGTTGTGTGTGTAACTGGGGTGTGTGGGGGCTGTCGAAGGTCTGGGGCGACCTCAGCGTGTTCCGGGCCGTGCGCACTGCGCAGCGCCGCCCCGCGGCTGGGAAGCGGCGCTGGGGGTGTGACCGCGAGCCCCGCGCGCGCCTGCCCCGCCCCCGCGCCCGCCCACGCGGCGTGACTGGCCGCCGCAGACCCTGCTCCCCGAGGCGCGGGGCCGGACGACGCGCGGGCTGCGGCGGGTGCCTGGCGGCGGGTGCCCGGCGTCCGTCGCGCGCCACCTCCTCCGCTCCCTCCGCCCTGTTCGGGCGGCCGCGCTGCCGGGAGCCGGGGAAGACGCCGCCTGGCGCGGGGACCTGCAGCGAGAGCGGGCGCCGGGAGCGCAAAGACCCCAGCCCCGGGGACAGCCGGCCGGGCCGGCCTGGCACCGAGCCTGAGGGCGAGCGCCGGAGAGCCGGGCTGCGCCCGCTCCGCGTGGACCCCGCCAGCCGAGCCCGGCCCCGGTCGCCGCGGCCCGGGCACGCGTGCCCAACCATGAACGCCAGCGATGCCAAGGAGTACCTGGCCCGCAGGGAGATCCCGCAGCTTTTCGAGGTGAGGGGCGAGCGCGGCTCCGGGCTCGGGCGGACGGGGCAGCGGTCCGCGTCCCTCGCTCCCCGCGCGGGTCTCCGAAGCGCGGGCTCTTCCGGGCTGGTCAGCCCGCCCGCCCTGGAGTTGGCGCCTTTCCCGCGGGTCGCCGGTTCCCCGCTCCCGCCTGGCTCCCGCCCGCATCTCGCGAATCAAGTTTCCGGCTTCACGGCGCGGGGTTCAGGACGCAGGGCGCAGGACGCCCCGGCGCCCCCTTCCCCGGCGGGCACGGGGTGGGTGCCGACAACTGCCCGCCCGCGCTCCCGAGGGACAGGGGTCAGGCCAGGTGAGCGCATGGTCGCCCAGCGTGGAATGAGGACGCGAAACCCAGGGTCCTGAGCCCGAGTTCCTCCCTGTGCCAAAGTCGAGACCCCTGCAGGGAAGCGGGCGAGGGAACCGACGCTGCCCTTTCGGGGGTGGGTCGGAAAGGCAAGGATGAAGAAGCAAAAATCCAAACCCCGGGCGGTCGAGCGCAGCTTGCCCGGGGCGCGCTCCGGAGCGCGTTCTCCCGTCGCCTTGAAAAAGAAGGGTCCTTGTTCCCCATCCCTGCGCTCGCCTTGGAGGGCAGCCACGCGGTGTGACTCCTGTTGCTGGCCTCGGACCCCATCCTGGCGCCATCTGCCTGGGAATCCGGAGGAGGGGGACACTTGGAGAATGCGAGCCAAGCGGCTTGAGAAACAAGCTCAGGGAACCTTGGTTAGTTCTAGTTCGGCCACAGTCACCTTCCCAGGGAGGCCTGTCCCCTCCTTCCCTCGTCTTCCTATTTGAATTAAAAAATATTCCTAAATTCTACGTGGTTATGCCTAGGTTAAAAACCAGAGCCAAAATAAAAGGAGCCCAGCCAGGGCTGGAAGAGCCAGGGGATGTCCCTCCACGCGAGGCAAACCTGCCCTCCCGTTTCTAAAAAATGACATACTGAGAGAATAAACTCAGGGTTGTAATGGGTTCTTTTTTCTGCTAGGGGACTTTACTCTGTCGAAAGGAATTTTAAAACACCACTTGGGAAAATGATTTTGCCCATTCCCCCCAGATCGGCTTTTCAGCGGGTTGTGGTAATTACAGATGTTCATTTTCTCTGACTTTTCTAAGCCACGGTTTGCAGGACATGAAAGTCGAGTTTTCAGGTAGACCACCCATGGAGCTCAAGCACCCTTACGTGCAGCCCCAATCTAGCTAGTGTGTTCGCCTGTGTGAAAATGATCAGGCCTCCTGGAGGAAGGACAGGTGTCAGGACTGTGGGGATCCCATGCTCTGGGTGTGGTTTGGTTTTGTCTTTTTGTTTTGTTTAATTTTCAAAAAGTAAATAATGGAGGTGAAGATCATATCACAAATTTTACCTCTGGGATTGACTTCATTCCTTTGTTTCTTTAAGAAGAGCTAGAAACATCTTACAGGAGAGCCGCCTATAGCCAACTACTGCTACATAGTAGGCTTTCATTTTTTTCTTTGTGAATGTGTATTGTGGGGTTTTTTTCCCCCTTGATGAAGGTCAGTGTATAGTGAATGAGTTGAGTTTCTTCATGAAAATCGATGCTGTGTACATATGCAAATTTCAGCAGGAATTTCTTGTTCAAGTCTTAGGCTTTTCATTGGCTTTCCTAAATGCAAATTGGGCCTTTTAGAGTAGTGCACACCCAGAAAAGCACATTGGCTCGTTTAGGTGAAGTGCAATAGCTCAGGGCACATAGGTTCAACCCTGGATAATCACAGGAAGGTGGAATGAGGCCGGTGGTGCCCTCAAGGCTCCGTTGTTTCAGTGAAATGAATCTGGGCTGTGCACAGTGCGGGAGAGGAACAAGACCTGTGATGACTGAGCACAACCAAAAGAAATAGTCTAGGTTTCCAGCTTGGATTTTCTCCATCAAAACCACAGAACTCTATGAAGTTTAATAATTAAGTAACCCTATCAGCTAAACAATGGGCACCAGCTGTGGGTATTAAGTAACATTAGACCCCAGCTGTGGGTACCAGACCAAGTGATTGATTACTGAATCTACACGCAGTAAACTGGGTGTCACCAAGAGACCTTTTCACAAATGTTTCTGATTTAAGCTATCAAGGGCTAAGTGTGGTCTGGGATAGCTCACGTGGGTTCATATTTGAAATGTGTTTCTATTTTTTAGATTATTTTTTCAACCCTTTTCTCCTAATTTTGTCATGAATTCTTTATTTCCATTAACCCCTTGGGTCAGGGGTTTGGCAGTTTGATTAATTTGAAAGTCAATATGAATGCTGCAACTTCTCAAAGAATTTACCCAAAGACTGAGTTATTGTCAGTTCTTCATAGTGGCTGGTTATTTGAGGAAAAGATTTAAATTAGTCACAAAGAGGTGGGACCCAGTAGATATTGTGGTTATGCATTGTCCCCTTTTGAAATCAGTGCTCATTGGAGAGTCAGTTTTGTTTAAAAGGGATGAAAAATATGTGTTTCATGGCCAGAAAAGCTGCAGTTGGCTATAACCATGTGTTTTATGCATTAGTAAAAGGCAAAGTGAAAGATCTAATCTTGAGTGGTTCATACTGTAGTGGGTTTTGGAATCAGAAACTGATATGCATCCGTGTCCTAGGATCCTGTAGCTGGGTAATCTTGAGCAAGTCTCACATCTTTGAGCCTCAGCTTCCTGCTCCATAAAATGCGACAGTGCCTGGGAAAGCTAATGCATAGGAAAGGACATAGGTCCTTCCATAGTGGTATAGCCCATGGCTCAGGGTGTAGGAGTGCAGGAAGCCACACTGCAGTGTGTCTATAGAAAGCCAGAATCTTGACACAAAGAAGATGCTGAGGCCCAGCTGAGATATTTCTATTTCCTCCACTTTTGAACTTACCTATGTGTTCAAGTTACACACTCTAACCCACTTTTTAGAATTTCAGGAAACAAATGGACCTAATAGGTATTGCCTGCCATTCTTGGCAAGTCATACAAAAATAATTTGAAAATAAAACAATGGATATAGAAAAGATGTCTATCCTTTTAAAGGGTGTGGGTTTGGTACATTAATAATATATACTGGTGATAATAATCTTGTGTGCTTTTTTCCTGAAAAACTCTAAAGGAAAATGTTTTACACATCAACCCCGTTCCTTTGTGTCAGGATTTCCAAACTTGTAGCAATTTTAGAAACAAGTACATGTGACACATTGGATACCATGAATAGAAAAAAAATACAAGAGGAGGATTTTTTTCCTCTCTATCTGTAACTCTATAGATATTGTGGTTACTTATTATATACCAAAAGCCTCTTTTTGAGTCTGAGGCTTCAGTTTCTTAAGTCTCAGTCAAGTTTAAATTTGAAATTTTTTCTCCTAATTAAAAATATTTCTTAATAGGTATTACCATATGTCATGAGAAAGTGTCAAGTGATGGGGATTGAAAAATGCATGATACTCATTCTGTGTTGTTAGAGAATTTACAGTTTAGGAGACTTCCTCAAAAACCAGTGGTTTCAGTATGAATGACAAGTGTGATGTGTCATGCTGGGTATTGGGTGATTGGTTGAACACAGAAGGTTGTGTTCAGAGGGCAACCTAAAGGTGTAGAAGAGACTTCAGGATAATAACAATTATGATAATCACCCTATATTACTCAATTTCCCTATTGCTGAAAATAATGCCCAAAACCTACAACTTAAAGGAACAGAGGTTTTATTTGGCTCCCAGTTTCAGGGGATCCAGTCCATGGAAGGCTGACTCCGAGGCAGAAACATCATGGCAGAAGGGCATGGAAGAACCTTTGGTGCTTAGTTTGTGTTAGCCAGGAATCAGAGGAGGAAAACCATGCCAAAAAAGGAAAGAGACAGGGACCACATGTAATGCCCAACATCGCACCTCTGTCACCCCACCCAGACACACCAAGAGGTATGCTTCATCAATTCCTGGGGTGGCTCACAAGCCAATTAAGCTGGAACAGTCAGGCTTAACTATCACATACTGACACCACAAACAACATTTGCTGAGTATTTATAACATGCAAGTCACTTAATAAGTGCTATGCAAATCTATTTTAAAAATTCACTTATAATACTGTGAGGTAGGTATCATTTCCCCCATTTTACAGAGGAAACAGGCTTAGAGAATTTAAAGATGAGTAGGACTGAAATAAATAATGACCAGGGGCATTTTCACGTTATACTTCATCTCACCTTGCTAGATCTCTTCTACATAGGTGCCTAAATTATTTAAAAGGTGGGAAATGCTGAGCTAACCACTAAGCAATTGAGAGCTTAAAGAGTTATCTTAATGTCTCAATCAGATTATAATTTCAACTTTGTTTATGAAAATAAAAAACAGAGTTCAAAGGTGGGACATAACAGAATTTTATCACAGATGGGTTTGAAACTTCATTTTTACATATTGTTTTCAGAGCCTTTTGAACGGACTGATGTGCTCCAAGCCCGAAGATCCTGTTGAGTACTTGGAAAGCTGTTTACAGAAAGTAAAGGAACTGGGTGGCTGTGACAAGGTGAAGTGGGATACATTTGTCAGCCAGGAAAAGAAGACCTTACCTCCGCTAAATGGAGGACAGTCACGGCGATCCTTTCTAAGAAATGGTAATGTATATGTAGCATAATAGTTTTAGAGGTAGAGCAATTCTCTTTAGAACATAGCATGTACGCCCATGGTCCCAGCTTTTTCAATACCAGGGACTAGTTTCCTTGAACGCTCCTGAGGATATGGGACGTGTTCTTTGAATGAGTAGCAGCGGGTGGACGGGCAATGGGGAGCCAAGCTCCACCTCCTGCCAGATCAGCACCGGCCTTAGAACCCGATAGGAGCAAGCGGTCAGGGGGCGGAGCTTCATGTACAGCTCACCTCCTGGTAGGTGCTCGTCTGTCAGGGGCTTTGGGGTTATTCCAAGATCCCAGATTCGTACTAGTCCTCAACCCAGAACCCCTGATGTAGACTATAGTGATTTAATTTGTTGGTCTTAAAAATGCCAGAAAGATTCTGAGGCCTTAAAACATGATTAATCTCCTGTTACTATTCTAATCACCTCCATGAGAGAGCAAATAAAATTACATACCATTGTCCAGCAATTTGCTAAAGACTTAATGAAATTTTATATTACTAACTTCATTATTTGGTAAAATGAATTTGCTTTTAAATTGCACATAAGCTTTTTCCAAATAAATGAGTGGAATACAGATAAAGTTAGTAGTTACTACATAACGATTCAACATTTTTTTCATTAGCTAGAAAAGCATTTGGATGATTAATATGCTTCTAAGTCCAGAATTCATACTAATGCATCTGTATAAATGCATGTAAAGTTTACACTAGCTAATTCAAAATATGATGTATTAAAAGCTCTTGAATGTGATATATTAGACTAGGTGTTTGGTGTTATAAAATACATGAAAGAAGTCAACTCATTTATGTTTTAGGAGGAATGTATAAGGACTGGATCAGAGAAGATTTGTGTTTTGATCTCTGTCTAAAATATGTGCTTGTCAAAATCTTGGGCTCAACATGAGTCAACCAGCTTTTCAGGCTATACGTGATGTCATGCAGTATAATATGTAAAAACTAAAATCAGAACCAATTAGGGGAAATTGAGTCCATTTGCTTCTAGTGGCCAAGATTATTATATTTTCAAAGTTTAAGCCACCAGAACAATTTTAGCTATACGCACAGAGTTGGAAGTGGATACAATTCTATTTGCAATAAATATAAAGAGGAAACAAACTCCAGTTTGTTTAACCTATTCAGTCATGACCCACTTAGGTTGCATTTGAATGTGATATGGGAAAAAGTCATGATGTGGTAATTTTAAGAAGGAAAGTAGAAATAGTATTTCATCAAAAACATCTCCAAAGGGAAAAAGAGTCTTTCCCTGTCCACATAGGAGTAAATATTGGTGATTATGGTTTGGGTACTCTCACGTTTTACTGGAAAATGATGTGATCCACCAAATTTCTCAATGGTGTTGAAAATCTGGAATTGCTATTTCAGATTACCTTCAGAAATTTTCAAATGATCTAATGCCCCTCCAGAAAAAAAGGAGAAATAATTGGAAAACACTTGGCGTGACCATGAGGTAATATGATTAGTGTTCCCACTCTTTAGAGAGTGGTTGACCTCATTACTGTACAAGGTCTCTTACTCCAATCCATCTTAGATAAATGGAGAAGCATCACTTAGTAGTACATAATGAGCCATGTCATTATATTCTGTGGTTAAGTCCTAAGGTTGAGGCCATGTCTTCATATGCTTACAAAATTGCATTAGCACCAAATATTTTGATTTCATGCTTAGAAACATTCCAATTCCACAGATTTTTTTTTTAATTCTTCCTGGAAGTGTACTCATAGGGACAGTTTCTGGATGATAAGTTGCCAGTTCCAAACCTAAAATTTTTACTTCTTGTAAATCAATGTGCGTTCTGGTTTACTGAGAACACTGTACGATACACAGAGTGGCAAGTAAACAGAACTAAAGTTTAAGGCTCCAACTCAAATTACGTATATGCAGTTTAGATTTGGCAATGCTGCAGGCTGTCACCAGAGTAACTTGAGCAAGTTACTGCTGTAGCTCACCTCTTTTTACATATCTGCTTTTGGATAAACAAAATCATATTTTAATGGGCTGATTCCCCTCCTGAGGTATCAACATGCTGTTAGAAACTGGCCCAATTTTCTTGTTTGTTCATTTGTTTTGAGCTGGGGGTTAAACCCAGGGCTTTCACACTGAGCTACATCCCCTCCCAAACCCTCCTTTTTTCTTATTTTTGAGAAGGGGGTCTCACTACATTGCTAAATTGCCCAGGCTGGGCTCGAACTTGCAATTCTTCTGCTTCAGCTTTCCAGAGGGTGGGGATTACAGGCCTGCCCTAACTGGACCCCATTTGGCCCAATGGTAACTGTATACTTCATTCTCCTATTAAATCAAGTGAGACATATATGTGGAACTATTTTCTAAACCTTAGAGCACTACTACTGGATTTAGTCTAAGACAATTTTGCATCTTAATAGTCAAATCTAAAGTTATAGCATTCAATTAGTTGACAAGTTATCTAACACTGAGTATGGAAACTGATGGTTTACAACAAAATCAAGCCTTGTTACTGGGACTTGGTGTGGCAATCCTTGAAACCTAAACAGACTAAGTGAAGACTGTGGCCAAATGAGAGAGCAAAGCTCAACAGAATAGTTACTGTCTAAGAACTCAAGTCACATTTTGGAACAATTTCAAGCTAAATAAAGCACCTCTATGGGGTTGTATTGGGTTTATGAGTGACTAGTTGGGAACTCCTGATCTATCCGCATAAACAAGTAGGAAAAGCAAATGTAAGTTTAACCATCATTACAATAAAATTGCTCATTACTTTTAGGGTTTCCATATCTTCTAATGCTTTACAAGATTTCCCAAAGGGCTTTTCATTAATTATCAAATAGATTCTGCATACCATAGTGACAAGAAAGTTATATCCCACTGTCCTATATCTACACATGTGCTAAAAGGGGGTCCCCCAAACCCAGGCAGCAGACCAGTACCAGCCCAGGCCACAGGAACAGATGAGCAGCGAGCAGGAGCTGAACAGAAAGTGAAGCTCCGCCTCCTGTCAGCAAGTTCCTGTTGGGTTCCAGTGCTGCTGCTGATCCCACAGGTTGTAGAGGTTCACTCCCTGCTCCCCTCCTGCTTCTGCTCACAATTTCAAAGCTATCCTCTAGCGACCTACTGCATAATGAGTGTCCCTGACCGCTCCACCTCCTCCCACCTGCCTCCTTAGGACAGTGATCTTCAACTAAACCAGTCCCTGGTATGAAAAAGGTTGGGGACCGCTGTGCTAAAAGGTGGAAAATGTTTTCTAAAAATGATTTGTCCTGTAACAAAAAAATCTGACTTTATGAAATGTTTAACACATATGTGTTTTGTAGATTGTGGCTGTAATTTGTGGAATAAGTTATTAAATTCAACAAAATTGCTAACTGCCTAGTAACAAAACAAAATGATTATTTCTAGAAAGAGAATGATTCATAAAATTTTTGCAAAAATATTGACGTAGGCATGTTAGCATGTAATTATCCTGAAAAACTATTCCACATTTTCAATCACTTAAGCAGATTACTTTTTTGAATTAAAACATGACAAAGCAGAGATGAATGATTAGATGATAGCTCTTTAATGTGTGAAACGTGAGATGAGTGTCCCTTTTTCCCCCTCTGTCAGATACATACAATTGAACAAATAATTTCCTGAGTAAGGGTTCTGGTCTCAATCATCCGTGGATATCTTCTGAAAGGTCTCATTACTATATTATGTTCAACGTGCCCAAAACTAAATGCACCATATTTGCATCAAAACCAGTGCTTACTACTTTTCCTGTTTCCATGAAATGCAATCACTGAGTCAGCTGGGTGATAAAATTACTATTTTTTGAGTACTGTTGTGTGTTAGGCATGCTTCCAGGGCTGAGGTTGCAGCTACCAGAAACAGACACGGCACTGGCCCTCAGGGAGCTAATAGTCTAGTAATAAAATCAAGCATTAAAAATATAATTAGTCGTACTGCGGATGTTATAAAGATAAAATGTGTTGTGGAACTAACCATATTGAACCAGAGGCAGGACATTTAACCCTGATATTCAAGACTTTTCATATTGTGGCCACACTTTACCGACCCACCATTTTTTCTTAGTTTTTCTCTATGGGAAGCTGTCCCATTCGGCGGGGTATTCTCTCTCTTGTTAATTCATCAAATGTTTATTGGACACTGGCTGTCTGCCAAGCTTGGTACCAACGGTCAGGGAGGAAGAGTTCCAAATGATTCAGAAAGCCCCTCTTCTGGAGGAAGTTACAATCTAGCAGAAGCCAAATGATAAATGGTTGAGTGAATGAGGAAACTTTCAGGTGGTAAAGTGATAGGAGCTATGCAGAACATTAGAGTGATATCTGTGAGATCTGATAGGTGGGTACACCAGGTTAGAAAGGCAGAAAAGTGGTGTTGGCATTTGAACCCAGAGCCTTTGCACTGAACTACATCTCTGGTGCTACTGGAAATCAAACACACGGTCTATGTCCTGAGCAACATCTTCACCCATTTTTTTGTTTTCATTTTGAGACAGGATCTTGCTCAATCGCTAAGTTGCCCAGGCTAGGCTTAAACTGAAAATTTTCCTGCCTCAGCCTCCCATAGTACTAGGATTATAGGTATGTATCACCATCACCATGCCTCTCAGTAAAGTCCTTTTACAAGAGGGGAAAGTCAATGAAGTCCTTTACAGGAGGTGACATTTAAGCAGAGGTCTGAATGGCAAGAAGCAGCCAGTCATGGGACCAAGAGGTAAAAAACATTTCAGACGGTAGTTTGTGGAAACAAATGTGAAAACAAGTAGGCCAGTAAAGATTTTGTTGCAAGTGCAGGTAAAAGCCTTGTGAAAGAGATGTGGTGGGCGAAACGTGAGTATACACCTGGGATCCATGTCATGGTAAAGTCTGTGGGAGTGATGTGGAAAGTGAGGGAAGATAGTGATCAAGGACAGTGCTGAGGCTTTGACCTTGCATTGGGTGAAGTGATTAAATCACAAGGCAGAGAAGGTTGGTTTTGTGAGTACCTTTCCTAACAGCCTTTCCTGTGATTTTCCAAAGACTGTTCACGGTCATCTGCTGACTGCTCTATTCATTCTATGAAACAAAAGTGAGTCCAGTGAGTCGATGGTCAATGGCCTCACTTATTTAATCCACAGAAAATGGAAAGTTGTAGGTCATCCACATGCATTAGAGGACATGCAAATATTGCATCATGCTTAGATTTAGTGGCAACCTTAGCAGAAAACCTGTGTATATCATGGCATCCCTTTTGGTAGGAACTATGTAGGTAGTTTGGGCTTCTCTGTGCCTCGTGACTATTGGCACAAGAGATTGAGGAAGAAGAAAGCCATGAATTACATTGATGTCTTAGTTACTTTTTTGTTGCTGTGACTCAATACCCAACATCTACAAGTCTAGGAGAGGAAAGGTTTATTTTTGCCCACAGTTTCAGAAGGTCACAGTCCATTCAGGGGTGGCCAGCAATAGTGGAAGTACATGGCAGAGGCTGAGGTAGAGGCAGCTCCTCACAACATTGCTAATAGGAAGCCAAGTCCTGTCAAGTCCAATCTTTCTCCAGGGGAAGGTAGCAGCACATATATACTTCCAGGTCCCATCCTAGTGATCAGCCCCTCCTGAATCCAGGTGTGGAAGGTGTGATAAACTCCCACTACATGCCTATAATCCAATTTACTTGCCTGTAATCCACCCCTCCAGACTAGGCCCCAATCTCCCAATAGCACATGGTTCCAGAGACAATCCATAACATTCAAATACAGGAGACTTTTGGGGGACATTTCAGATCCAAACCACGATAATTGGCAATGGGTGGCGACCACTTCTCTTCCAGATTTGGGCTTATTGGGTCTGTCTTTGAATATGTCATTTGTAGTTTTGACTCTAAGTCTCGATGTTGTACTCACCAACTTGGAGATGCTTTCTACAAATCATCAGCTGTGTTGTCTTTCAATGTTCTGGCCCTGCCTCCTTTGCAAGTTCTTTCCTACCACTCCAGCCTGAAAGGATTTACCCACTCTTTGATCTCCTGTGGCATTTACTATGAGAGATTTCTGATCTAGCCCATCTCTTGCCTAGTGTACAAGCAGCTATCAGATTTAAGTTTTACCTTGTAAGCACTGAAGAGATGGGCTTACATCTTACCCTTCAGCCAGATCACCCTCAGCACATGAACATACCTGGCAACAAATGGCGAGTATTTGCTGCCATGAAGGATTTTTATTTAAACTTTCCCATTTACATTGTTTAATCAAGTCAGGTAAGTACATATTGGGAAAGTAAAATTAAATAATGCAGAGTGACATTCCAAATGGACCTAGCTTCTTTTGACAGTATCCTTTTTTTTTTTGTACCTTATGCCACCAAACCATTTCACCATGAGTCCGTACCTGAATGAAATACATTCATATGTAAGTGTTAGATTCCTAGGCAGCTGCATATGACTGTGAAGGTTGTCTACTGTATAAATCCGGGGAGCACCATTTACAGAGGCCTGAATGGAAGCCTCCTGCCCAGGAGGATGCAGCAGTGCCTGAGAAGGTTTCTCTGGAGCAGGAGCTGGCCATGTCCTGCTCACTGTATTTAATAAAGTTGTATTGGAACACAAGCACATTCATTTGTTTAATGATTCCTATGACTGTGAATCATTAAACAATTTTATGACTTTGTTTAATTTTAACAATTAAGGAGAAGTATGTGACTCTGTGACTCTTAGAGCCCAAACTGTTGGCTCTCTGGCCCTTTAAGAAAAAGCTTGCTGACCACGTAGCAAGTCTTCTTCCAGTTGAAAATTCATGAGTTGAACTTCTTTCATTGATTGGTTAAATGTGAGAGATGTGTTATCGTGCTTTTTTTTCCTTTTCAAAATTATCTTACTCTTTTGCAGTAATGCCTGAAAATTCCAACTTTCCATATCGGCGATACGATCGGCTCCCTCCAATCCATCAATTCTCTATAGAAAGTGACACAGATCTCTCAGAGACGGCAGAGTTAATTGAAGAGTACGAGGTGTTTGACCCGGCTAGACCTCGGCCAAAGATCATTCTTGTTATAGGTATGAGGACAGAAAGCAAAATTCGTTACTGTTGCTGATTTTGTTTCCATATCCACCTTTTTAAAAAAATGCTGAGTGTACCCTGGGGGGGAAGAATGGCTTAGCAGCTAAAGCACTTGCCTAGCAAGGGCTAAGTCAAGCGCTAAGTACCCGAGTTCGATTCCCCAGCCCCACATAAGCTGAACATGATGGAGCATACCTGTAATCCCAGCACTCAGGGGGCTGAGGCAGGAGGATTGCCATGAGTCCAGGGCCAGCCTGGGCTACAGAGCAAGACCCTGTCTCAAAAAAAAAAAAAAAAACAAAACAAAAAACAAATTTGGAAGTGCACAGTTGGATAATGACAGATAATAAAATCAAATTTTCAAGGGGAAATATCTTTTAAGTAATTTAAAAGAAAATTATAATACTGTAACCTAATACTGTATTTTTATTGATATGCTATAGTATTATGAGTTACATGTCATAGAAGTTCTTCACAATGGATTGTCAGTAATGTCTTCAAGATTTGATGTTCTGTGGCTTTATTTAATCTTTAATATAGATAACTGGGTCCATTAGATGTTTTCTAAACGTGGTATTTTTTATTTTAATGCAATAAATTGAACTTTTGTTGTTTACTAGCTTCAGAGGCAAAGATAAATAGTAGCACATTGGTAAAAATTCATGTAAACTAATCTTGACATGCCAGACCAGATACTACAAAAAAAGTACATTTCCATGTTTTGAGAAAAGCAAATAGAATAGTTTCCTGCTTAGCACATGACATATTAACTCAGATACCATATGAAGACGGCAAACACATTGAGTTATAACAAGAATTTGAAGAGTTAGGGATGTAGCTCAGTGGTTAAAAAGTGCTTGACTAGCAAACACAGGCCCTGGGGGCAATTCCCCAGCACTACATAAACTGGGTATGACGGTACACACCTGTAATCCCAGCACTGGGGAGGCTGAGGCAGAAGGATTGCTATGCGTTCAAGGCCAGCCTGGGCTACACAGTGAGTTCAGGATCATCCTTACTACAGATCAAGACCCTGTCTCAAAAAAAAAAAAAAAAAAAAAGAATGTAAGATGACCAGACTAGAAGAGTGATGTTTATACATTTCAAAGAGAAATGAAATGAAATTACCATTATGATTAGCTCCTTAATTGTTAAAAACAGTGTTGCAGGAAAAGTATTTGGAAATAAGGTTTTGAAAGTGTTAGGGGTATAGGTCAGTGGTAGATTACATTCCAAGAATGTCTAAGGCCTTAAGTTTTATCCTAGCAACACACATGCACGCACATGTGCATATACACACACACACACACATACACACACACAAACACACACGAAATCAGCTTCTGAAAAGCCAAAATATTCTTACAGCTCATGATAATTCCTACTATGACTTAAGTCTTTGCTGCTGAAAATGGAATTATTGGGAATTATATTACTACTCTCTGGTTTGTAGGCAGATAAATATATTCATTTTTCTCACTGCTCTTAGTGAAGTGGTGGTGACTTAACAGGTTCCATAAATGGAAACTTGAGTGTTCATGAATGTAGTGCAGCACCAAATAGCTCTTATGCAAAACAGCACATATTTGGTATTTTTGTGCATTCTGAATTTTATAAAAATGAGTGAGGTATCTCAATGGACTAAAATCTGTGGAGAAGATTAAATTTCTAAATCTTACCCACTTCACAGTTCTTTTTATCCAGTGAAATGAACTTGCTTCCCTAGGATTTAATCCTGATTACAGACTTTCATGTATACAGCTCATATGTTACAAAAATGCTTCAGAACTAATCAGTGTAAAAGACTTTGAAGTATTAAGATAAGATAGAAAATAAAGAGGGAATCATAAATCTTCTGAGAAACTTAGGATAGTTTATGACTGGAGGAATTATAAAATAGTTACAACTAAACTTTTTAAATTTCTACTGGCTCCAACCTAAGAAAAGTGTAAAAGATCCATAGATGCTCATATGATGTGGAATTTAAGCAAAAAATAAATTCCTTCTGATGCAACAGAATATTTTTGAAAGCTGGTCACCTTAGTATGGATATGAATCTTTCCTATTAATATCATCATAATATCTCAGAGTTGCGTGAATCTTCATATTTTTGACTATTAGAGATAACTAAACAGAACAAAATTAAGCACATTCTAGCTTTAGAGAGAAAAACGTAAACTTCTAATGGAGGTTCCATAATCAAATTCATTCAGTAAATTAGTGCTATTCTCAGTCGAAGCACCAATCTTATATTCTATTGTTGTGGTCTGTTATTGCTCCCATTAGTTGGCCAGATATTTTTTTTCCTTAAAGGTGCCATAACTTTCTCAATATGTGTGAGTTTTAAATTCAAATAAATTTATAATCTCCAAGTTTAGCTGGTCTGATGACACAGGCCTATAATCCCAGCACTTTGGGAAGCTGAGGCACAATTCCAAGTTCAAGCCCAACCTGAACAGTTTAGCAATTTAGTGATACCCTGTCTCAAATAAACAATAAAAAGAGGTTAGGGATGTAGCTCAGAGCAGAGACCCTGTGTTCAATCCTCAGTGCCAGAAAACTAAAGCAAAAAAAAACCCATAAAACTCTTAAGTTGATTAAATATGGAAATAACTCTTTTCTGGAAGGTGATTTTGGTTCTTTAGGGATTAAATCACATTAAATTTGCTGATGGGGTTGGTCATATAATATTTTTACTCAAGCCAGTTCTTGAATAGCTCGCATCAGTAAGAAACAGCTACTTGGAATCAAAATTTATTTTGAATTGCAAAATAAAGAATTTAGACTGAGAGAAGCAGAAGTAGTTTATACTGTTAAGTTTAATAAGATAGGGTGTAGTGTCTTTCAGAAAGCAAGTGGTCAAAAATATAAACAATTTATACTAAGTTTAGTAAAGCAATAAAAAAGTAAGAGCCAGACATTATTTAATGCATTACTTGAGGTTGAAGTCAGAAATGATTCTGACTGTATTAGCTAATCTTAGAATTCTGCTAGCCAAATCTGCCAACTGTGAATTTTCTTACCAAAAAACATCCCCAAAAAACTTTTTCACTTAACATGTTTGAAAAAATAAAAATCACTTTATTAAATATTTAGATATGAAATGACTTTAACACGCAAAATTTTAATGTTAGTAGGCAAAATAGAAACTTTGTTGATTTTTATTATTAATGTTGCCTAAAAAGTTATAGTTCAATTAATATTACCAAAACATTTCATTAGTTATCGCACATTGACTTTAAAAAATGTTTTCTTTACTTACATTTAATAGTTTATGCACAAGTCTTTGGTATTAGTTTATTTTACCACCAAATAAGTGTAGATTGGGCTCATTGCTATATCTTTTTTAAGGGTAAAATTTATCCTTTTTTCCATATAAATACATTAAACACATTTTATAAATATTTAAATCACATTTTCTTGTGTCTGTTAGTTCAAACATTGTCTCTGATTATAGAAGGGAAAACTATTAGATTTTATATAGAAGAACAGGCAAGGTTTCTTTCAATAGTATTGTTCTTTTTTTAACTGGGAATTGAACCCAGAACCTCATCATGCTGGGCAAGTACTGTGTCACTGAGTGACATTTTCAGCACACTCCCCTACCCTTGCGAAGTGTCTCAAGTGTGAGAGAGAGAGAGAGAGAGAGAGAGAGAGAGAGAGAGAGAGAGAGAGAGAAAGTGAGTGAGTGAGTGAGTGTGTGTGTGTGTGTGTGTGTGTGTGTGTGTGTGTGTGTGTGTTGCTCAGTGTGGAACCCAGGGCCATATGCATCCTAAACTGGAAGTCCACAGCTGAGCTACATTTCCAGCCTAATTAATTTACTGAGAGAGTTGGGTACAGTCCCTTTTGTCCAATACAGTGGATCAGGACCATCCCACACCTTCTACGGCTAAGTCTGTCCTTGCTCAGCTTCCAGACGTAGCTTTGAGAATGTTACAAAGCAGGCAGGGATCCAGCCTGGGGCTGGCGATCTGGGATTTTCATCTCAAGTGAGAATAATAATTGCGTCAAAGGGGGTCCCTTATTATTGATATGTAAAAAGATCACAGTTTTGCCCATTTCGAATGCTAGGTGGCCCTGGAAGTGGAAAAGGTACCCAAAGTTTGAAAATCGCGGAACGATACGGATTCCAGTACATTTCCGTAGGAGAATTACTCAGGAAGAAGATCCACAGCGCCAGCAGCAACAGGAAATGGAGTCTTATCGCCAAGATAATTACCAATGGGGAACTGGCCCCACAGGTGCAGTTGCTTCTCTTCTGAAAAATTGCTTCTCTTCTGAAAAAAAAACTAATAAGTTATAGCGCTGATGAGTGTACTTATTTTAACTGTGGTTCTTCAACATTTCTCTTTATAAAAGGAAACGACCATTACAGAGATAAAACAAAAGTTAATGCAAATACCTGACGAAGAGGGAATTGTGATTGATGGATTTCCAAGGGATGTTGCCCAGGCGCTGTCTTTTGAAGACCAAGTAAGAATATCTCCTTATACGTTAAAGGACCTTATTATACATATATTTTTTTTTGGCTGAAAAAATTTGAAATTTGGAAAAAAAGAGGTTTCTTGGGAGACTTGCTGTTTTTTTAATGAATTCTGCTCTGAAACAGGCAAATACATCAGTCTGGGTTGGCAGAGGGTTATTCCCTTGGCAAGGCTTAAAGATTGAAGAGTGTCTCTGCCAGAAAAGAAAAAATAGAAACTAATAGTAGAATTCATTATTTTTATTAAAAATGAAAATCTCTCTAAACCTTATTTCAGAATACATTTCTAAGATTACTTGTTTATTTCATTACTAAAAATTGGCCTAATTCAGTCATGTCTAGGGATGCAAAACAGCACCTTGTCCTTAAATTCTTGCCAGGAAGGAAGGATTTACGGGGTTGTGAAATCCTGAACTTCCCACTTACATTAAGATAGAGTTCAGCTGCCAAATTTTTTAAAATTTGAGTACACTGAGCTTGCTTGATGCCTAATAGATCTATCTGAAAGGGAAACAAATAAAGTACTTTGTACTATTTTATTTTTTTAAATCTTACATGACTAATATTTTACTGAAAACTTTACAAAAATAGTATGTGTACGTACACATGTTTTTAAGCAGGGTCTCTGTAGGGCAGATTGGCCTTGCATTCCTTACACAGCCCAGGCTGACCCAGAGTTTGCAATCCGCCTGTCTCTGCCTCCCAAGTATATGTGCAGCCCTGAGGTGGGGGGACATGTGTCTGTAACCCCTGCACTCTGGGAGGCTGGAACAGGAGAAACTCAAGCTCAAGCCCAGCTTGAGGAACGTAGTGAGTTAGCAAGACCCTTTCTCAAAATTAAAAATAAATAAATAAATAAGGTCTGGGACTGTAGCTCAGGGTGAGGGCCCTGGATTCAATCACAAGTATCAAAAAAAGAAAAAGTCCTCCTATAAAAAGTGAAAAGTTCATTGCTCCCCTCCTTTTGCATGTCCTTCTTCTGAGACATAGAAATACTGTTAAGCTTGTTTGATTTACACCCTTCTAGGCCTTCTGTAAGGCCTAGCAGAGAGGTAGGCACCCACGCAAGAACTTCCTCATATACAAATGTATTTTAACTTTTCATACCTTTTTGAAACCATGCTCCAAAAACAGTTTTCCAAGTTAAATTCCATCAATATTGAGCAAGAATCTCTGTTTCTCTGGACTCTTTCCAACCACATAGAATTCATATTCAAAATCTTTGCCAACCTGGTAACTAAGAAATAACATCGTTTTTTTTAAGTTTACACTTGGGGTACTGTGGAGGTTACTGGATTCACATGCTCAGTGACTGTTTCTTGTGGGAACTTTCTGCTGCTTGTTACCTGTTTTCATACAGACTTATTTATCTCTTATTTATTTGGAGGAGTTTTAAAAATATTTTGTGGATACTGTATCAAACAGGATTAGATGGAAATTGGAATTAAATATATGAGGGAGCCAGGGACATAACTCAGTGTTTAGAGGGCTGGCCTAGCATGCTCAAGGCCCTCGATTCAATCCCTGATACCACATAAAAAAATGGCAGGAGGACTTCCATGAGTTCAAGGCCAGCCTGAGCTATATGGTGAGTTTAGGAGCAGCCCAAGCTACAGAGAGATACCCTGTCTCAAAAAAAAAAAAAAAAAAAATGTGTGTGTGTGTGTGTGTGTGTGTGTGTGTGTGTGTGTGTGTGTGTGTAACATATATTATATAATATATAGATAGATAGATATGTATGTATGTATGTATGTTTATGTCTCACGTAAAAGAAGCCTGCGGTTTGGCCCCTCAAGGCCAGAGAGCACTGCAAAGTCTGAGTATTCCGGGTTGGTGTTTGGAGACACTGGTGGTTTCTGGTCCTCCCTTCACAATTATCCCGTCTCACTTCAAGCCCAGCACCTCTGGTACTATCACCATAAGGGATTGGTCTAATCTCTGGAGTCTTGAAGAGAGAGAGGGAAAAAAAAGAACAAATTTGGTCAGTTTTGTTCTTGTTGCTGTGGCCACCACATCGCTCGCATTGCTGTTGAAAGCAGGTGTGATAGGACTGTCATTTCATGTGATTCTTGGACAAGCTTGGCAACCAGGCACTGCCTCCCCAGCCACCACCCACTGAGAGAGCTGCCCTGTGCTGTGTGCTTGGCGGCTAAAGCACACGAAGCCACTTGCGTCCTCCTTCCCTGCTGCTCGTGGGCGTGTGGCTGAGGTAGCAGGAAGTGCTAGGGGTTGACCCCAGGGCCATGCACTCTGTAAGCATGCTATCCACCTCGGAGCTACACCGCTAGATCCTCTCCACTGATCTTTAAACAAGTTAGGCGTGGTGTCTCTCTTTTACCATGGATAATAACTCAGGCAAATTTCTTGGTTTTAATATTTTGCTGTTAAAAAGCCCCATCTAATCTGAATCAAAATTTCAGTGTCTGATTCAATTTCACATGCCCTGGTTCTCCCCGTCTCTGCTGTTCAACCCCAGAAAGCTCAAGTGTGTGTCTCATAATCCTGAAGTTGGTCCTTCCTCCTGTGTCTTGCTGTAGAATTGGGGTGGGAGGGGGGAAGAGGAAGGGGTGGGAAATGTGTGGCCCCCCAGCAACGCTCTCTGGGTACAGGAGAGATGCCTCCATTCTCTCTGATGTGGCTGTAGTAGGGGGATGCACCCTGGTCCCCTCTTTTTTTGGGGAAGCAACACAGGAATTGGCCTGCCATCTCTGTGTTGGGTACACAGCCATCAGCATTTATTTTTCTTAACCATGCTCAAGGTTGATAAAAACTTAAGTGTAACACCTTAGGTGGGCTGGCATTGTAGCAGGTTGGAGTTTGGGCCACTGTCAGTCCCCTTGTGCTGAGGCTGGTGCGCCATTAATGATCTTGAAGTTTTGTGGGTGCATAGGCAAAGCTGGGGTGCTTATGTCAAGTTTATGTCAATCAGGTCAGCGCTGATTATTCATTGCTCCATCTACACTGAAGCTTCTGTGAGGTCTTTTTTTTTTTTTTTTTTCCTGCTACCACTTCTGACATCAAGTGTGGGAGCATTTTCCTCACCCATTCTCAGTTCCCCAGTACCAGCTAGATAATCAGGAAGCCAGTTCACCTTAGACATCATTAGCCATCCAGGGTTAAGGTGAATCCCACAGGTTAGTGCTCCATCCTACGGTGACCTGTTGCAACTTCTAGCAACTTGACTTCTGATTAACCAGCTATACATTTGGGGGTTCTCATAACACCCTCTATAAGCTAGATAATTCGCTAGAATGACTCAGAGAACTCAAGAAAATAATGATTAGTGGCTGGACAAGGTGGCACGTGCCTAGAGCCCCACCACTGTGGGAGGCTGAGGTAGTGGGAGGATCACAAATTTGAGCATGTGCAACTTAGTGAGACTCTATCTAAGTAATTAAAATGAAATGCAATGAAATATAAAGGGCTGGGGATGTACTCGATGTGAAAGCCCTGGGTTGAATCCCAGTAACACGAAGAAGAGGAAGAGAAGAGAAAGGCAGAAGCAGAGGAGCAAGGGAGGAAGGAGGAGGAGGGAAGTTTACTTCCATGTGCTGGTTTATTACAAAGGCAACAATTTAGAAACAACTAAGTACAAGAAAAATGTACGGCAAGAAATAGGGTCAGAAGAGACAGTTTCCACATGCCTCAGAGTGTGCCCCTCCTAGTGCTCTGATGTGTCAAGGCTCCAGTCAAGGCTCCATCCTCCTTCTCGTCCCGGGATGTCTGACACCAGGCTACGAGTTCCCATGCTCGAGCCCCCCATTACTCTTTCTGGGCAGCCCCGTCCCAAGGCTTTCGGAGTCCTCCCCTAGGCACCTCATTGGCGTAGACGCTGCTGTAGTCAGAAGGGCCCTCTCTTTTTTCCCATTTTATTGATATGTATAAATGCTATACATAAAGTCTCCATTGAACTTGAGTATTTTGTGCACATACATATTTGGCAAAATTACAAATTCTACCTCTCCCCTTTTCTACCCTCTCACTCTTACTCCTCCCTCCAGTTCTCATTATTCCCCACAAGAAGTTCTATGATATAGTTGGGATCTGAGTTTCTCATATCAGAGAGACCATTCAATATTTCACCTTCTGCTTCTGACTCACTTCACTAAGCGTGATGGTCTCAAGTTGCCTCTATTTACCTACAAAAGCCTCCAACCTGTCTATCTTTGCAGATGAGTAGTATCCCATTGTGTATAAGTGCAACAATTTTTGTATCCATTGGTCTGCTGATGGGTATTTTGGTGTCTTCCACATTTTAGCTATTGTTAGTTGAACATGGGTATACATGTATCTCTATTATATGCTGTTTTTACCTATTTTGGGAAAATTCCTAGAAGAGATATCACTGGATCGAAGTTGATATTTATTTCTAGTCTTTTGAGAAATTTCCATACTGCTTTCCATAGTGGTTTTATATCCTTAGCCATTAGAGAAACTCAAATCAAAACATCACTAGGATACCATCTAACTCCAGAAAGAATGGCATATATCAAGAATGCAAACAGCAATCACTGCTGGCGAGAAGGGCCTTCTTATAACTAGACACAGTGGCCCAAGCCTGTCTGCCTTCATTGCCTTCCAGAGAGGCAGGTTGCTTCCTAGTCGTTGTTCCTTCAGCTCAAATTTTTGAATCACGGGATCGCGTTCAGAAGTGAGTAAGGACCTCACAAAGCTTTCAGGTACATGCCATTAACAATTAAAACAGACATTGTAAAGTTTCTGTTTGTTGAATCATTCAAAAATAAGAAATCCATATAAAGTAACAGAACACATTTTGTGAAATTTTATCATACTTTATAAACCTTAAAAAATGAGATGAGAGAGAAAACCATTTGCAAAAACAGTAGTGAGCCAGAGCCCCAGCTCGGCTTTTGTTTTTAAACTAGTGTGTCTCTGCCCTTCATGTCGCCACTGAAAAGCTTTGTGAGAGAATGATGGGAACTTCATGTAAGATGTTAGTATAAAAGATAAATTTAGCTGGGTGAGCTGGTACATCCCAAAAATGCCAGTACCCTGGGAGACTGCAACAGGAAGAACCCAAGTTTGAGCTCAGCCTGGGCAAATTTACAACTGAGCAAATTCCTACTGTAAAGAAATTGTAGCCACTACTTCAAAAATAATAAAATAAAAGATAAATTGAAAAATAAGTAATAGTTTTGACCTATAGTCTTCCAGAAAAGATCTTGGCGATCTCCACAGGTCTCAAGAAAACACTTTGAGAACCACTGCCCTGGGACATTTTGACATGTCACCGGTATGGCCAGGTTCCAAGACGCTGGGAGGGGAAAGGACACATGCTCAACTTCTTAGGTCAGCAAACACCATAGTGGCACACATCGCCTCTCACTCTCCACTCATGGGCACTTCTGTCACGCGGCTACATCCCAAGCACAAGGGAGACTGGAAAGTGCGATGAAGCCAGCAGATGTGGGCCCACCTATGGAGCTAAGGCTGTGGCCGACAGGGCAGTTTCTAACACAAGACAAGGGCTGTGCATAACGCCATCTTCTTCCCCTCCCACTTCAGCCTCCCGGTCCTGAGCCTGGCCCTTCCAGAGGAGGAGAGGAGGTCATATTCCTCTTACTGAACTAAAATACTGATTGCATGCAGGTTTAGTAATTCCTTTCTGCTGAAAAACAGCTTCTTTTCACCTTTGGCCTGAGTACTTAAGAGTTAGCAGGTTTAGCAGTGGACGGAGGAAGGAATCCAGGTAGGTAAGCATAGGAATTCTAGGAATTAGTTCACCACCAACTGAATATGCCATGTAGCAAAGATCTTTCTAGAGAGCCTAGAGTTCACAATGAAAATCTGGGGTTTTTTGAAAGGTTGTAGAATTTCGTATCTCATAGGACAAAAATGGGAGTAAAAGCTAGATTTCCATGGTGGGAACTTGGTAACCAAAAAGAGTAAAGTTGGAAACAGTAAGAACTCTATGATGCCATTAGTGAAAGTAGAAGGGCTGAGGATGTAGCTCAGTGGTAGTATACTTGCCTCATAGGCACAAGGACCTGGGTTCAATACCCAGGACTACAAGAGACAGGAAAGGAAAAGAGGAAAGATAACCTACACCAAATCTGTTAATAAAAAAAAATTCTTAAAGCTAGGTGTGGTGGAGCACGCCTGTAATCTCAATATGGGAAGCTGAGGCAGGAGAATTGCAAGCTGGAGTCTACATAAGCAACTTAATAACTTAATAAGACCCTGTTTCAAAATTTAAAAAATTGAAAATAGGTTGGGGATATAGGTTAGGGTCAAGGCCTTCAATTCAATCCTCAGTACCACACACACACACACACACACACACACACACACACACACCCCTACCTACCTACCTACCTACCTACCTACCTGGCAGTAATCAACAACATATCCAGCTGTCTGGGCCTCGTTAATTTTCCAGTTTAATATATCTGATTATGCCGCAGCTCCGTTTGCACAGTTGGTTCATGTGTGGTACCCATACGACAGTAGATCTTGTTACTTTTTATTTTCATGTGTGCTCCTTCCTCTTGTCCACAGAGACCTACTCCTGTTATTTTCTCAGTCCTGTTTTTATCATTTCATAACTGCACACTGTTGTTCAGCTATGTCTATTTTAATACGTAGAGATCTACCGCATCCCTCTAACTGTGTGGTAATGTTACAGTCTACAAATTGTATTATAGTTTAGACATTCAGATTCCTGTAAAATGCTGGCTGTTACAAATACTGAAATCCAAAGGTCGTTTGCCTCATACATCTTTATCCTTGTTGAAATGATTTATTCCTGTGTAGTCATAGATTCACTTTTGACTTTTCTTTCTTTTGTCTGTTGATGTATTTCCACCATTGTGGTTTCAACTGAAGAATGGTATAAATTACATTGTAGTGTCTGAAGGGCAAGCCTCTCCTGCTCTGGCTTAAATTGGGGCAGTGTCCCCCCCCCCCCCAGAGGTCTCAGTGTAAAGGCCTGGTCCTCAGGGGGGAGATTTTGGAAGGGTCTACAAACCTTTAAGAGATAGGGCCTATGGAACATCCTTAGGTCATTGGAGACATGTACCCCAATGGTGATTGTGAGACCCCAGGCAGCCCTTTCTCTTCCTGGCTCATGAGGTGAGCACTCACTTTCTGATGAGATCCTGCTGCAATGTGCCACCTTGCTAAAGGCCCAAACCCACAGGCCTACCTGATCTGCAGAACCATGAGCCACAGCATACCTCTCTGTACTTCACAAGTAGCTGAGGTCAGGTGTTCTGTTATAGTAACACAAAGCTGATTTATAAACCTTCTCTTTTTTCTTTAACTGGCTATTCCTGCATGTTTATTCTTCTTTATAAATTTAGTAACAGTTTCTCAGATGCATAAACACTCATTGAAATTCAGTTTGGTTTTCAATGTAGATATTAAACGTATAGATAAGTGTATTCATTTTCAGAGAACTGGCCCCTTCTACTCCATGAACACTGCTTTACCGCTTTCTCTAGGTCTAGTTTTATGTTCTTCATTAAGTAAAATTTGGTAGTTTCCATACAAAAACCTTGTGCTATTTTTATTAGCTTTGTTCCTAGGCAATTTATAGTTTTGCTACTATTTTGAACAAGCTATTTTTTCCCTAACCTACTCTTCTTGGTGCTCAATTGAACTTTATAGAAGTATTGTTGGGCTGTGGATGTTTCTGTCTCTCCAGACAGGCTTTCATTCTGTTCTCTTTAGGGCTGCTTTCCTTTAGAGCTGATGCTTTCATGTTGCATACTTTCTTCCTTTCTCTTTCCTTCTTACTACTGGCCCTCACAGTTGTGTCATAATACTTATAATTTTCCTTTGCTGTACTATGTTCTACTGGATATATGTTAACTTAAAGCAGTTAATAAACATCATTTTCATGGATATCCCAATGAAGGAATGAATCAAGTAACATCATGAGAAGAAACTGTGAGCCGGGCCTGGCGGCATGGGCCTGTGATCCTAGCACTCTGAGAGGCTGAGGTAGAAAGATCCTAAGTTTGCGCCCAGCCTGGGGAATTTAGCAATTTGGGAAGACCTTGCCTTGAAATTAAAAAAAAAAAAATTAAAAACTGGGCTCAAGTTGTAGCTCAGTGTGTAAATCCTGGATTCAATTCTCAGTATCACAAGAAAGAAGGGAAGGGAAGGGGAGGGGAGAGAAGGAAAGGGAAGGGGAGGGGAAAGGAAAGAGGAAAGGAAGGAATGAAGGAAGGAAACAAGTTATAATTTCAATTTCTCAGATCCTCCTGTAAATCACTGGAGTTGGTTATAATGTCAGTGGAATACAGTAGGTTTTAACTCTCATTTACTCTATGCTCTTAGATCATTTGCAGACTCTCTTGAAGCCTTGATGTTTCTTTGTGATGGAGAGGATAGTATTATACCTCACCGGTATAATTGATTGCTGTGTATATTAAATGAGACACGGTACCTGTGGTTCCTAGCACAATTTATGTCTTGTCGTAAGCACTCCACTAAAGGATGTGGTTATTTCTATTATGCATAGTGATCAAAACATACAGTGAATGTTAAAAAATAATACAAGAAAAGACACACTCCAATAATCCCCTTTAAAATGCACCTTCTTCCTGTGAACAAACGTGTCTCACCAATGCTGCCACTTCCCGCAGCTGTCCCAGAAGTCCTCTTTCATGAGTGTCTTTAGTTGTACTGTTGTGGCTGCCTCAGTATCCCGAATCAATTCAAGACTTTTACGTTTCATGGTTTTTTGACTTTGGGGAAGAGCCAAATTTTACACAGTACCAGGTCTAGTAAAAAGTGGATGAGGACACATAGTAATGTTTTAACAAGCCTGCATTTCCATTAGATGGCACTTGGTAACAACATTCACTAAATTTTTATATCACACCTTATAAAGGATAAGTAGTAGTTTATAAGGAGAAAGGGCCAGTTCTTCCCTCCCTTTTGTCATATGCAGTGAAGGCAAAAGAACCACATTGCTTCTAGGTTCTGTCTTTCTTGGTGAAAGCCCAGAGGTTGTGTTGGATGGTAAGCCTTCCCAGGACACACTCCTTGGCCTTCATTCTGAGTTCTGAGCTTCCCCAAAGCCTTTGTGTGAAGAAAGTTTTTCACTGCTAAATATGGCTAGAAACCCCTCTAAAGATCTGTCAGCTGGAGTCCGGGGCCAGTCACACTGCTGGGCAGAAAGCATTTGGAAGCCCCCTAATTAGCACATCCTATCTTCTTCGTCCTCCCCTCTGTCCCTACTCCTGAAACAAAGACACAAAAAATGAAAATTAATTATTTGAAGCCAAAAATGATGATAATCCAGATTCCCAAAATGAGCCCTTTGGGGCAAACAGGTGCTAGAGGCCAGGCACTGGTGTCACAGTTTAAACACATGATCCTGTTTAGTACCAACCCTCCAAGGAAGCTACTGACCTCCTCTTCTTACCTCAGCCCTGGGCTGTCTCACTCGTCGCAGGCCCAAGGCGTTAGAGGTAGGTCCTGTTTCACCATAACCTCCCTTCAGCTGCTTCCAAAGAGCTGGTCCCTGAGGCCATCCAAGGCATTCACATGGCCAAGGTTGCAGTCAGTGCAGACAACCACAGATTTAAGATACTTTCCAACGTGTATTTTGGTTTCATTTAGGTAACAAAGGCCAAGCCTCTTTCCATCCTGTGCACCATCTTTTGATTTTTACCCAACTTTCCTTCCAGGTCCTCTTTTCCAGAGTTGGATCCCCATGGCTGTTGCTATGGTTTGGATCTAGAATGTCCCCCAAAAACCTCATGTTTGGAAGGTGGTTCAATCATAGACATTAATCCATTGATTTGCTGTGCTTTTAAGGGATGAGGCCTGGTCAGAAGGGGCAGATCTCTGACCCGGAAGGGGCAGTTCCCTGGAACATGACTTGGAAGTGTATATGCTAGTTCCTCGCTCTGTTGCTTCCTGTCCCCGTGCTGTGAACAGCTTCTCTCTGGGTAGGCCTCCACCAATCCCTTCCATCATTGCCAGCTGCCCACGAATGGACTAAGATCTTCTGAAACTGTGATTTAAAATAAACCTTTTCTACATTCAGGATGTCAGGTACTGTGTCTAGTGGTGAGAAAGAAAGTAATGCAGCTGCCTTTCCCCTGTCCTAATTAGGCCAGTGCACCCACTTTTGTGAGAATGTACCATGAGCAGAGGTTGGGGGGTTGCCACCTGCCCCATCAGGGCCCTGTACAGACCTTAATCGTACCTTGTGATCAAGGATGCTGCCAAGGATGCTGGTTTCTCATCTTCCAAGCATATAAAAAAAATCTATTTCTGTGACTCAGGTATAACAAAAACCCAAGCTTTTACTTTCTATTGTATTCATAAATATTAATGTTAAACTGACCTGACTTTCCACTGTGTCGCTATTTTTCATTCTATTTTTAATATAAGCAATTTAAAATATGACTATATTTGCATTTACATGCTTTGTCATTGATTTTTATCAAGGTATCACCTTCCTCTTTGTCTCTGTTTTAGTTACGTATTCGTTGCTGCGATAAAATACCTGATATCCACAATTTAAGAGAGGAAAGATTTATTTAGCTCACAGTTTCATGTTTCACACAGTCAGATCAATTGTGGGCAGCCAGCAACAGTGGCAGAGACAGGTGCTGGGGAGCTCCTCACCCCATTTCGGGCAGAAATCAAGTGAGTCTCAAAACTCGGGCAAAGGCGGGGAGCTTTCCCAGGAAGAAGCTATAACAGTGCTTCTTCTTCCTTCTTTTACTTAATTCAAGTAAAAGGGTGGGTGCCCCTCCTTCACTTCCTGATCCACAAGCGAACAACACACAGTTCCAAGTCCAGGAGGATATGGGGGGGGAGGGGCATAGGTAAGAGCCAAACCATAGCAGTCTCAGTCACTGTCTTGTTGCTAGAACACATTGCCTGACACCCACAACTTAAAAGAGAAAAGATTTATTTTAGCCTGTAGTTTCAGGCAGTCTGAATCTATTCATGGGCCCCTGGCAATGGCAGAAGAATGTGGCAAAATGAGCTGGCAGAGAGCTGCTCATGGCATCATCACAGGAAGCAGAGAGCTCTTTTAGGGGGAAGAATATTTACCTTAACGTGTTATATTCCCACATGACCCCTCCCTCCAACCAGGCTCTACCTCCTAGAAGCACACGGAATCACTAACAGATTAATTCAACCCCCACTATCCAGTCACCTTCCAAGCACACAAGGTTTTGGGAGACCTTCCAAATCTAAGCCATGACACTCCTTTAAGCTGAAATTCTATTTTGAAAAAATGGTTAAAACTGTAAATTTCCAAGATTTGACTCAAAGCTAAGTTGACTTTGTAGTGATATCAAATTTTTGTTTTGTTTGTGTTGCTATCATAGTTTTTCATTTCTGGGACAGAATACCTGACATCCATAATTTAAGGAAGGAAAGATTTATTTTTATCTCACAGTTTCAGAAGGTCACAGTCCACACACAACAGGTGACATTGGTGAACATACATGTCAGGGACACAAACATAGAGCTTGTCATGGTTGACAGATGGGGAGCCAAGTCCCCGAAGAAGGGTGGAGTTGCCCTCCAGGTAGTCCGCCCTTTCTGGGTCAAGCACCAGTGTTCTGTCCCTTCTGACCAGGTCCTACCTCTTAATAGTGTCTAAATGTATGAGGCCTTTGGGGGACATTATAGATCTGAACCATAACAATTGGTTTGTAAAATCTCACTCTGTAGTCCTGGCTGTCCTTGAACTCACTATACCGCTCAGGCTGGCCTCAAACTTGTGATCCTCCGGCCTCAACCTCCTAAGTACTGGGGATTACAAGTGTGGACCACCCCTACCTGGCTTTATGATGCCAGGTTTTAATGGTTGTTTGTTTGTGGGGTTTTTTGCCAGAAAAAAATACTTCACAAAGATATATACATCCTATGTAAGTGACAGGTGGCTAGCATAGTGGGACCACAATGTCAGCCCATAAATGAAACATTGGTAAAGGTAATTTGTCCTACTTGCAAAATTTAAAAAGCTATTTCTTAAGAAGATGGAATACTTCCTCCTGCATCCCATTTCCCCATGTTGAGCCCTCCTCCCGGTGCTGACACCCTCCTCCTGGTCTTCACACCCTCCTCCTGGAATTCCTTCAGGAATTGTGGACTCAGGATTCAAACTTGTTGGATCCAGAACCTCAGAGAGGGTTTAGGGTGCTACTGAAGGAATGGCTTCTCTGATGCAAATCGAAACTCTTGTTTAAAGCAGCAGTCACTGTAGTGCTTTTGCTTTCTGATGTGTGCATAGTCATAGTTTCGAGGTAGAATGTTTATAGTCAAAGACACGAGATATGTTTACTTGGATTGCGATGGAGGGTCATAGTGGGGGTGGGGGGGGGCTTCAGCACCCTCTGCACCCCATCTTAGACGTCCTCAATGCCACTCATACTCACTTGCGTTCCTTTTGGGTTCTTCTGCTGTCTTAGTCACTTTCTGGCTACTGGATACAATGCCTGACACCCACAGCTTAAAGGAAGGTGTTGTGGTATTGTGGTTTGGCCCCCAAAAGTCTTATGTATTTAAATTTTAATGGATTTTCTATGGAACCATGTGCTGTTAATAGATTGGGGCCTGGTCTGGCAGGGAGGACTACAGGCCTGTAAGTTAGGATTAAAGGTGTGTGGTGGTCACATCTTACACCCCTGGATGCAGAAGGGGCTAATCACTGGACAGAGACCTGGAAGGATACCTAAGCTGCTTCCTGCCTTCCTTGAGGACTAGGACTAGCCTCAACTAGTCTCAACTTGCCTCCCTGTTTGTGATGTTGTGAGAAGCTGCCTCCACCTCTGTCTCTGCCATGTACTTCCATTGCTGCCAACTGCCCATGAATGGACTGTGACTTTCTGAAACTGTGAGCTAAAATAAACCTTTCCTCCCCTAAATTTGTGGATGTTGGGTATTGAGTCACAGCAACGAAAAGTAACTAAGACAGAAGGAGAGACGGGTTTTAGCTCACAGTTTCAGAGGTCTCAGTCCATGTACAGTCAGCCACCTCCAAGACAGAACTGGCAGTGACCAAGGGCGTGGCATGAGGAAACTTCTCACAGCACCACAGCAGTCAGGAAGCAAAGAGAAATGGGACCAGCTAGGGAGGGAGATAACAGCCATCCAGGTCATACCCAGGTGACCCAGATCTCCAGCCAGGTCTCACCTCTTAAGGGTGAATGAAAGCAATAACAGACGAGTCCACTGGTGAGCACAGCACCCTGTGGTCCTTTTAACCTTCAAACATGTGACTCTGGGGAGGGGCACTCTAGATTTAAGCCGTAACATCTGTTCTTTTTATTATTGTTTCATTATTATTATTGTGTTAGAGATTGAACTAAGGCCATCTACATGCTAAACACATGCTCTTCCATTAAGCTACAGGCCCAGTCCCTCTTCAGACTTCTTGAGGAAGGGAGAAAGAATACCAAAGTTCATACTTAAAAGGTTATGGCCCTTGAGCACATCCAACCACAGTGAACTCTGCTTTTAGTGTATCATGGGATAAAAGAGGATGAGACCTGCTAAGTATGTGTATATGACTAGGCATTTTTGGTTGTGATTTTCTCTACCATCTATAATTCAGACTTAGATTGCCATTTTAAAAGATTCTAAAAATAGGTTAAGCTCTAAGTTTGAGTGACTGAGATTGTATATATGAAAAATTTTCAACTAGATAAATATAGGCTACAAAAAAAAGAGGTTAAAAAAAATCAATCCTCATAGGGCTGTCACCATCCCACTTGCATAGTGAATTGATTTGACAAACTCATAATTTGATTTGCTGCTCCTAAGGGGGATAAATTTGATTTAGTTAAAGGGGAGTGATTTAATTTTAATTATGTAATATTTTTTCTAAGCACTAGCACTTTCATGAAAAATATTGAAGGAAATGTTGATGCTTTCCTTAGAACTAATGACATAGAAGCTTGCTTATAATTTTTTAATAATTGGGTTTTGAAATTGAGAATACATTAAAGGAACATGGTCATGAATTTATTTTTATTGCAATGTGTCATGACATCAGAAGAGACCATTAAGATTAAAAGGCTGATGAGATTTTTGTAATTGCCAAATGTAAAGTGAAAAAGCAGCTTCATCTGTCTTTTGTACAAAGATGAAATCAGAGGCATCTTTGACTTTGCCGTATATAATTGGGACTGTTGATGTGTAATGAATCACGCCCAAAACTTAGTGGCTTAAAACAATTATTTATCATTGTACACGTGTTACGTGGAGCCAAAAGCCAAGAACTGGGAGTCCACTCATTGGTTTTGACTCAAGGCCTCTTAAGTGGTGGTTGGCACTAGGTCATCTTGAAGTCTAACATGTCTGATCCTTGATTTGGGAAGACTCAAACATGTGGAACAGCTGTGGCTCGTCAGCCTCTCCCACTTTTCCACCTGGTTGTCTCAGGGTAGATAGATGGACTTCAGCATAGCAAGGCTCTAATGGTACTAGCCCATGAGAGTCAGAAAGAGCCCCGGTACCGCTTCTAAGCTAACCTCAGTGTCACTTTTTGTTTATTAGAACTAAGTCACTAAGGCTAGGCCATATTCAAAAGGAAGGGACTTAGAATCTGCTTTTTTAAAACTAGGAGCTTAATAAAAATTTATGATGTGTAGAAGCTTGATAAGCAAGTATCTGCCAGACTTCATGGCTGCCCCTTGCTTTCATTTCCTTTTGTGATAGAAGTGTTTTGTAGCACTGCGAACTGAACCCAGGGACTCCCTACTGAGGTACATTCTTAGCCTTTTTCTTATTTTTATTTTGAGACAAGGTCTCCAAAAGTTCGAGGAGATCCTCCTACCTCAGCCTCCCAGATTGCTGGGATTACACCTGCATCATTAGATTGTATATCACAGGAAAGCATGGCATGCTCAGGCAGGCTGAAAGGAGTGTCTAATGTATGGATAGGACAGAAGGAAATAAAAAAGGTGTTCATAGGAACCTTTGTAAAAGTGCACATAGGACTGGAAGACACAATAGAAAAAGATGGGTCAGTATCACGGGATGGCAGACATGAGATCTGTGTCCATCCCAAGGCCTACAGATCAAGAAGAAACAGAAAAATAAAGAATGTAAGAAGAGAATACTGTGCAGGAGCTGTGTCCCCCAGTATCACAGGACAGCAGGCTGGTGTGTGAGCATCAGTCTGCCTTTCCTCTCCCCCACTTCCAGTGATGTCCCACTGGTGCACACCTTTGGCCAGAACCAGCTGGAAGCCAGAGGTCAAGGCAAGGGATCGATGCAGCACAGGAAACTCTCCCACCCAGGCACAGGGTTGGCGAGAGAGTGCAGTCAGACCCATTGAGGGCAGAAACTGTCATATTCTCTTTGTCTTTCTCTCCCTCTACAAAGCACTGATACAGGAGTTGCCCAGTAACTTTAGCTCCATTCTTTTATGCCAGCTCATGTCCATTCCATGTCCCCAAAGGACTTAACAAGAATGAGTAGCAAAGGCTTTCCCAGTATTAACGCTGTGTCTTCTGCACAGTGATTCACTCAGCCTTTAGCTGCTGTATTTCCCTAATTTCCAGACCCAATCCTTCTAATATCTTTAACAGAAAAGGACAGTTCCTTGAAAAAACATGGGCATGTCAATAATTTGAGGATCCTAAGTAACTACCAAAAAAATTCAAATTAAACTGGTATATTTTGAAAGTCCAAGATGCTACTCTCAGATCCCACCAATTTAGCCTCAATGGCTGCAAGCCCTTCTCATTCTGTGAAGAGTGGTTATGTGCCTGGTTGCCCAGGGGAGCCAGAAGTCGTATCAGAGGTGCAGAACTAGCTCATGGGAATCAGCAGGATCATTTTACAGAGACATTCAAATGGGAATTTGATTATTTGAGTAGAAACAACCACACTACATTTTTTACAAGAGATGCTTTTAAAAATCAAAGACATGGGTTAAAAATTTAAAAAAATTGAAAAAGATGTACCCTGCAAGCACTAGCATAAGAAAGCAGTAGTGACTTTACCATTATTAAAACTGACTTCAAGGCAGAGTAGGACCCTTTTACCATTTCATGGTAAAAGGGTTAATGAATCCCAGCCCTTTGATGGTACACATGTGTGTGTTTTAAAACCTATACAAAGTGTAAATATGTGTATGCCTAATAAAAAGTTTCAGAATTGCATATGCAATTACTTTTCAAGTCTCAGAATAAATACATCAAAAATGACAGAATTTGGACATTGTGCCACATGCCTGTAGTGCCAGCTGCTTGGGAAGCCAAGGCAGATGAACTGCAAGTTCAAGGCTGACTTTGGATATATTAAAAATAAAAGCTATATCTATGCAGAGAGGGAGAAACAGAAATGCACCTCGTGTTTTCTCAGCTCTAAGTGTGATAACTAGACAGGGAACAACGGGCACACCTAGAACTCTGTGTCCAACAACTGCACAATATGCTGTATGATGCAGCATTTTTACGTGCAGATATACATTTGCCTGGGTGAAGCAGCCCACAAAAATTCTTAATAGATTTTAAAATCTGAACAAGCACTTGACAACACTCAGGATCAGTCCATGAAAGAAAATCTAGCGAATTGGGGCTAGAAGGGAATTCTTTCAATTTAATAAAAAGACATCTGCAAACGCCCTGTAGTTGACACTATGTTGATGGGGAAATACTGTGTGCAGTTTTGGCTAACTGTAAAGAAGCACACATTCCACTTTTTAAAAAACATTACTTGACGTTCTAAACAGATTTCTAAGACTAGAAAAATAAATAAAAATAAAATGTGGGAAAGGGAGAAGTTAATCTGGACCCAGGAGTTACGTGATTGCTTGTGAAAAAATTCTTAAGGAATACAAATGACTACCAAAATGATTAATTGCATTTTTCAAGACCTTGGTATGTGGAGTTAACATAGGAATTACTTATATTTCTACACATTAGGAGCAAATTTCTGTGTACTGTAAAAGTAACATGAGCCACCACTAGTTTATTAAGTTCATTGTTTCATTTAATTCTCTATGATGATCTTTTTGTAAAATATTGACTTAACTAGCATGAAAGTAAAGCACCTTTTTAAATAGTATTCCTCAAATATGTGGTCATAGGTACTTGTGTAGGCATGTGGGTGGGATCGTGGGTAATAGGTTTACATTCATGCCAGGAAAGTGAATAGTGACTAATTATCTAATGTAGTAAGTAGCCCTTAATTATTATTGTATTTGATCTGTTTGTAATCCTTGCTTCCTTTTTTTTCTCTCCATGAGTCATGGCCTAAATATTTTTTTTTTTCATTCATGCTTTAAATAATGAGTTCCATGAGCATCTGGATGCACTGGGAGGACCTCAGCCCCATGGTCTAGAGGCTGCTTTATCTTGCATCTGGTAACCAACCAGTGGTCCCTGCCTCTGGGGTAGCTGAGTTGTTACAGATAAAATTAGGCAAGGTGACCCTTTGAGCAATCAATACTGAAAAAGATTCTTGAAATTTTTTAAATGCTTTTTAAAAGCCCTTCAACTTGAAAGGATTGGCAGCCTGTGAGCTCATTTTGTAAATGAGAAATTGAGTCCTAGAGAGATTGAGTCCTTGGCTGAGATTCATGAGCCTGGTCCTCATGGGAGCTGGATGAAGCCCCTGGAGCTCCCTGCTCAGTGCTCCCCTCTCTCCTTCCCTGAGGGGTCTGTCTCTGAGCAAGAAGAAAGGCTGGGTCTAGCCTCAAGAGCCTAAGGTGTACCAATCAGAAGAACCTCTCTGGAGTTATCTGGAGATGCCAAGCCATTTTGAACAGTGGGCAATATATTAAAATAATTTTTTGATAAGGCCAGGGGATATGAGCACTCGGAGCCTGATGCAGGAAGACTGAAAATTTAAGTCCAGACTGGGCAAGTCAGCAACTTGGAAAGATCCTGTCTCAAAATCAAAAATAAAAGTGAGCTAGGGAAGTAGCTCAGCATGAAGGATGTTGGCTCAATCCCCAAGACCACCAAAAAAAATGAATTTTTACTTTCCCTAAGTGCCTACTTTAAGGAGAAAACACTCAAGGTTTTATAAATCCTGCTAGGTTTATTTCAAAGTGCATGTTTTTCTTTAGTCATCCCTTCATATGTTCCAAATATTTGATAATATTTTAATAACACATTATCTGATTCTTCTCAGCTGAGTAAATGTATTTGTATTTAAGAAAATAGTTTTGAAGCTGGGTGTGGTGGTACAGACCTGTAATCCTAGCACTATGCAGGCTGAGGTTGAGCCCACCTGGGCAATCTATAGACTTAACAGGAACTCGTCTCCAGAAGAAAAGGAGGGATGTCTTGTAGCTCCAGGCCCTGGGTTTGGTCCCCGTTAATACCCGTGCACAGGCACACGCACACACAGAATACTAACTGTTAAACATTAAACCAAATTAGCGAAGCCAACCATTGTTTCTTCTTATATGGAAAAATTTAGGGATTCCTTAATATTATTTTTGCAAAAATGAAACAATACTTAATGAATGATTGCGCAAAGGAATAATTATATAAATAAAATGGATTATGGCTTAAAAGCTTCCCACCATAGTTGCTCTTTGTTTTCCATTATTATAAAATGTAATAATATGTTGGAAATTTACCCACCCACATGTTTTGCTTGAGCTTTCAAATATCCTGCTGACTGTGTTTCATCAGGCAATGTATATTTGTGCAGGAAAGTGGATCCAAACACCTGGACATGTATTTTGATACTAGCTAGGAACAGAGAGAGAAGAGGAGGAGGGAGGGAAAGAAATATTTGGAAAGTTTTCTCGCTCAGATTAGTTTCTGCCCAAGTCATTCAAGTATTTCCAAAAATAAGAAAATAATGAAGGACCAAATTAATGACCTAAACATGTCCTGTTCGGGTGATGATACGTTCATGCTGTCACTTCCGGTTGGAGCAGGAAGAACAAGGGAAAGGCAGCGTGCTGAGACGCAAGTCAGTGGCCCCAGCACAATGGGAAAAGACCCATTCTTATAATAGCCAAGGCTCACAGAGTCCTGGAACATTACCCATTCATTCCTGGGAAAGAAATTAAAGCTTAGCCTGCTGACAGTGCTGAGTAAAATATTAAAAATGGGCATTGACTATGTTAAGAAATAACTTCTTTGATTCATAAAATAATCCTCTTCCGTCTACAATGCTTCACATTAAAAATCCGATTGAGTGTGGAACATATTAGAAAAAATTTTACCACCATGTGTGTGTGTGTGTGTGTGCACACATGTGTGTTGCTTGTTGCATCTAGAAAATGAGATTACAGCTAATCTCCATGGGTGCCTGGGGGAGCTACGCCCAGTGGTGGCAGGAATATTTCTTCTACTGCATCCCATTTAAATGTGATGAACATTGATAGATCTCTGCCCACTCCCAGATGTTAACCCTGCTGCCAGGTGTCCATCCCTACCCCTGAGATATAGATTGGAGAGTTAAACAATTTGAATTCCATCCCTTGTCCTAGAACTCTGAATCTACCAAGCCACCTATTAGATCTTTATTTTCCCCCATTTTATTGATATGTATAAGTGCAAAACATAAAGTTTACATTGATCTTGAGTATTTTGTGCACATACATATCATGGCAAAGTTACAAATCCTTCCCTTCTCTCTTTTCAACCCTCCCCCACCCCAGTTCCCATTATTCCCCGTGTTAAATTCTATGAACTAGATATTTATGGGGGGGGGGGACCTTTACCCATTTCCCAAAATTGGGGTAATATTTAAAGGCCTGTGAGGTGAGCCAGGTGGGGAGAAGGAGACTCTTCCTGATATTCTGAAAGACTCCTGGTTTCATATGTTCTGCTGGTTTCTTCTCTGGAAGATCTCTCGGCATTGGTTGTTGTTTTCAGTAGAGCAGTTACCAGGCATCAACTTCTGCAGTGTACCTTGACTGTGTCATTTCCTGGGTGACATCAGAGCACTTTATAACTTGACGTCATGTTATAACCCTCTGACACACACACAATTTAGCAGTACTAGGGACTGAACCCAGGGCCTTTGCAATGAACTGAATTTTTAGCCTTTCTATTTGTTTTCATTTGAGACAGAGTCTCACTGTGTCATTTAATTGTCCAGGCTGAGCTTGAACTTGGGATTCTTCTGCCTCAGCCTCCCCGAGTGCAGGCTCCCACCATGCCTTGCATAAACTACTTTTCGAGTATAAAGATATAACTGTTAGGCTCCTGGTGCTTGGTGTGGGACTCAGCATAATCTCACTTTGTGAACAACTGAGTGATGGAAGCGTGAGTTCACTGCCACCAGGGCTTCTCATGGACCCATCTGTATTTGCCGAGATGTAAACTTGGGTGTAACTACTCCTCTTTCCCCCGCCCCCAACTCGCCTTGCTGCAGAAAAGGCAGGACCATGGACAGTGGCTGGGGAGCCGCGTCACTTGGGCCATGGAGCTCAGGCTCTCTAGGCCCTCTCCTGTACTTCCCTTGCGCCCTGAGCTAACTCGCTCAGTCAACGTTTGGTGAACTGATGCGACCACCTTAAATGCTCTTCCAGGCAGGGCTAGAACCCTGCTTATCAGGGAAAAAAATTCAAAGAAAAATATATGGGAAATAGTCACCCCATTTAAATAGCCATCGGCACATATAAAGTAGTTAATAAATGCTTAGGGAATAGGTTAGTAGAATGACTGAACCTTTCTTTAATGATTCATACACTTAGGAAATACAAAAAAATCATAAGATATGTTCTCAACTCTGGCTGGAATTTATTTGTGTTTCGCTTATTGCTGGTGTTTCACTTATTTGTTGACTCATTCATTGATCCATTCATTTATTGTTGTAAGAAGGAGAGTCTTACTGTGCAGCCCAAGCTGGCCTTAAACTCATGAGACTCATCACTCAGCCTCCTGAGTAACTGGGACTCCCAGTATGCGTCACCACACTTGGCTAGACCATTGTAAGCACTCCTTCTTTCCCTTCTCACTCCCCTCCTCCCTCTTTTCTTCTTCCCCTCCCCTCCCTCCTTCTGTTCTTCTTTCTGTGCTGGGGATCCACCCCAAGGCCTGGCACGTGCTAGGCAAGTGCTCTGTCAGCAAGCTATGTCCCCAGCCCGTAGGCTTCCCTAGTTGCCTCAAACATTATCTGAGGTTATGAGTTGAAAGTGTTTTTCTTTATTATCGATAGAGAGAGAAGTTATTTTGAGATAAGCTAGGCAGAGAGATATAATAATATCTAATGAATAGAGTAGATACCATCGGCTTCTCTAGCTATTAATAACTTAATGGTCCTTTCTGAATTTCTTTGGAGACAGCCTTTGGTTTTGAGTGAATGCCAAGCAGTAAATGTGATAGGTGTGAAATAAAACTCTCCATTAGCCATGCCTCTTCTTTTGAAGTTTTGCTTTCAGCCACATAAATCAAGATAACTTATACCTAAGAAAAGATTCTGTGTTTTTTTCTAATGACACCAAAGTTTGAAAAAAATTTCTATCAAAATTGCAAAGGGAAATCTTCCATTTTCTCTAATGACGTTTTGGTATCATGAGTTTGGTGCCAGCTTGGAGTTTTCAGCCTGTTTTCCATTCAATAAATTTATACATAGAATATGGATGAAACAGCACATGATTTCTTATCTATTCTATAGTCTCACAATATCAGTTCCATTTAACAGACTCTTGAGTTTAATTTTCTGGTAAGAAATATTTTAAAAGACTTGAATGTGTGCTTTTTGCTTTAAGAATTTCTCAGCCACTGTTCTAATACTTCCTTTGAATGAATGCAGTATGCCTCAAAGGAGAAAAGCTCATTGTCTAAAACAGGTAGGTCAGGGAGAAAGGCATGGTTCTTGCTTTTTAAAATGAATAATTTATCCTATTTCATCAGACTAAAAATATACCTCATACGTAGCTCCGATCGCTTTTTTGAAAGCAATTGCTGTGTGATAGATAAAACCAGGATTTGGACCATGTGACTTCTCAGATCTTCCCAACATCCTTTGCTTCCACAGGATGAACACAAGCGATGTAAATCAGCCAGAGTTTACACAGCAGTGACAGTATTTCCTGTTGTCATCATTAGGAATTGACATTAATATTTATAAAGGAACAAGGTAGAGAAGGGTTGGCTTAGAAGTTGGCTAAATGGTGAACGTAAGTAAATATACTGAGGAAAATTCCTACATTTGATTCTCTTCCTGGGTATGGCAACATCACCCATGATGTGCATGTGACTCCTTGGCCACTTTTAAGTAGAAGTTGTTTTCGTTAATGTAACCAAACATGTTTCACATGTGCTCATGGTGAAGAGGCCAGGAGCTGACCAGGGTTCACCTGGCAGATGGAGCTCAGCCAATGGAGGTAAGACAAGTGAATGACTTTTATTAACTCTTCTCATAAGCCTTCATTATTTCTCCCTCTCTTCCAATCTTGGAAAGTCCTATTTATTTTATTTTTTCATATCCTGTTTCATTTGTTTGTTTATGTTTTATTTTTTGATGGTATTTGGGATTAAACCCAGAGCCTTCACACTGACCTTTGTCCCCAGCTCCCTCTCCAACCTCCTTCCCTTTAGTTTTTCTGAGACAGGGTCTTGGTAAGTTGTCCAGGCTGGACTCAGACTTGCATCCTTCTGCCTCAGCCTGTCAAAGTGCTGGAATTACCGGAGTGTGCCGACATACCCAGGTTGCCTTTCTTTTCTTTCTTTTCTGATTTTTTTTTTGAGACAGGGTCTCGCTCTGTAGTCCAGGCTGGTCCTGAATTCACTTCAGAGCCCAGGCTGGCCTTGGACTCATGTCAATCCTCCTGTCTCAGCCTCCTGAGTGCTGGGATTACAGGCGCGCGCCACCACGCCCAGCTTATGTGGTGCTGGGGAATCGAACTCGGGTACTTAGCGCTTGACTTAGCACTTGCTCAAGCGCTTTAACTGCTGAGCCATTCCTCCAGCCCTCTTTTCTGATTTTTTTTTCTTTTTTGGAAATGAGATTTCACTATGTTCCCCAGCCTGTCCTCAGTCTCAAATCCTCCTGCCTCAGCCTCCCAGGTAGCTAGCAATTCCCGGCACACACCACCGTACCCAGCCAGCCATCCTGTTGTGTTTAGGGCTGAGTGTTCAGTGCTGGCACTAACAGTTCCGGTATTTCCTAAGTGAGTCAAGCACCTCTCATTTGGCCTCTTCCTATGATGGACACGTTGTCTGTCACTGGCTCTTGTTCCGGGTAGTCTGTTTGTCTCCACAGTCTCCCTATCCTGTGCTGTCACTGAATGTCATTTTAAAACATCAAATAAAATGTGCCCCTCTCAGGCATGAAAGATGAAACCCCAACTGCTTGGTATGGAAGACAGTGCCAACCCATTGGCCTCAGTTTACTTTTCCAGGGCATCAACTTGTAGCTAAGCAAAGAATCTTAGTAAGTAACAGATGAATTTTATTTATTATAAGTAAATGAAATAGATGTCTAAACAATCAAATCAGTGGTGGGAGGAAAGATACCTGTGAAAAGTAGCATTGTAAGCTTACATTCACTTCCTGATATATATTGAATAAAACCTTCATCTTTTTGTCTTCGTTAAATTTCTACGTCTTGGCATCCTAATGTGCCCCAGCTGGTTTTATTGCAGTAAAGTTTTCCACCATGAAAACCAGACCACAGAACTGTACTTCCCATGAACTGCCTTTAATGATATATTTTTAGAGCCATGGATGATGCACTGTGCTTGGCAGACTTGAGTAATTTAACTTGTGACATATTGTGGAAGGGACAGAGGTAACCTTCATAGCTCCTTCCATGAAGGAATGGAAATAGTCTATACTTGTAAGAGGTGACCCCGGGCCCAGGGACATGGACGGAATACATCTGTTCAGCAGGAAGCATCCAGACTATGAAAAGAAGTTTCCCCCCTCTGGTGCTCTCTGTACGTGGAACAAAGCAGTTCCTCTTGCTTTTGCAACTAATCGTATGGCTCCACTTTGGGTTTTCAGTGTTGTGTTTGTGCTTGCCCATCATGCTGAGGACTGAGCCCAGGGCCCTCACACTCACCTGTATCCCCAGCCCATTCTTGTTTTTGATTGAGAGACAGGGTCTCACTAGGTCACTGTGCTGTCCAGGCTGACCTCAAACTTGGGATCCTCCTACTTCAGCTTCCTGAGGTGCTAGGATTACAAGCCTGTGCTGCCAGCCTGTCTATTGTTTTACTTTTAAAGATCATATGAAAAAAATAGAGCCTGCAACCAAGCTCCCGTTTTGAGCATTCATCTCCATAGGTAGGGTTTCTTATAACATAAATCAGAGGTTCAGTGAACAGCGTGTACTTGTGTTTCTGACTTGTGTCCAGCTGGGCCTTTATCTTTCACATGCATCCAGCAGTACACAAGGGCGACCAGAGCAAAACTCCAGCCCACCCCGCCCCCAGTAACCTGGCTGGAGAGTCCCCTCTCTGTGGTATCAGGACGTACCTCCATGAAAGTGATCCTAGTTCATTCATGAAGTTTCATGTACTGTGACTAAAGGGAGAGGAACTGCAGTTTGTCTTGGAGAAAAGGAGACAGGGCAGATATGACGTCAGGTACTGCCATGTGGTAATGGTCCTCTTTTTTGTGCTTATAATCATCTTATCACATTGTATTATAATTATCTGTATGTGTGTGTGTTCCTGGAGATCCGACCCAGGGCCTCCACACTGAGCTACGTCTCCAACCCAATTTTTAGTTTTTGATTTTTGAGACAGGGTCTCATTAAGTTGCTAACTTGCCCAAACTGGTACTCAAACTTGTGATCCTCCTGCCTCAGCCTCCCAGAGTGCTAGGATTACAGGCCTGTGTCACCAAGCTTGGCTATTATCTTTTCAGCCACTTAATTTTAAGTTGATAAAAATTGCATATGTTCTGGCTGAGGTTAGTTGTAGACCACTTGCCTAGCATACGTGAGGTGTATATGTGTGTGTGCATTTGTGTGTGTGTGTGTTTATCATGTACAACACAACATTTTGAAATATATATCCATTATGGAGTGGTTCATTTAAGCTAATTAATATGTGTATTACTTTATACACTTACCACCATCGTGGTGAGAACACTTAAAATTGACCTTCAAGAATTTCATACACTGTTACTAACTGTAGTCACCATGTTGTACAATAGGTCTTGTGGATTTATTTCTCCTAACTAAAATATTAATATTACACACTTCGTCCAGCATCTTTCCAAACCTGGCTCCCACACTTCTCTTTTCATCCCAGTGAGACTGTGGACTTCTTCAAGGCAGGCCAGTGATTTCCAGTAATTGTTGCCACACTCCACACTGACTGGAAATCATTGGAATCATAACAGAGCAAAATGATCTTCAGGGAACAACCAAATCAAATCCCATTCTCAGTCTACTTCCAGCATAATCTGAGACAGATACATGCAGGGATAGAAGTGAACACACGACCACCAGAAAATATTCTTTCTCTGTGAAAGTTTGCTTCTGAATGTCGTGTCTGAATCCCTTGGAGAATTCCTCCTGAGCTAGAGGCAGCCTAGATCCTAGAACCAAAGCAGCCAGAGGGCCTCCTCCATCCCTACTCTCCACACCCCCAAATCTCAGATTGTCCCATTAGTGTCAGTTCTAGAAGTGTAGATCCCATAGAGCAGAAGAAAACAAGAACTAAGGCCGGAGAGTGCACATGCTGGCAGTGGCTGACCACTCAGTACAGCCTTCTGAGAATTCAGTCCAGTAGATCTTGGATAAGAAGAAGCAAGTTCAAAGAGCAAGATGAACAGCAGAAGAAGGGAGAGATGGCTATGGCCTCTCCAACATCTTGAAAGTGAAAGAGTGAGCTAGCCTCCCGTCCACCGCTTGCTCTTACCCTTGTCAGCCACATTTGTTTTCCCAAAAGTGAAGATGGGTAGGAAAGAATATAAGAGGAGAGTTGCCCTCCTGGGAGTTTAACATTCTCCTCATTTTTGTCCTTTCTTACGAGAACAAGAGTTTTAATAGCTCAGAACAGTTTCTGCCAGTTTCTCACATCGAGCCGGTATGATTGTAGAGCCCATGCACGCTAAATAGGGAAAAAGAGTAGGCAAAAATAAAAACAAAGGATGCAGTGTTTACAAGGGTCTTATGGTAGGAGATGAAGGCCTGCAAGCCCTATTTTCAGGTTCTTTGTAGCTTTCCCAAAGAACTGGTGAAGCCATGTGGACTGGCTGCTGTCCTTTCAGGCTCGTAGTGAGACACGTACTAGCAGGATGCTAATAAAAAGAAACAACATTCACTAAGATTAGGCACCACGGAGGCATGAGTTTACTAAAGTAGAGAAACTCTTCATTTTCCCTTGCTGTGTGGTCCTAAGAAGGAGTCCCAGCTCCTGCCACACACATGTTCAGAAAGCGTTCCTCTGAGTTGCCTGCACCTGCTGACCCCCAGGGTTGGCTCTGAGTGACTGTGACCATATGGATGGGACATGGAAGCAGCTTGTCTAATCCTGAGATCATTATGGTCTGGCACCAGGAAAGAGAGATCTTGATTGGTCCCATGACAAGTGCCAGAAGTGTGGAGAGGCCACACCCACTAGGCCCTTGTTAGGTAATGCCTGGTTTCCCCCAGTCCTACCCTCCTGTATCAGTCCCAAACGATGTGTTGCAATGTCTAGAATTTTCCATCCCTAGACATCAATTTTACTTTGGAAAAATCCAGTCAAGACACTAATTGCTTCCACTCTCCGGGAAAAGCATTGTCAAGGAGATGTTGCAAAGATTCTCATCTTGTGATTCATGTGATTCATATCTCGCGTGATTCAGGCAAAGACTGAGTGTTGCGTCTGAGGCCCCCATGCCTGCCCTTCTCTGCAAGTTTATTTTGGTTTGGGAAAGTCCATAATTTCCTCCTCTTTCTTCTCCAGTTAATCCTTCCCCATTTCTCACCTATCAGCTCAGCTTCCTGTTGCTGATGAGTGTCCCCTGGCCTCCTACCAAGGCTCTGTCTCCCTACCGTATATTCTCATGGTATCAGCTGTTGCACGCGTGCACTTGGTGCAGTGACATTTGACACCTGTCTGTGAGACGCCCCCGTTAAGACTTGCCTCCTCCAACTGGCCAAGCTCCATCAGGCAAGGACATGCCTGGTTTCTGCTCACTGTTTCTCTGTGGTAACCAGAATAGAATCCAGCAAGTGGAAGGCACAGAGGTTGTGAGCGTTCTAGTCAATGAATTATCACAAGCTTGCTCCAGCTGCCATATCTCCTTGTCACCATTCAGCATTGTTGATCTTAATTTTTGCCATTTTGATGGATATGTAGCTCCAATTTGCATTTCCTGGGTTGTGAATAGTGCTGGGATTTTTTTTTCAATATATTAATCATTTGTCTAGTTCCTCATTAAAATGCATATTTGAATCTCTTGCTCATTTTTTCTATTATTTTCTCTTTTTCTTGTTGATTCATAAGATTTCTTTCCATATTTTTGAAATGAGCCCTTTACTAGTTACACCTTGCAGATATCTTCTTCCAGTGCATAGCTGACATTTTCATACTGTAAATATGTGCTTTAATAAATGAAACAGATTTTTTAAGCTATCCAATTTATCAATTTTTTTGGTTACTGTTTGTCTTATTTAAGAAATTCTTACCTATCCTAAGATCTAGGCAATATTTCTTTATATTTCATCTCCCAGGTCCTTTATCAGTTTGCCTTTCAATTTGGGTAGGAAAAATCATTTGAAACACTTTGTTGGGTGTCATGTAACGTAGGGCAATGGTCCCCAACCTTTTTAACACTAGGAACTGGTTTAATTGGAGCCCGGTCTCCGGGTGGTACTTGTTCTGTTGCAGGTTGTTGGAGGATAGCTTTGAACGGGCAGGCAGCAGCAGCAGTAGGGGAGGAGGAGGGAAGCTCCACCTCTTGTCAATCAGCAGGGGCATTAGAGCCTATCCGGAGCGCCATAACAGAAGGCGGAGCTTTCATTAACTCACTTCCTGCTCTAGGCCTCAGGTCCTTCCAAAAACACAGACTTGTGCTGCTCCGCTCCCTTGGGCTTGGGGAGCCCTGATGCAGCGGCCAAAGAGTCATTGTTTTTCACATGGACAGCCACTTGACCCAGCATCGCTTACTGAAAATGTTGCTTTGTCCGCTGCCATGAAGAGCATAAACTTTTGCCATGAATCAGATACCCATAAATTGGGAAATAAATGTGTCTCTGGAGTCTCTCGCCCAGGGGTCTGCTGCCTTCCGAACACCAGTATCACGCACAATGTTTTCGTTACTGTGTATGCGTCGCCGGTACATCGCCTGACAAAAAGTCCTATCATTTATTTGCATATGTAGCCTTTCCGAAGCGAATGCAGCTGCGTATATATTTGGGTTTAAATCTATTCCATATTATACTTTGTATTTGCTCCATACGTTTTAGGTTTCCTTTTAATTTCTTTTGAATTAAATAATCTTTACCTTTAATCTTTATCCTTCTGCTCGATGGCTTATTACATTTGATGTTACAGCTGTTTAGTGGTCCCTCTAGAGCAGGAATCGGCAAACAGAGGCCATATACCTAGTTCTGTTGCATCATTGACCTTAATAAAATAAAAGTTTGAGGATATTCTGTGTGGCCTCAGCTCTGTGAAGGCTGGTTCACGCAGATGGTAATAGTATAGCCAACTATGTGTCTGGTGAGGACTGAGCGATCCTTCTCAGATTTCTCCTCTTCGTTAGGAGACAGATAAGCCCATTTTTCTTTTGTTGCCCCATATTTTGTTGAAAGCTCTGTCCAGAAATTATCTCCATCTTAAATGACAGTGAGGCCCAGTTACTTATTTATTCTTTCTTTTGTATTCTTTTTGGTACTAGGGATCGAACCCAGCACTTTCTCATTGAACTACATCAACATTTTTAATTTTTTTTTAGATGAAGTCTCATTAAGTTGTCTAGACTGGGCTCAAATGTGTGATCGTCCTGCCTCAGCCTTCCAGAGTGCTGGCAGTGCTGTGATTACAGGCATATGAGACTCCTGAACTCACTATGAGTCCAGGCTGGCCTTGAGCTCACAGCCTCTTGCCTCAGTCTCTCAAGTGCTGGAATTACAGGTGCCCACCACCAGTTTGTGTGGTGCTGAAGAATCGAACTTGGGACCTTGCACTACTACCCTAGTCTGCCCGCCTCCTTTTTTCCTTTTATGCTGACCTAGTCTTGCCTCTGTGGTGATAGCACATGATCAATAAGTTTTTAATGAGTACGAGAAGTAATCCATTTTATATTTTCCTTACAAGGAGAATGAGGAAGCATGTTTTAGCCCAGTTTTAATAAGAACGTCCCAATTAGGTCCTCAAGTGATGGAAGGGTGTGCCTCCAAGGCTGTAAGTACCTATTACAAGTGTTCAGGGCAGAACATCTGAGGTGACATGTTCAGGTTTCAAAATTATTTGTCAAGAGAGTATGGGGTTGATTACAGGTTTGTCATTAATTAGGGCTCACTAGTTTCTGTGATTCCAGTTCTTATTTCAACTGTGATTTTCCCTTGTCTTCAGTGTTTTACGCTGTGGCTTCTGACAGCACAGCTGATCTGCATTACAGAGTCTAGGCTCTCTTCACACATCTTCATAAAGAACAGGGCAGTCAGAAGCCTGGCAGCTAAGTGCAGGGATTAGGAAAATGAGCTCACTTTGCAGCCTGACACTGTGACTGCACCTTCACTTATACAAAGGCAGCCACTGATGCTTTTTAACAGAACAGTGGTTCAAGAATGGGCTTAAAAGTGGACAAAGGAAGATTGAATCGTCTAGGTAATAACAGGAAAAAAAAAAAGACTGACTTATTTAATTCAGTAAGAGAAACAATAATGGCAGTTTGGAAATGCATGCTTCCATTTTTGCTGTTATGTTTTTTTATTCACTCATTCAATCAGCTCATATTTTTGAGACCATCAGCCAAGTGAGGGCGGGTGCCAAAGATCTACGGCAGCCATTTTGTTTGGTAATACACAACCACAGGTTACACGTGGTTTTCTGAATGTTTCCTTGGGTTTTCATGTCTTTTGGAATAGACTGGTGCCTACCTTTTTTTTGGTGAGAATTGCTAATAATGTAAATATTTTTCCATTTAAAATGAGGCATTGTTGGAAAACATGAGGCCCTATGAGGGGAGGTGTGTGTGAGACCACCAGAAAACAGATGCGTGCCTATGGTGGGAACACTTTATAATCAGTCCATTATCCTTCACTGCCAAGGGGGTCTTGACTGGTTTATAATACATTTCAATTTTTTTGAAATTCAAGGTTATGTTATTTAAATAATGGTAAGAAAAGATAAAACTAATCTGTTATAAATTAAATAATTTTGCACACTCTCTTCAGGTCAGAGTTGAGTTCATTGAGCCAAAATCTTACACATGCTACTGAATATTTGGCAAACCTAAAACCATTTTTTTAAAGTCTTTTCTCTCTAGTACTGGAGAGCTGAACCCAGGGTCTTCACACATCCCAGGTCCTTTCTCATTTTCTTTTTCTTTTCTTCTTTTTTTTAAATTGTGAGACTGCACGTCTCCCTGAGTCACTGAGTAGCCCAAGCTGGGCTAGAACTTGCAGTTACACTATCCCAGCTTACCAGAGTGCTTAGATTACAAACCTCTCCCACCGGGCTTGGCTAAAACTCTCTTAATTTAAAAAGTAGCTAAACAAAATATAATTCTATTCAAAATATAAAAATATAAATTCATGCTGCCTCTAGTACAATAAAAGCCAAGAAGAGAGACAAAATATATTGAGACTACCCAGGACACCACCTTGTGCAGAGAAGCATTAACATAAACCATTTAAGTGCAAAATGCAAGAATTCAAAAATTCAATACACATCTGGTACTTTAGAATGTCACTTTCCCTGTATTTTAATATTTTATATTATCAAATCAAACACAATATGTCATTTCAGTTCATTTTTCAAAAATTGCCTTCTTCCTTATCTAATTTATTTATGTAAACATTAAAATGTGCCCTTAATATATCAGATAAAGTTAAGTAGCACTGAAGATTATAGGAACTATGGATTTCATAATATAACATTTGATAAGTAAAAGTTTCAATTTCATGTAATCTCTTTTAAAATTGCATATGATTTTCTAAATTTTCACACCTTCTCAAAAACAATTTACATAGATTTATCTTTTTAAAAAATTGGGAAACAGTAATCTACTGGAAGTTTCCCCTTATTTTACAGTTGAGAAAATCGAGGTTCAGAAAGACTGAACAATTTGCCCAAGGACAAATATCTGATCAATGGCAGATTCTAGATTAAAACTTCCTGCGGCCTGATTCTAAAACCCATGCTCTTTGTCACACTTTTTTTTACTGTGGCTCTGCTTACATGCAGTAACAATTGAAGTGTCTGAATGGAGTTTCGAAGGCAAAATTGATGAACAGTGGTGATTGAGCAGGTGGCTCAGAGTTTTGATGAGGAAATTTAGTTATAAAACTAAAAGAATAAAGCTCCTGAGAGATTTATGAAAGGTGTGTTGTCACCTTAAAAGTAAATAAGCAAATACGTAAGACAAGAGTTTGATTTTGGTTTGAAAGGTGCTGAGATGCCCTCTGGGGCCTGGGAAGGTTGGCGCTGAGCATGAGGATCTGGAATCCAACCACAGGGGAAAAAGTAGCTGAAATCTGAACTGTGGGAGGCCAGTGGGAGAATGAAAAACAAGAGGGGGGCAACATGACGTAAGCCTTGGGAGACACCCTCCGTGGGGCCAGGGGAAGGAAATGTGAGCAAAAGGCAAACATTAACAGAACAAAACTCAAGAAGTTAAAGGAGAACCAGGACCACTCAGAATCATGAAAACCCAGATATTAAGCATGGTTAAAATTGAGTTTGAGCTGCTGGTTTGGTTTTATTGAGTCGTTGTAATAACTCAGGAAAGTAGATTTCTGTGTCACTTGACCAAAGAGGACACAGAGACTCCACAAGGCTGAGCCACATGCCCGTCACCCAGCTGCTAAGTCCTGGGGCACCAACTGGAATCCCCTGTTCCAGCACCCCAAGTCCATTTGGTACCCAGCTGTCACCAGAGTGCGCAATGTAAACCACCGATGTGTAGGAAGAAAATGGAAAAATGATGATTCTGTCGTCTCACTAAATTTTTCATTTTTGTGTATACCTTAAAACGTGTATTCTGTTAGTACGGCAGTACATATGTATCATATATACATGAATGATTTATGCATTAATAAGTATATGTTTATGAAGGCTTGTGCTTCCAAAATTTAATAATATGAAGATGCAATTTTCAAAATTGAAAATTTTTGAGCTGGAGCTTGGCTCCACAGTTAAAGTGCTTGCCTGGCAAGCTCAGAGCCCTGGGTTCATTCCCCAGCACCACATAATCAGGGTGTGGTGGTGCACACCTGGAATCCCAGCACTCGGGAGGCAGGAGGATTGCCCTGAGTTTGAGGCCAGCCTGAACTACAGGCAAGACCCTGTGCCAAAAAAAAAATAAAATAAAGTACAGTTGGAGGTTGTTGCCCCAACCTACCATGCAAAGTTGCCTTTTTGCGTTGTCCCGTACGCGGCAATAAACTGCATTCCCTTTATTGTGGCCGTGTCACATTTTCATTCAGTGCTAATTCTAACTTAGTTTAAAAATAAAACAGTTTATTTCATGGACTTTTCATGTCATCTCTTGGTCTTTTTAGAAAGTTATGAGACCTTTTTGCCACTGGGTGCTCTGTGGTAATGGAAGGAACAGAGCTCTCTAACCAAATGGATACAGGTTCACATAGCAACTTCGACTTTGCTAACTATGGAATCTTAGACAGATAACTTCCAAGAGTCAGAGTTTGCTCCTCTATAAAATGGGAAGAACATTTACCTTATAGAATGTTATAAACTTTAAGAATACTATGTAGAGATAGTTTAACATTGGCATATAATATATAATTTTAAAATGGCAGCAGATAGCAACAATAGCAGATGTGTTTGCCTTTGCTGTACACAGTATCTTTTACCCAGTAGTCGTCTCTCTTCTGAAGTAAGGTTGCATGCTCTTTTGGCAAAGTTTCTCCTCTATTTTTCTTAAATCAGCCTGAACTGTTCCTGAGGTATGGGGGACCCCTGCATACAACCATGTGGGCTAGAGGATGCCCGTTACATGGAACTCACGAGATAGGAATGGCCAACCTGGGCCTTTGTAAATGAGCAGTCCAGGAAACAATGCTGGCAAAAACAAGGTCAACTATATGGCGGCCTCAACAGAGCAAAAGGAGGTTAACACCACACCCAAGCTGGTACTGGTTGGGATACTGACCGCTTCTCTCTCTGTCTGCTGCCCCCCACAGATCTGTACCCCCGACTTGGTGGTATTCTTGGCTTGTGCCAACCAGAGGCTCAAGGAGCGACTACTAAAGAGAGCGGAGCAACAGGGGCGGCCTGATGACAACCTGAAAGCTACCCAAAGGCGACTCATGAACTTCAAGCAGAATGCTACACCGCTGGTTAAATACTTCCAGGAAAAGGGGCTCATCGTGACAGTAAGTTGGCTCTCCTGTTACATGCCCAGTACCACAGGGACCCTTCCAATTTCTAACTAGCCTGTGTTCCCACTTACAAATCCTTTTTACTTTCAAAAGTGGTTTGATGGGAGGGGGGCAGAATCAATCAAAAATGCAGTCATTTTGACTTGATTAGCCTTTGTATAAAAATAATGATTAAAAAATTTGAGTTTAGTTTGAATTTTAAAAGCAATGATAAACTTTAACCTTCTCTAAGATTTTATAGCCCAGGAGTTTTTAAAAAAATGATTTGAAGTAACTATTTGTGGTAATTTTAAGCTATACTTGCTCAGTTTCTCAACTCTTCTATGAAAATGTCACAGAATTGATAGCTTATAAACAACAGTTGGCACGGTATTAATAGTATATTTAAAATTGTAAGCTAGCTTTTGTGGATCACAATGGATTGAAAAAGAAATAAGATTCTGAGTTCACACACACAAAAAAAATTTTTCTAAGGGGTTGACAAAAAGTAGTGAAATGGGAAATCTTGTGGCTCGTTTCATACCTTGAAGACAGATACTTGCATTGCAAATATTGTCATTTTCCTGAATGTTTATTTTGTGTAGTAGTTGTGGCAGTGAAAGTTGGTGCTGAGTTATTACTTAATACTGTGTTTAGAATCTAGGACAGTGGAGGTGAAGGCTCACCTCAAAGGGTCCCCCAACATCAGATTCAAGTACTGAATCACAGGGAGATGAAGAAGATTGTGGGCCTCTCAAGAAAGCCTTCATGCATAAAGACCCTAAATCCACAGCATCTCTGACAGCTGGTGGGTGCAGGCATTGACATAACCCTCCTCTCAGCCTTTGGGCCCTCCCAACCCATCCAAAGATCCTTGTCCAGTGGGGCCACCAGCCCCATAGACAACTGATGAAAACTATTGCTGCCCACCCCAATACAAAGCACATGAGACATTTTCTCACAAGCACTAGATACATCAACAGCAGCCCATCTGGGGAACTCCTGTGACCTAATACTTTCTGGGTTCAAACTCCCTCCTTTAGACTGAGATGCCCTTAGACCTGGAAGAGATGTCCATGGCATTTAAGGAACAATCTCTTGGAGGAGTCTTGAAATATTCACTAAAAATTTGCCCTTTGAGTCAAAGTTGTCATGTCTAAGAATTGTAAATCTAATCTGAAAATTTCTTACTGTGCTGGAGATCTTTTTTATTTTTTTTTTTTTTGGTTGGGGTGGGGGGGTGGTAAAAAAGATGTTGAACAATAGAAAATAGAGGAAAATCAGGGCCAATGTGTTAGGATTACTCTTGGTCAGGATTGTTGTGCAGGTTGTTTTTTTTTTTCTTACCAGTTGCCAGTGCTGACTTCAGCACTGTGCCGAGAGAGAGAGAGAGAGAGAGAGAGAGAGAGAGAGAGAGAGAGAGATACCCTGGAAAGAAAACCTAACTGCAAGGTGCAGAGCCAGAGTTTTAATTGCTGTTTGCAAGGCTTAAAGGTTTGCACAGTGCCTCTTGATTACTCCCTGCTAGTCACGTTCATCACCACAAGCAGAGCAGATTTCCCCAATGACTGCAGAGTGGGGATTGTTAATTTACTAATATTTTGCACGGAGGTGAAATGCCATTGCCTGTAATTGAGGGAGTCAATAACAGTGTGGATGACAGCCTGTAACCTCACCACTAAAACCAAATGAGCTGGATGATAAATGCCTCTAATTATGGGAGAAAACTTGCTTGGAAAGCAATGAACACAGGCTGAGCTCTTGGGAATATAATTTGAACAAAGAGTCTAATAGAAGCAAGTCCTGCCCTCTGAAACTTGTGCTCCTTCTCAGAACCTGCTTCCCAGTTCACCTGTGGCACTGAAATATACTTAGAAGCAATTTTGCTTTTAAAAAGGAATTGAACAATAGAAATCATCCTGATTAAATCACAGCACATTCAGATTTTAATAGAATTCTGGTAGTTAGTAGATCAAGCCCAAGCGTTTCCTTTCGTCTGTTGTTCCTTCCCCCTTTGGCTTCTGCCTGATACTCCTTATTGATTCAGTGAGTCGCTCAGTAAATATTAACTGAGAGTCAAGATACTCTGCTAGGTGCTAGGGGAGTTGAGCTAAATCACCAGCAGATTCCAAGCCCTAGAATCATGCCTGCCTGGTACATAGTAAACTTCCAGTAAATGATCATTGCTAATTGTCTGTGCAAAAGGAGAAAATAAACAATGAGTTTAGGAGGAGTGTGATGACCCCAGAGGGATTAGGTCTGGTGACTGTATTGAGTTATGAAGTGAGAATGTGCAAAGTGGCCCCATACGTGGGATTCCCTGTAGCCATTAGAACAGAGTCTTTCCACCATGAGGAGGGTTCATTATTTATCATCAAGCAAATTTCAGACCATGTCTGTCTTTAGTCTAGGTGAGAAATCTCCCCTGGGTGCCCCTCTTCCCCATGGCTTTGGAATAACCCTACGTATACTCTTGGTGCCAGTGCTACTTAGTAATGTGATGATGTCCAGGCCCACAAGGTCCTGACCTAGCCATGTTGTAAATGTTGCCTACCTGGCAGTCTGGCACAGGTGAGAGGAAAGAAGGCGTGTTACACGAGAGTGCATGACGTGCATTGTGCAGCCTCGTTGCTCAATTCAGGCTCCAAGCGGCAGCACCTACCACTCTGTGACCTCCACAGGTCACTTAGCTCCACACTGTGACTCACATGACTTTCCTGTAAAGTGAGTACAACCAGCCAGGTAGAGTGGCGTATGCTCATAATACCAGCACTTGAGAGTTTGAGACAAAAGGATGGCAGGTTTGAGGCCAGCCTGGGCTACACAGCAAGTTCAAGGCCAGCCTAGGTCACTTAGTGAGGATGTCTCAAAAAAAAAAGTGTTGTCATCAGTCCTATCCCAGTACTATTATTTACACCTAGAATGTTCCCCAAGAGTCTCACATTCTCAGAGACGTGGCTCTTGGAAGGTAATTGGATCGTGTGGGTGTTGTATTTACCAGTAGATTGACCCATTGCGTTCTTAGGAGGGTGGAGCCTAGCTGGCAAGGGTGTACTGCCCGAGACGTGCCTGTGGGGAGTGTCTGTCCCTCTTCTTCCCCAGTGCCCTCAGGCGAGCAGATTTCCTTTTCTGTGCCCTTCTGTTCCCTCCTACCGTGCTGCTTCTGCTTGGAACTGGCTGACCATGGACTGAGTCCTATAAACATGAGCCCAGTTAAACCTCTCCTCCTTTACATTGCGATTACTGGGTGTTTTCTTCAAGGAATGGGAAGCACACTGATACACCCAACGTGATCATGAGAATTACATAGATGTCAAGTGCTTCTCATGGTATTTGGAACATTGCAAAGGCAGTTTTCTTGATTTACCATAGTTTTTGTATTTCTCTCTCCATGTTCTGCCTTTAATTCTTATCTTCTAGAATTCTTATCTTCTTATAGTTAATCACAATTGTGTGTTCTTTGAGGGAACTCTGTTGCCTTTCCCCAATATATAGGTTATTGAAGATACACAGAATTAATTTAGGTTTTTAAAACTCCATGCCAATATAACTCTTTGTCTTTAAAAGTATCTAATCAGTTATAAAATTGACCTAATTTTTCTAAACTTCTGTATTTCCATGTAATTGAGCTATAGAATGGCCATATCTAAATAATGCAGTAAATTGCACTAGATGTCAATCTATTCTTTTTTCTTTTTTTACTTCATCCTTAACTATGGATACATTGGCAGATTTGACTAAAGAACAAACCAATTCCTCCAAAGAGAAAACTCTAATAATAAAACCTGAAAAAATACGCTGTTCTCTGAATACTATATTTTATTGACATAGTTCCATCCCATGGACCTCTTTATTTTTATTTTCTTATGTATTTCTGTATACAGTCATGTGTGCTCATATTAGTTTAAGTGACACAAAATTATGAGGTATATTGGGGACTTCTTACTAACACACTTAAATATTAGGAACCTCTTCATAGAATCTTTTTTGATTCTTTTCTGTTTATGTATTTTAACTTAATATAGGGGTCGCTATCCTGCGGGGACCCCAGGAACAACCGAGGAGGGATCGGACGACAGAGTAACACACTCTGGGAGTCGATTCAGTGATCGAGGTCTCCAGTTTATTTAGGGAGTACAAGGGCTTAAATAGACTGAGGTAGTTATCTTGGGCCAATCAGCAAGGCCTTAACCAGCATGGGGTCGCGCAGGGGGAGGGAATGTGTAAGGAGGGAGGATGCAATAAGGAGTACTTCCAGGAGCTTAAGCAAAACAACACCTGGCTTAACTTACAAGCAGTAACATTTGTTCATGGGCAGGAAGGAACTCGGTCAAGGTCAGCGATGCTGAGGCTCTTGGGCCCTGGAGACCCCAACAACTTAGCATAAGTTGCATATAATTTCTTATCATGTGTTTTATAGATCTGTGATTATAAATCGAAATTAAGATGCTGTAAGTTCCCAGAGTTGGTTGGATTTTCCTGTGTGTAGGAATTTGTATATATTGGAACAAGGAAAGTTAGTTGTTTAGTACTACTGAGTGAGCTAGGTCTCATAATATTTTGGGACATTTAGGCTTTATGAAACTGCTCAATTCTTGAATAATAAATTCCCTTTTATAGATTTTCTAAACCCTCAATAAAATCTTTAGTGGTCATTATTTTTGGTTTTGTTTTTAATAGATTTTAAAACAAAACAAAAATAAGTCTGGTCTTTCTTGTAATCATCCTCAGTCAAGTGCTAGGAATCAACCCCTGGGCCTTCGTGTGATCTAACACTAAGCCCCATCAATTAAGAATAATAGAGCAAGACATAATGTCCAGGTGATTTTCCAAAATATATTCAAAGCTTTGGATTGTTGACTGTTTTATTAAGCTGGGAAAACACTCTTCAGCAGGAAAATAGTTGTGTACTTGGGTGTATCAAATAAATGTGACTGGGCTGGAGGAATGGCTCAGCGGTTAAAGAGCTTGTCTAGGAAGTGCTAAATCAAGTGCTGAGTACCTGAGTTTGATTTCACAGTGCCACATAAACTGAGCATGGCGATGCATGCCTGTAATCCCAGCACCTGGGAGGCTGAGGCAGAAGGGTAGCCCTGAGTCCCTTGGCAAGCCTAGTCTCCATAGTGAGTTCAGGACTAGCATGGGATACAGAGCAAGACCCTGTCTCAAAAAAAAAAAAATGTGACTTAAAGTTGGTGCCAATCCCCACATAGTTTTAGACCGTGATTTAAGCAACTGGATATTTCCCTTCAGAACTTTTTGGTAGGAGGAAGTATTATGGTTTGGATATGGAATGTTTCCCAGAAGCCTCATGTTTGAAGGGTGATTCAGCTGTGGAAGTTAATCTGTTGATTTCCTGTGTCGTTAAGAGGTGGAAGAATCCTGGTTGGAAGGAGCCGGGCATCAGGGTTTGACCGGGGAATGAGACAGAATACTAGGACATGACCCGGAAGGGTACACCCCAGCTCCGCCCTTCCTCTGACACTCTGCTTCCTGTCTACCACTTGATGAGCCGCTTTCACCAGTCAGTACTCTACCATTGCCAGCCACTCGTGAATGGACTGAGACCTCCTGAAACTGTGAGCTAAAATAAAACTTTCTGCCCTTGCATTGTAGATATTCAATATCCTGACCCAGCAATTAAAAATGAACTAAAGCATGAGGCAAGAGAATTATAACCTAAAATGAGAAGTAAGCTTTAGTCATAGGGTATGTGACAGGGCCAGCCGACTCATACCCAAGTTAGCTATGGGATCTCTGCCATGTGGAAAGTTATAGGCTGAAAATTATTAAAATCAGAATTATATCTTGTTCACCAACACCAATCTTCCTGGAAGCTGGCGTAATATTTTAGGAAAGCCTCATAATCCCTAAATTCAGTACTTCATAGATCAGGAAAAAAAATAATAGGACTATGACAAAGTTGACGATTTTAATTTCACAAAGTGTTGTCATTGTGTGAAAGGGATGTTTTTTATACACAGACACACGTACACATGCACACACATACATGTGCATGCACATACAAATTTGTAATATTTCTCCAAATAAAGTCTCTAAACACACATTGGGCTTTTACAAAAACTCACAAAATCCGCCTCACTTTTCTCATTTTGCTGTGGATTGGGAAACATGTTCTTGAACCCAAAAAAATCCCATCGGCCCTGAAGTTTCTTAATTTGCCCCTTAATACTTCTTTCAAATGTGATAATTTCTCTATTAGACATTTCAAGTTCACCTCGAAAACCAGGTAGTTCCCATCTCATCAGACATCCTCACCCAAGGAAAAAATAGAAATAGGAAAAGGTAATCTAGACAGGACTACTGAGCAATTATTTGTTAATTAACTTCAAGTTTCATAGGAATCAACAATAACAATTAAAATAGAAGTACACTCCTTCCTAAACTCCCAGTGAGTGACCATTGGTTAAATATCCCTGCTTCCACTACCAGGTGGTAAAAATGAGAAGAGAAAAAGGAAAAGAAAGTATGAGAAATAAATCTAAATAACGTAAACACTTGGGAGATTCAGCAGCTACCTAAATTTAAGAAAAGCAAAGGGATTCACAGCTTGCCCAAACAAACTTATAAAATCCTTAATGGAAAAATTTTGTTGCTGGGAGAGAGAGAGAGAGAGAGAGAGTAAATTTGCCCTGGCTGAACTCAAGTTTGCTGTCCTCCTGCCTCAGTCTTCCAGACTGCTGGGATAACAGGCCTGTGCCACCAGGAGGAACTGTTACTGCTTCTTAATGGGTAAGAGGCTGATGAATTTGCAATGTGTCACATTGAGAAACTGCTGCCTTTAGGTACAACTGCTTATTTTGCCCTGTGTAGGCTTCCGATTTCATGTAAGCAAAAGTTTCCAGGAATTCCTACTTGTGGGATTTAGCTAAGAGAACAGTCCAGGAAGAGTTTTCAATGGTCAGTGAATAGGTAGCCAGTAGATATTTGGAAGATATTTATTGAGTGACAAAGACATACATGTGCCCCTAGGAATGTGGCCCTCTAGATCGTTTTCCAGTTGCCCATGGTATTTTGAAATGAAGTACACTATACTTTCTACTTTGAAATCTGATATCGATAGAGCTCCTATATTGAGAGCCCAGTTGTACACATTTTCTACCTGAACATAGAGAAGGCATTAAGGACTCGCACTTTCTGGACACAACATGCAGTTATCAAATCCCATTGTATACAGAAGTGGCAAGATGATGATGCTCCAGGATGCTGTCTACTTCAAGTGGTTGACATTCCTGGGTGACTCAGTTTACCCTTTTAGTTCACTAGCTGATCTAAGTGTTAGATCAAAGAAGGACTTGTGCAAAACCAAAAATATGAATTGTACCAAGAGAATGTGAAGTGAATGTTAATTGCACCCATGACCTAAAGCCCGGGTACCAAGTCTAGACGTGAGGCCCTGACTGTGGAGTGGACAGAGCTTTTCCTGAGTGTGGGTGGATTGGGCAGCATGAGGGTTGGGGACTGGGCAAAAGAGGACAAAGTGGGGTGCCGGGTAGGTTGGGAGAGCAGGCAGGTGGGCTGTGGGTTCAGGGTGATGGGTCCTCCCTGGGGGTCAGAGTTGTCATCATCAGTTAGCTGACTGCTGGGGCCAGAGGAGGTTATGTTGGGACCAGGAAAGTTACTAAGGTTGGTCAGGTTACCATGGCTGGGAAGGAATGTGGGCATAGCCGTCTCTAAGCCAAGGTCATGCACAGAAAGCCAAGCTTGGTTGAGAACCTCAGCACAAGACACAGAGCACTGAAACCCCACCATAAGTCTTTGTATACCTGATTTTCAAGACCCTGAACTAAACTGAAAAGTGGATCAGATTACCTTCATAAATGGTCCTAGCCCTGCCCAGGGTGCCAGCCTGTAATCTCAGCACTCTGGGAGGCTGAGACAGGAAGATCACAAATTCAAGCCTAGCCTGGGTAACTTAGTGACTTAGGGAGACCCTGTCCCAAAATCCAAAATAAACACACAGACACCTCAGTACTCCTGAACAAAAAAAGTCACTACTGCTAACTCTAAACACTAAAATGCTGTGATGGCAGTTTCCTTTCTTGATCTTTTACATAGACAGGAAAACAGAACCACTGAGAGATAAAGCCACTCGCACACAAAGTGCCAGCCCACCCAGCTACAGCTCAGTGACAGCCCCGGCCTGGGAGCGCGGGGTGCGAGTTCCTGAGCAGCCCTGAAACGGGCAGGGCAGGACGTGTTCCATGTCCAACAAACACCCTGACTCGCAACTTTTCCTCTCCCAAAGGTCGCTGGGGTGGGGCATGTTCGCACTCGGCAGGCAGAAAGCAAACCATGTGACTCGGGGCTGCCTCTCCCTTGGAAGGTGGGAATTGGCCTGGTCCTGCTGTGCCCCCTCCTCCCCCGCCTCCATCAAGTGCCAGGCTCTCCTTCCGATGCCTCCTACTGAGGAAGGGAGGAAGAACCCAGGGAGCGGACACCTTTGCGTCCCCAAAGGAGTTAAAACACCGTTCAGTTGATTGCAGGTCTGCAGGCACTCATGCAGTAGAGTCCAGAAAGCCCCAGGCACACTTCTGCTGGGTTGCTGTGGCACTAGGGATCAGACCCCAGGGCCTTGAACTGAGCTTTATCCCAGCCCTTTTTATTTTTGTTTGTTGTTTTGTTTTGTTTGTTTTGTTCTGGAAAGGATCTCAACTCATTGTCCAGGCTGAGCCCAAACTTGCAGTCCCTCAGCCCCCCTCCCACTCCCCCGCCTCCAAGTAGCTGGTATTATAAGTGTGTGCCTCCACACGCAGTTATGAGCAGCTTTTAATCATTGTAAGTATGAAACAGAGCTCTCTCAGTAACTTGAAACAAATGATATGGACAAAAATCAAGATAATGTGCAAGTGAACTCTCATGGCTTGGTTGTTCGTATTGTTGTGTTTTGGGTAGTGGTGGGGATTGGACCCAGGGCCTCACACATCCTAGGTGAGTGCTCTCGTTCGGAGCTGTTCCCCCAACCCACAGGTGAACACATTTGGAAGAGTCACACTGAGAATATGCAATTTAAAGACCTGCTGATAGGTCTAAGAATAATACGTTAGCTGAGGTTTGTGTCATTTGTATGGGACTGGCTTTGACAACAGCTTTGTAATTTTTAAAAAAAAAAAAAAAGGTAAAACAAAGCATATCGAAAAATAGATAAAAGATAAATAGTAGCTAAATGACATATCATACTAACAGCTTCTGTATAAGTTTCTGTTTCAGCCCTAGGGTTCTGTATAGGACACACACACTTGCAGACAGATACACACACAGGCACACACATGCACACACTTTCAGCTGGTTGAGTCTCCAAGAAACACTCTGTAATCAGAACAGTAATTTTGACAATGATGTCAGCAAACATCTCAGACTTCCAGAATTAGGTTTTCATTTACCTTAAAATGTTATACCAAGTCTTATTGAGAACAAGAGTAAGAAAGTAATATTTTGGTAACATTTTTGGACTTTTTTATCATGTTTAAAACCAAACTAGCTGGAGTGGAGTGATATCTTTAAAGAGAGACAGCACTATAAATTAACAGGCTCCTCCTCCCCTGTCCCACGCCTCACGCCCTCAAAAAAAGGGGGGGTGGGAGGAAGAGCAGGCATTTAAGTCTTACCGATAAAGAAAATCCTAGGAACTGAGAGTGCCTTACAAAGGAGTAGCTCCCAGGGCTGAGGGCTTACTGCACTCCTGGCCTGTTCAAGTGCTTCGTTCGCTCAGCAGTTTGCACCTGTCCCCAAGGGCAGATGTCAGATTGTCACCGTCTGAATTTTAGAAGCGGAAACACTGAAGCATAGGAAAGTATAACTTGCCCAGCATCCCCCGGGGCAGTGAATTGCAGCCCAAACTCAGGCTGCTGACCCCAGGGTTGTGCCTGCCACCGCTCTGTGTCCTGTCCTGAATTCAGGGCACGTGAGCTCCCAGGGTCCCCAACAGAAACCCCTTCCCTGGCATTTATCATTTGGTATGTGCCTCTCTTTGCCTGTGGTCTCTTTAAGTCTTCTTTTCAGGAAAGAATCAGTGAGAAAATGAATTCTGATGCTCTGATACATCGAGAGGGTTTGTCTTTCTTTATCTTTTTTTTTCTTCCTTCCTTATTTTTTCTTTTAAGGCAGAGTCACTCTCTGACCTCAGTGTGTAGCCAGGCTAGCCCCAAACTCATGGCAATCCTCTTGCGTCAACCCCCTGAGTCCTAAATTCACGGGTGAACACCAACATTCCTGGGTAATTTTTGTGTGGTGCTGAGGAATCTAATCCAGGGCCTTGTACATGCTAGGAAAATGCTCTAAACGTGAAGATAAACCTCAGCCCTGAGACAGTGGTCTTCCATAAAAGGTATTCTTACTAGGTAATGAATGTAAAAGAATTAATAATTAAATAAGAACATGCATAAAAAAGCTGAATCTGAGCACGTTTGAGAATTTTGCCACAAATCTCCAGTTGCAGGGCTTTGAGCCTTTGTATCTGTGCATTGGGGTCCTGTTATCTCTTGACTATGCCCAGTTTTGCCACCAAGTGCCAGACCCTGGGCTTGTTACCATGGCAGGCTAAGCACACGGTCCTTCTCCAGTGGGCTCTGCTCACTCATCCATACCACCAGGGATGACACAACATTCCTTCACACTACTCAGAATACAGTGCAAACATATGAATTATTACTGGAATTTTCTATTTAATATTTTTGAATCGTGGTTGATTGTGAGTAACTGAAACCATGGTGGCATAAATGCACACATGAGAGGAAACTGCTGAAAGAAGGACTCTGACAAGCTGAAGGGCAGGAAAGGGACATTAAAATCCGTGGGAATAAACTGCAGAGTTAGCTGAATCACATGATTGTTTCAGAATAGTTCGTTGAGTGGGTAGAGGATGGAATTCAGTCAAACATTATGGATGTAACTGGAGCCACTTGTTTCCATGACAGCCCTACATGGCTGGTAACCATGCCATCAAAATGCTGCAGTCCTCAGTTATCAACAAAAAAGATGCATTAATATCTGTTATGTGTTTCATTACAAGTTAACAGAATAACTAAAGAGCTGAGGCTTAAATAGTTTTGTTTCACTTATGTCAAGATGAACACAAAGATGGAGAGTCCCAGGCTGATTCAATAACTACGGGGTGTCCTGAAGGACCCAGACGTCTTCTACCTTTCTGTTCTGTGATCTTTGATGTTTATTCCTGTGATAGAATGGCTGCTGTTGCACGAGTGATCCAGTCCACCTTCTGCACAGGACCAAGTGTTCAGAATAAAAGGGCTATTAAGCTGCAGCTAGAGTGAAAAGCTTTGCCTGAAACCTCTTCTCCCTCTCTCATGAATCCATGTTTTGGTTTTAGTGGTCAGAATGGGTCTTGTATTCTCCCTGTCTTCAAGAGAAGCTGCAAAATGGAACATAGAAGTTCTCTGATTTATAGCGGTTATTTATATATATATATATTACTACATATACATTGTTCAAAAGTGACACCCTTCGGTAGAAATAGCATTTTGGATTTTGAATGTTGACCTTCTCATGGCTACCAACATGTGGTATGTTACTTACTTTCTCATGACAGGGTACAGTGGCAATGAGCTACAAATATCTGTCAGCTACAAGACCATGAGGGTCGGTGACCCGTAGTCTCAGAAGATGCATCCAACCTATAGCCTGCTGGATTTTTTGCCCTTTTAAAAAAAATGTTACAATGAAAAAAATTAAAGGAAGTTTTCATACTCACTGATATTAACTATAGTTAATTCTCTTTGTGGCCCAAGATGGATCCTCTTTGCTCATAACAAGGGCAGAAGCCTGGCAGGCTGCAGGTAGGGCATGCTCTGCAGTGTGCTGAGCACTGAGCTGAGGTGTTTCATAAGTTAGCTGTACTGCGTCCCTCAGCACCTGTGCGGGTTGGGTTCCAGGGCCCCTGAGGACACCAAAGTCCACAGATATTCAAGTTCTCTAAATAAAACAATGTAGTGTCTGTGCATAACCTATGCACAACCTCCTGTGTATGTCCAGTTGTTTCCAAAGTACTTATAATACCTAATACAATGTAAACACTGTGTAGATGTTATACTGTATTGGTTAGTGGATTAATGACAAGAAAAAAATCGATACACTTTGAGCACGGGCAGAATTTCTTTTTTGAACATTTTATATCTGTGGTTGTTTAGATCTGTGGATGTATAACCATGGATACAGAGAGCCAAAGACATTAAATGCATTTTAACATGATACTTTCAAACTAGTATGGGTTTATCAGGAGGCAGTCTCACCGTACTTCTTCATAAGTCCAAGGGCATCTGCACGTAGCTTTCCAGCCTCCGATGTAGAGCAGAGACCCCCAACCCCCAGGGCTGTGGATGGTACTGGTCTGTGTCCTCGGAGGATCTGGTCTCCAGAACAGATGAGGGGTGGGCAGGAGGTGAGGAATGAAGTTCCGCCTCCTGTCAGCATGCTCCTATCAGGTTCAAAAGCCACTGCTGATTGACTGGAGGTGGAGCTTCAGTCCCCGCTCCCCTCCTGCAGCTGCTCGCCATTTCAGTGCCTCCACTGACCAACTGTGTAACAAGTAACCCCCCCACAGCTCCTGTGAAGAATGGTTTAGGCTGATATGTTCCTGGTGTCATAAAGGTGGGGGACCATGAAGAGGAATGTAATACCTGCCTTACCATGTGGCTCCAAAGACTAAGTGATCCCCTTAGGAAAGGAAAGAGCTGGGATGAATGTTGAGTGAGCTAACCTTTTATTTCTGCTTAAAAAGATACCATGAGAAACATTTGCAAATAATTTTATCAAGAGGGTCAAACAGAAAGTATGCTTAATAACAATAACAGTGGTAATATGCAAGCTTCTTTCTTCAATTTATACCTAATTTTCCCAACAGTCTTATGCAGCAAATGAGAAATCAGGTTCAGAGAGGTTCAGGAACACACTGAGGGTCCCCAAGTCTGTGAGGAGGGGAGGTCAGGTTGAAATAGGGCCTGTTCCACCAGTTCACTCAATTCATAAGGAGGGATTGAGCCAGAACCCATGCCCAAGCAAAGAGTTAAAACCCCGTCTCAACACAGTCAAAAGACACTTGAGAATACCATATCAGTGTGACCTGTGAGATGTTGCTGACCGAAAAGCAGTCATACTGGTTAGAAGGTAAACTGAGGCATGGTACAAATTTAGTTTATTTGAGCAAACAGTGACTCATGAATCAGATAGCTTCAAACCAGAAATGGCCTAGGGCTCAAAGGAGAGCCCAATGGGAAGCTGTTGTGGGGCAAGTGTGGAAGAAAAGCAAAGAAAGTAGTGGATGGGCTACAGTCCCACTGTTTCCTCCTTGGGTTTATCCTTCTGAAAAGCTCCTGTTTATGTATGTTTGTCAGCAGTCTCTGATTGTTAGCTGTAAATTTCATCTTTCTTTAACATAGGACTGTATAAGAAATAGTCCAAGTGACAGTTCATTTATACTTGCACATCAAGCAAGTTTAATGTCACGACTTTTTTGTTAGTTTTCATTTACTTATTTTTGAAGGCCTGGTAATATTAATTACAAGTATGCACTATCACCATGCTGGAGAATCAAAGCCAGGCCCTTACACACACTAGGCAAGTGATACAACTGCTGAGCTGATGTTTAACTGACTTGGTCTTGGGGATTCCTTGGGTCCAGTCTCCATTTTAATTTATTTACTTTAACATATCCAATTATTATTCCTACAAAATCACAAATTTAACTCCAGAAGAGATCAAGAAAAACTAACATGATGTCAAGTGCATTTCCTTAACTCGTTCAAGCATTTAGCCTCATGAGGTAGGTAATGAAATTGCTTAGTCCTCCATGTGCCAGGGGCTGCTTCTAAGATACTTCGCACAGGGGAAGGATGGGGTTCACTGTTCTTCCCCAGAGAAGTCGCATACTTTGTACCCTGACTGGTCTGCCCTGTGGCTTTGTCTGACATCACTTTTTTCTTTTTCCTTTGAGTGGTATTGAGAATCGAGCCCAGGGCCTTCTCATTGAGCTACATTCCCAGTGCATTTTTATTTCTGATATTGAGATAGGGTCTTGCTAAGTCACTACTTTTGTCCACACTGGGCTCAAACTTGTGATCCTCCCGCCTCAGCCTTCCAGAGTGCTGCCATCCCAGCTCCTGATACCGCTTTTCATTCCCAAGGTCCCTTCCCCTCTCAGGCCATCTGTGATTGTCCTTTCTGCCCAGCCAGGCCCCACCTCCCAACATCATCAAAGGATGCATTCGGGAGACTGAGGCAAAACATTCTAGATCTAAACCGTAATGCACTGATTTTTGAAAAGAAGTGAGAAAAAGGAGAAAAAGTGTTTTAAGTAACCAAAACAACAACAAAAGTAATCAGGCATCTGAATTGGCTGAACGAAGTCACAGTCGTTACCAAGTTCAGGTTTGGAAATGGGATTAGGTGGATGGAAAAGACAGAATCAAGGGATGAATAGCCAAAAAATCTGGGAAATAAAAAAAGTTGTGTCTTATCCATTCTTTTTTTAGAATTTCCTTTCTGCTCTTAATTAAGTAATTTAATTTAGCACGGTATAAAACACACTTGAGAATGGATACATTTATTAATTTTTTGTAGGCTGCTTTGAGGTTGTTAGCTGATGTAGAATCCTCAAAGATTAATAAGAACACTGATTTGGGGCTTTTAAGGCTCTTATCTAAAGTCACAAAAGAATTCTGAATTCACAAAGATGTCTTCAGAATGGATGCCTGAATGTGTATAGGCTGTTGTCTCCAATAATCTGTTCATGAGGGACTGTGTAGTAGCCAGGGCAGTGGCAGGTTAGCAGGAAGTGTGTAAAAATATGTGTGGGATTAGTGTATAAGTTGAGTTGCACTGTGTGAATTTATTATTAGGGTAAACAAAGCCTTGTTTAGATTTCATTGAATTGAATGAGAAGCTTTTTAATAATATTTTTAATTCCAGTTTTCAGAATTGCATGCTTCCCTCTATGGATCTGGCCTCTACCTACTGCCAGTTCACAGGTTATTTGAGGGTGTCAGCAACCAAGAGAGATTTCTCAGAAAATTTCCTTCAGAAAATTTCTCAGAAATTTTTCAGTGTTGTTTCAAACAACTTCCACAATAGCTGTCAAATTCAGAATCAAGAAGGAAAAATAAAAATACTGGATGGGGGTAAGAAAATCTTGTTTCCTATCTGAAAATATGGAGTGTTATTTAATTGTAAGATAGTATTTTTTCCCACTATTCGGAGATTTCTGCCGAAAAATTTAAAAACAGACATTACTGTCAGTTAATATGTAAGTGGTAATGTTTATTTTTAGTTTCTCTACTAAGTCTTTAGATTTCATATGTTTGTGACAAATTAATTTTGACAGCAGTTGAAAAAGATAGATCCCACCCATTGGAATCATGAACACAGTAGAAATTTCCGACAACAGTGTATGTCTCGGAACATCTTGTAAAGCAAGAGTCTCTGACCTTGGAAGGACCGGGCCACTGATATAGATGAGAGTGGACCAGCAGGTGAGCAGCAAACAAAGCTCTGCCTCAGCTTGCTCCTATTAGGTTCTAACACTGCTGCTGATTGACAGTTGATGGGGCTTCCCTCCCCACTCTCCTCCGCTGGCCACTTCAAAGCCATCTGTCTTAATGACATTGTCATTGCTGGGACATAATACTCAACATCCACAACTTTTGGGAGGAAAGATTTATTTCAGCTCACAGTTTCAGAAGGTCACAATCCATTCATGGGTGGGTGAGCTGGGGCTGGAGGTAGAGACAGAGATCCTCAGGGCATAGCAAAACAAAGTCACATCTGGAAGGAAGGGCAGGGCCACCACACATCCCTCCAAATCAAGGCCCAAACATCTCCCCCTTCCAGCTAGATCCCACTTCCCAACAGTACACAATAGCCTTGGACACATGAGACTTTTGGATGGCACTCTAGATCCAAGCCACAGCATTCCACCCCAACCCCCAAAGACTCATATTTATCTCCTTATGCAAAATGCATTTAGTCCTTCTGTAAGAGTTGCCAAAGTTTTAACAGTTCCAGCACTGCACAAAATAAAGAGTTCAAGTCCAAAGTCTCCCCTGAGACACAAGGCAAACTCTCACTTCTGAGTCCCTACGATAACAAAATGGTTAACCATTTCCAACAATACAATGACATGTGGTAAATATTCCCATTCCAAAAGAGTAGAATAGGAATATAGAAAGCAAATTGACCAAAGCAAGTTCTAAACCCAGCAGGACAAGGGTTAAAATCCTGTAGCTCCATGTCTAAAGCCTAGGGTTAATTGTGGCAGGGTGTGAACTCCACAGAGCTTGGACATCACCCCTACTACAGTGTTGTTGCTGGATTGAACCTCCATCTTCTCTCCTTTTGGCTGGCCTCACCCACACCTACATGTTTGCTCAGCTGAGGATCCTTTTTCCTGCCTTCTCCAAATTTTGGGGTCTCCATTGCACCTTAAGCTTCTCCTTTACAACTTCATACATTGCCTTCCCAGGGGCACATTGACTGGCAATGTATGGACAATGTGTGTGTGTGTGTGTGTGGTACTGGGGATCAACCCCAGAGTCATCATCCCAAATTACACCTCCAACCTATCTTTACTTTTGATTTCGAGACAGGGTCTCACTAAGTTACAGGCTAGATTTGACCTTGTAATCCTCCCACCTCAGCCTTCTGGAGTGCTGGGGTTATAGGCCTGCACCATAGGGCCCAGCTCTCCCCAATTTACATGGTAAGAGAAGAGAATAAACATAGGAGTTATCTTCTGCTTCCTGTACCAAGAACATATCCTCTTGAGCTAGAGACTGCTGCTCCTGCTTTGCTCTCCCCGTGATCCTGACCAACGTCCTTGTTCTGACTTACCTGACAGGGGTATCAGATTCAGGATGCCTTCTTCTAAAAGACACTCTAATGGGAGCAAATGTGCTACCTTTGAGGTCCTATGAAACCCTATTTTGATCCCATCCATAGCAGTCATGCTATTTTACACAGTAATCTATGTTTATGAGGCTATCTCCTTTCTTCTCTATACTTCTCTTGTCATCTTCAATACTTTAGCACCTGGGTAGAAGCTCCTAAATTCATCTTCACTGTATATGAACTACAATAAGTATGGTTGTCAGTTATATGCTGAGTCTCTTTAAGTGTGCACACACACATGTGTGTGTGTATATGTATGTGCTCTTAGTAATTATGGGGGAAGAAAGAACAAAAAGCAAAACTGAAGAAAACATTTCATCTTGAAAATCTTTGTTCACGTTTTCTGTGCAGCAGATGTTAGGTAACACCTTGTAAGATTTCTAGTCTTTACATTGCTGTAAACATGCTTTGTTTTCCTTTTTATGTCTCAGTTCAAAATCTAAGTCTTAAATTGCACATCAAATCTTGATTTTATTTGTTGTTCCCCATTCCTTTGAGGTACATTAGAATTCCCCAAGTAAACTGAATTTCATAAATCATGAGCTATGTTGTTGAAACAAAAGTCCCACATGGAGAAGTATTTGACTGATTTTGACATAGTATCTCAAACTCCTAGAATACTACCTGGCACATAGTAGGTGTTTACTAGTATTTGTTGAGTTAAAAGAAAAAACATAGCTGGAAACAAGCATCCTTACATTTTGGCTTTGGAAACATAATGATAGGAATGTAGAACAAAAAAGAAAACAACCATTGCTATGGCTTGGATCTGGAGTGTCCCTCAGAATCCTCATGTGTTTGGGTGTAGTGGACTAACCGGAACTGTGTGCTATGTGAAGGTAGGGCCTGACTGGAGGAGACTAACACTTGGGGCTTGACCTGGAGGGATTGTGTCAACTTGTTGAGATGGGGTGAGGGGTACAGGGCAGAGCTTTCTGGTGAGTATTATTGACTTGGGGGCCAGGAAGTGAGGGAGAGGCACCCACCCTAGGTGTGGGTGGCTCAACTGGCAGCTTGAATGAGGTGAAGGAAGAAGAAACATTGTTCCAGCTTCTTTCTGGGAAAGCTCTGGCCCTGCCTGAGTCTCCAGACCTTGACTTGCTCCTGACTCACTTGTTTTTCTGTTTACAATGCTCAGAACAGCTCTCCCACTTCTCCCTGTGCTTCCAGCATTGCAGGCTACCCATGAATAGACTGTGTGAGACCTTCTGAAACTGTGAGCCAAATAAGTCTCTCCTCCCTTAAGTTGTGGATGCCAGGCATTCTGTCCTAGCAACAAATAAGTAACAAAGATAATCATCAGATGAACATAGAGCCACAATTCGAAGGAGAAAACCAGGGCTAATGATTAAAAACTCAGAAGGCAGAGGCAGAAAATCATGCTTCCACGCTGTTCACCAGTTAGTTCTTAACCTCACGCAAGTTACTGACAATCAGTTCTGTGGTCTAGGATCTGAATCTCATCATTCCTACTCATAGATACAGTGACTAGTGAATGAAAAAGAGTAATTAATGCCTTCGGCATGGCACCCAACACCAAGAAATCATGAACCACACAATGCTCTTCAGATTCTTAGTATTTGGAGGGTGCTGACGAGTTGTTATTCATGCTATTGCAACCATATGTCTTACATTTTCTCATTCAGTTTCCTTCGTTCTATTGGATTTCTGACAGGAGAGAGATGCCTGGATCTCTGATTTATTTTTCCCACAGGAAGGTGGTTTCTGCACCTCCTCTAAAACGATGAACTGAGAAAATGGAACATAGCTTGAGAGTCGAAAGAAGGGCTGTGAAACCCATCACCAGTTAGAAAAGAAACTATTTCATAGGCACTTGGTGTTCATTTTTCACTCTTCTTTCTTCTTCCAATTTTGATATCCCTCACTTTATTGACTCCCCCCGCCCTTTATTTCTCAGGAGCCATTGGGACTATGGCTAGGGTTGCCAGTGTAATACCCTGTTCATGCCTGTCTCATGTAAAGCCCTGCTCAGTTTCTAATGTGCTCAAAGAACCCCACGTTGTAGCCACACTGCTGCAAGGGACTCAGGATGTGTATGGTGTTAAACAAAATGTGTGGGATGCAGGGCCGGGCTGCCTTGAATATCACGGACACTGGCAGTTGAATACAGACAAGTTTCTTCTCCTCTTTAAGTATCTTCATCTGAAAAAAGGGGAGGGGAACTAGAGATAATTGACTACAATTAACAATTAAAGATAATGTACATGAAGCATCAGTGTCCCATAGGTGGCTAAATAAATATGTCTGGAGTGATGGCTGTGTGTAATCCTCATCGCAGACCCCAAGGGTCTCAGAGATGAGCCTCATCAGACTGTGCGCCAGGTAATAGGAATACTAAGTAAGAATCCCATTGGTGGCACCCACAGCCATGCTGAATGACATCACATGGATGTGTTTTGGGAAGATGGCACGTACCTGGTGTTAAGGTCCCTCCTGTCACACACTTAGTCAAATTTAAGGTCTGTCCCTCCAAAGTGGTGGATTCCATGAGAACCCTGAAAATCCCCCCGAGATCTCCTGATTCATGACTTTTCAAAATGACCAAATCAGGAGATGACACCAACAGCTCCGCATTTTAATGGAGACATTTTCCAGAAGAATGTCAACCCCAGATCTGCCTTGGCAGCTGCATACCATCCTATTTTCTGTCAGTTTACTTCCCTGCGATGGCAGGCGGGAGCCGCCTGAACGATGAGCAGCTTGCACGTTCCTGTCAAAGGGAAGAGAAATGGGGACTATTTACTTCTGTTTTTAAATTCTTTAGTAATATATATATATTTCTTTAGGAAAAAAAAGGGACATCGGTGGAGGAGGTGTGTGGGGAGGGGGGTGTTAGGGCAAGGCATCCAGAGAAGTCTAGAGAAAAAAGTTTTAAAAAATCCATGATTCTGAAGCCCCAAAATAATCACAGTTAACATTGTGACTCTTTGCCATGCCATGTTTTTCAATGATGCTTTGATTGTATGGTAGTTAAAATCACGTTGTACTTTGGTTTCAACAACTTCTTTTCTATCGTAAAATTGTGTCGTGAACATGTTCCCAAGCCATCAGGTGGGCAGTTTACAGCTCCTGTAGAAACTTCCTTAGAGACATGGCTCTCCTCAGCAGAATTTATGTTAGGCTTGTAATAGAAACTAGGTGAGTCCCTTGTAAGTCACTCCTGGAGCATGTGAGTGACACTAATGTTCTGATTCCCTTGTCTCAGGGAGTTGAAGAGCCCACCTTCACTATGGGTGAAGGTCGCAGCCCTGGGCAGGAAAGACCCAAGTCAACTCCTGACCCCATAGAGGTTACAGTCTGACCCCGGAAATGAAGGTGACACATGAAAACAGTAAAGACACAGAAGGGACTGGGCTCCTCTTTGAACTCCAAGTAGAACTTGGCCTTAACTATTTAAGACAAGTTCTCAGATGTCGAATTCCTTCTATCCTTGGCTCTTTCCATTTAAAAATGAGTCATGCTTCAGAAAATGATTTTTTTTTCTTACCTCAGACACAATTATAATTTTAACCACAATACTGTGATTTGCCAGTGGAATATTAAGTTTCCTACCCGACTAACGGAGGAGGAGAGAAAAAGCCTATTTTTGTAAACTCAGATCATTTTTAATGATTTGGTTGAGATGAAAATCAGTGTTTTTGTTGAAGAAAAATCTTCCTTGAACTTTGAGGAGAAAAGAAAAGGAATTACAAAATCAAAGAGCCTCTTTAGAGTCTATTAATTTAAGTTATAAAAAAGCGTTATGTTCTCTTGATCCAAACATACATTTTTGCATCATTAACATATTAGTATAGAAAAAGCATATGCTTGACTATGCCTAGAAGGTGGAATTAAGAGTCATTTTATCATTTTCTATATATTTGCTTTCATAACACATGCTCTGTTGATAGTCTGAAGAAAACAAATGAAAATTATTAAAAATGACCATGTCGAAGATCAAAAATAACAATGAAACAGTCAGTTCAAATAAATAAAAAATGAATTCAGTTCAGATAAAACACAGCAACATGATACCTGCTGAAAAACAGTGAAATATTTTCCATAACGAAAAAGTGCACACTGCACAGGGGTCTGACAGGAACTCTTTGTAAGACCTATGCCCAGAGAACTAACTAGCTTTATTTCCCGTTGTTTATTTGGTTTCATGGTAATGTCAAATGACTGGCAAACTCTATGTCAGTGTTGTCTCTCTCTCTCTCTCTCTCTCTCTCTCTCTCTCTCTCTCTCTCTCTCTCTCTCTCTCTCTTTCTCTCTTTCTGCCCCCCCCCCCCCACCACCAAAGTCTACCAGAAGCTAGTGACATCAGAAAATCATCCAGAGCTAAACAGTTTTGTCAGGCTCAGGAATTGAATTAATTAACCCTGGGGGTGGATATTAGGTTAGCTGAGGTTCACAGGGAAGAACTCAGAAGATGTAAGATTAGCACAAAAAACATTCAGAAGAAGCAACCCACATGGGAGGGAGAGATGGCTGGAGTAGGAAGCTCTTTGAAGGCACAAGTTTGTGCGTTCGTAGGTTAGCCCTGTTCACTGGAGAATGGATTGTAATGGACACTACTACCTGGCAGTCCAGAAAGAGACTGAATAGAGCCAACATCCAGTTGGTAGAAGAAAGCGAGTCCAGAAGGGGGGAGAGGAGGCTGGGGGTCAGTGTGGGGGGACCCGAGCCCCTGATCCGTGTGTGCCATCAGGGAGGAGGCAGCTGCCTGGCGTTCTTGTCTGAGAAGTCAGCCTGGACTGGGACTGCAAAAAGCCTGCTCGCCTTGACTGTTGTTAAGGAGTGCGTGAATCCGCCGAGCAGATGGGAGCGGGCGGGGGCGTGGGAGGCGAGAGCACGGACTCGCGGGTGGGAGGGGACAGCTCCAGATGCCTGGCTGGGAGGTGAAGGAAGGGGTGCGGGGCGGAGGGAGCTGGGAGTTGGGGAGGCGCTGGATTTGACACTGGCGGAACAGAGGGGACACGTTGAGGGAGAGGCTGACTGAATCTGGGACCGCCAGCCGTGGTCGCCAAGTACCCGCTTCCATCGCTACCTGTGGGACCCCACAAGTCCTGTGTTTAGTGTCTCCATCTCTGGAATAAACACAAGCTCTGAGATCACCCTGAAGGTTGCTGTGAAGAGTACAGGAAATAATGAGTTTAAGGCAACTGATGCATCCATCACACAGGCCTATAATCCCAGCGCTGTGGGACGCTGAGGTGGAGGGTCACCGGTTCAAGCCCAGGCTGGACACTTTAGCAATCTAGTGAGAACCTAACACAGGAAGGGGAGTGCTGAGGATGGAGCTCTGCGAAGCCCCTGTACTAACAAAAATTTAAAAATTAAAGCAACTGATGCGAAGTTTGAGCTCCTAACCCGGAAGGTGTGTTAGAATCCAGCTCTGCTGGGGCGCCTTGGGCGGGCCCCTTGTCCTACCTGCGCCATAGGCCCGGCTGGCCTCGGCCTCCTGCGAAGGGCAGGCTAGAGACCCTCGAGACCCTCGTGGGTGCAACGCAGTGATCGCTGCTGGTTCTTCCTGACGAAAACGTGTGCTCCTCCCCTCTAGCAACACATCCTAGTTTTCCCATCATTCACTTCACTGAACACCATGTTTTCACTTCTGAAAATTTCTCTTGCATTCTTTGGAGTTTTTCATTATGTGGTTTAAAACACGGGCTGAACTTCGTGTGCCTCTTCCACTAGAGTTCAATACTGTACTCCGTGGAAAAGCGCTGTCCTCATCCGAGCGAATGGAATGACCTGGAATGTCATAACGCATGAGTTCCCAGAAACACCACTAGGGTTGATTCCTTTAGACAGCCTCTGCTTCCTTATCCTGCACATTAAAATTGTAAATAATTGAGCAGTGAAGGTTTGAGTTATGCAAACAACTTTTTTAAAACCGCCTCAGAAAACTTATTTTAAACATTGAGTCAATGCAAAAAAATAAGACACATTATTAAAACGTTTTACTCATTATTAGAGAACCCAAATTAGTAATAAGGTTCTATTCCTAGATGTGTCAAATGGAAAGAGATTTTTTAAAAAGCATAATATTCATTTTTGACTGGTAAGATAAATTGTTGCCACTTTGAAAAGAAATTGCAACTGGTCCTGGTAGGTGGAACTCCAGCACTCTGGGAGGCTGAGGCAGGACAGTCACAAGTTGGACCCCAGCCTGGACAACCTAGTGATGCAGGGAAACCCTATCTCAAAATAAATAGGAAAAATGAGGTGAAGATATAGTTTTGTGTGAAGGCCTGGCCCCCTTACCTGCTGTGGGACACTTTTAGGTACCACTTAATTAATTTTAGTTCATTTTCTATCTCCCTTCTTACACTGTACACTCCTTGAAGGCAGAGATTGTTTCCTTTTTTGGCCTACTTTATTCATTACTAAATCCTAACACCTAGAATAGTGCATTGCATACAGTAAGTATTCAAAAAAATTTCTGAATAAGGTAAGTTACAAGAGCAAAAGTAAAATCTAAATATGGGATAATTCTAATTTTTAAATATATCACAGTATATTCTAATAGTGAAATATCTAGGAATATTAAACATATGTTCAAATATATTAATGTTATAGAAATATGCAAAAGTAAATGTTGTCAGTTATATATATATATTTTGAGATGAGGTCTCTCTCTATAGTCCAGGCTAGTCCCAAACTCACTATGTAGCACAGGCTGACCTAGAACTCATGGCAGTCCTCCTCCTCAGCTGCCTGAGTACTTGGATTATGAACATGCAGTACTGGACCCAGCTAGTATGTGGTACTCGAACCTGGGGCCTCATGCTTTCTAGGCAAGCACTCTAATCACTGAGCCATGCCCCCAGCCCATTAATCTTTTTAAAAATATGGAAACATACTCGCTGTGGTGTTTTCTAGATGATAAGCTTTTGGCTATTTGTAGTTCCCTTTTATTTCCGAACATGCATGTGAAGAAGATAGTTTTTACAATCAGAGGGCTTTTTGTTTTATTTTCAAGAGATATTCCTATGGTTTTCAAAAAAAACTATTTAATGCAAATAGAACCATCATTGTAGGTTCTATTTGTCAAGGATGCTAGGTCTCTAGAGACATTTATGAAAAATAAACCAGAATAACCAGGTTTGTAATCAGATGGGTTCAGATCCTACTTTGTCTCTTACAACAGGGATCCCCATACCCTGGGCTCTGGACCGATACCGGTTCACAGCCTTGGAAGGACTGGCCCCGGGATGGAGGGGCTGTGAGCAAAGCTCCACCTCCCTTCAGCTTGCTCCTGTTAAGTTCTAATGCCGCTGCTGATCAGACAGGTCTTTCAGATAAACACTAATGAGACTGTTTCATTTATAATGATTGCATAATTTATCCAAATACACCAAGCAAGCAGCAGGTCCAGACCTTGTTCTTCATCTGCCTAGATGAAAAGCTCATGCTCTGTGTTACTCTAGCCAAATGTATTAGTCTGATCTTCATGAGTATAGCAAAACACTGGAGAAGAGGTTTAGTTAGCTCACCATTCATTGTTGTGGTGGTAAGACAGAGTCTTGCTAGGTGAACTCAAATTCATACTCCTCCCGTCTCAGCCTCCCAGAGTAGCTTGGGCCGCAGGTATCTACCTGTTTACTTAGCTCCAAGATTTTGAGGCTGAAAGTCCAAAGTCCACCTCACAGGAAAGGGCATCATGGTAGGAAAACATGAGAGGAAGAACTGCCTGGAGAGACAAGAAGCCAGGGACAGAGGAGGGACCAGTCTTCTCACTTTGTAACCACTTTCTCCTCACAAGATCTGACCAGTGTCCAGGGATATGGATGCCTTCCAAGGGCCAACCCCTCCGTAACCACACTTGACCCCTTTGAGGTTCTACACTACCTCCCACCACCACCACCACCACCACCACACCAAGGACCACATCCCTAACACAGGAATCGTGAGGGACACGCTCAGAATCTCAGGAACCATTGAGGGACACACTCAAAATTTCCAAAACATGACGCTCAGGAGAAATGGATACTGGGTCTTCTTTTTGCTGTGGAGTACCAAAGAGTAGGTTGCGAGCTATCTATACTCAGCTGCTACATTATGACACGTTGCTTTGGATGGATGTGTGAGCAAGAACCATATGTCTTAGAGTTAACTTCTCAGGAAAGTGTGTGTAATTCCAACCTGTGGCCAATTTTTAGTTTATAATCTCTTAACTCTTCACTGAGGTCAGGTCCTGATGACAATGCCCTGAAATGCTGTGAAATTGCTCAGTAGTTTAAAATTGGGTTTAGCTTCTGTGTTTCCCAAGCGGAATTTTTGTGGTTTCTCCTATTTCTTAAGTAACAGCAGTGGAGACGTGTTAGCTCCACGTGGGCAGGGGCTGTGACTGGTACCTCCCACAGCAGAAATGCCAGGGCTTGGCAGCAACTTTTTGCTAGTCTTTGACTCCAAAGTTGATCATCTCAAGAGAATTTGTAAAGCATGTTACAGAAAGCTCCTTTTTCTTCTAACTGAATTGTGTGGTAATACTTTTAACAGTTATTCATGCAACTCTAGGCATTAACGTCATCTTAATGATCTAGCTCCTAAATGCCTGTCCATCACTCCTTAATCCACCTGTACCATTGCCAGCTCATCCCAAGTCTGCCAGATGTTTGGTTCATTGGAATAATGCTCATTTTAATCCTCATTAAATGAGCCCTATTCAAAGGAAGCTTTGCTGTCTGTTTTATAGACAAATTACTGAGGCCCAGGCAGACTAACTTAACGTTCTAAAATCAGTCACTGATAAAGCCCAGATTAGATCCAAGAGCATCCTAATTTCCAACCCTGTTCTCTCTCCAGTAGACCATCTTACATTCATTCAAAAGATACCTATTTTAGTAAGATCTAGTTTTTAAATCTAGAGACCAATATAATTTTTTAAGTTTGATTTTTTTAATCTATGAAAACAGATGCTACTTTTACTCTGCTTAAATATGTCATAGATACATCTCTTCTGGAAGGCATAGGCTTTCCGAAATAACTCAAGTTGACTGAGTCCTTTGCTTCTTACAGTAGCTGCTAACACATACATTAATTTTTGGTCTCTTGGATCAGTTAAACCTGAGAGTTATGTGAACACTGGCATCTTTTGCTTGTCTGTCTGAAACACAGTGGAGCCATACTTGCCATTTATGCAACATGCCATGTTTGAAAAAAAGTAAACACAAATTATCTCTCTAAGAGCCTAAAAAGCTAGCCATTATTTGTAGCATCAGGAAACAACATTTTATTTCAGAAGTAACTATCACTTCTGTAACTAGTAAGTAGGTAAGCTCAAGAATCACCTTGACAAAAGCATCAAGGATGAGCTCATCAGGAGACATTCAAAAATGAGGAGTTTTGGAGTGACGTGTGCAGTATAGCCCTGGCCTTCCAACAAAACACACTGCAAGGCTAATGTGTTTTGCTGTTACATCACAGGTATGTCTGCTTGAGAAAGCCATTCATTTCTCTATGCTGCTTTTCTTCCCAAAATAGCCTTCACTGCTGCTGAGAGAAGCTTTTCTCAGTGGCATGAGCTGTGTCCTTGTAGCTCATGGCGGCACTGACAGGGGCTGCCCTTGAGAGCCCAGGATTACAGATGGGCAGATGCCCTGTGGAGGGCTGTGGTCCCAACTTGCTGGTTCTCAACTGCTTACATCTGTCCCAAGCAAAGATACACAGCTTTTGTTTTCACATTTCCCCTCCAACCCATGGAGAATTCCAGCAGTGAGCTTGGCCACCTGACACTTTGTCCCAGAAGTCCCTGAGTAGTGTCTAAACATCAAATCTCAAAGCTGAAAGGGAGCAAATTCTCCCCCTTTGGCCCCTAAGTAAGCATCCCCGTGTTATTTCTCTCACAGATTCCTGAGTGCCTCAAAGACCCCATGGGTTTGCTCAGAGTAAATTTCCACACCATGCAGAAGAAACCACAGCCAGACACAGTAGGGAGTTTGGATCACAGATCATTGTCCAACTTCAAATGTGATAACTCTTCATAATGTTCTGATGATTGGGCTTTAAAAACTTCAAGGACAGACCAAGGTTCTCAATGGAAGGAAGCAGCAGCACGCAAGGACAGGGTTCCTTTCAGTTGTTCTCCCATGTAGTGCATTCCCTTGTGCTAGGAGGCCAGAGAGCAGAAGGAAACGGATGATTTCAAAGTGTGCAAGAAACAACATGGCCGGCTTCCACCCAACCAGTTCTGCTTAGCAAGCCTGATGGCCAACAGCCTGACGGCCAGCCTGGGCACCTTCCCTTCTGTCAGGGCATTGCTTAAAACAGCCCATTGCCTCCTTCATCCTTCCAGTAATTCCAGATGATTTGAGCTCCCACTGTAGTACATTGTCCTAAGTTACCATGGTGAGCACCACACTTTAAAAGACGATTCTTTTCTGGTCTTTAAAAAAAAAATAAGTAAACCATCTCTGCTTTCTCCTTTTTGAATCATTTATTTAGGCCAGATGTCACATTTCATTACCAGCTGTCTCTGCCCCATACCACACTGGAGAGGACATGGGTCCGGGGAGACTCTGAACACACACCCCCTTTCCAGTCCTATGTCTTGCACAGTGCCGGGATCCCTCCCTGCCAGCCAGAGTTCAGCCTTGGCTGGGGTTCTCGATAATGTGTTTTCATCCCTCACTACAGTTCTCGCATGACCAAATTCCTTCTTGGCATGACTTAGCATCTTCCAAGAACATATTTATGTGGATTTTAAAGGAATACTTGCAGTCTTTCCAGAAGCTAGCTTCTATAGACAGTTTTTTTTGGGTAAGGGGGGAGCAGGGGTAAAACCTTGTAATTTTCCCCAAAGCCTAGAGATCTCCAGACAGGAAGGATCCACCCCGAAGTAGTTGTTTAGAAGGATGGTTTTGAAGGAGGTAGTTAAAAGTAGCAAAGGTACAAATCAACTCCATGGCACCATCAGGCCTGCGGTGAGCCCTCCGAGTCTGAGGTCCTCTGATCTGCTCCACTGCTGTTCTCACTGTCACCCACGCAGCAGCATTTGATGGTCCTTTGAGAGGAAAGTACAAAGATGTAGGCCTCACAGTCAGGCCATCCTGAGTTCAGATGTCAGCCCTGAACTCCACCTTGTCCACCACTGTAGTATCTAACCTGTCCTGGGGCCAGTGTGCTTTTCTACAAAGCAGAAATATCAATAAATCACCCTTTCTCTCTGTGGCCATTAAAAAGATTCTTTAAAGATAACTCATGCAAAGAAGGTGGCATTTAATAAACGTTTCAAAAATAGAATTTTCTGCTATTTCACTACTTTATAATTGGTATGCAAAAAGAGAGACAGGAGTAGTGTGTGTAGGGGGTTCTGACACTTATTAACTCTCCTTGGGAAGATCCATTGGGGGGGTGGAGAAAGATTGAAGGTAACAGAATTGCATGATTTAATTAATCCCGTCCAGGTCACTTGGCCCCCTTCAGAAATTAGCTCTGGGAAGCCCTCCCTGAAGTCTCCCTCTTCAGGTTTCTCTCTTACAAGGGTAAGGACTCATCAAATCCTTTGGATGTCTTTGGTCTGCTTTTGAGTTACCATTCTTGATCCTAATCTTCACTAATGCGGCAAGTGCTGATTTCATGCACTTGCCTTTGATAGACCCCTTCAAATAAAATCTGTACATGTTTAACCACTAGCACTTACCAGACTGCAAAATACTGCCATTAGCTTTAAAACTGAAATCATATTTTCTTTGAAATTTACAGTGAATCTTAGAATTTTATTTACAATACATTAAAAACAAAAATTGCACAATGCAGAAAGGTGTGCCACTTTCTCTTTCATAGAAGCAGTCTTGAAAATTGAGAAACATGATAATATATTTATGAGCACCAAAACACAAAACAAATATATATATATATATATACGATATACCATGTTTAGATTGAGCTTGGGTATTTTGGGCCCATGTGTGTCGTGTCCATGTTACGATCCTTCCCCTCTCCACTCTGGCCTTCTCGCTCCCTCCCTCATCCTCCCTGATTCCACTATCACACCCATTTGGTTGTATGAAATGCCTGTATTCTGGGCTTCTCACCTAACCTTTTTTAATGAGAAAAATCATTATTAAATTTCAGCGCTCCAGGGAATTTTTTGACAGACATCTTTAATGGACAGACTTGTGCTTAAATTTCTTCATTCAATATTGAAAGCACAAGTCTGACTCTCCAGCATTTTCTGACATTGAGCTCACTCATATCAAAACACCAGTGGGTCAGGATGAATTCGTAAACAAACCCTATTGTCTTTTTGATAAAAAAAGAAGTATCTACTGAATCACTTTGAATATACAGAGCCTCAAAATTACTCTTGCAAAAAGTCATCCTGGATAAAAGGGAATTAGAGTTAGAGGAGTATTCCCTTACCTGATCGCCACTACACAAAAATCTTTAGCTACAATTTCCAAACATTGTGATGTCTTTCCACATAAAATACAAATAATGTACTGTGTACATACATATAAGATGAAATATGGTTGAGAACCCGGTTCCTGTGCTTAGAACTCGAACATGCACATTGGCCACATAAACGCCACATAATGCCACAGAAATGCCATGTTAGCAGCTGCCGTATAGTCTGTGTAGGGTGACCCAGGCTTTCATTGTTCCGTGTTTGGGTTTTCACATTTTCCCTTCATTGCGATGTGACAAGCATCTTTGTTTATCCATGTCGACACTTTCCATTGCTTTTTTTTCAGAAGTGTTTCCAAGAAGTGAAATTTTTAGTTCTTTAGACTCTTTGAAACATACGGCAAAATTACTTCCCAGAATAAGCTTGTGACAGGTTACATTCCCACCGGTTGTGTGGGAAGTTTCCCCCTCACCGCATCTTTGCCGACATAGGCACTAACATTTTAACATTATTTATAGTTAAGGGATAGACTTTCAAGATAAAAGAGAACTAGCACTGGAGGAATGGTTCAGTGGTTAAAACGCTTGCTTAAAAAGTGCTAAGTCAAGTACTAAGTACCCGAGTTTGATTTCCCAGCACCACGTAAGCCGGGCATAGTGGCGCATACCTGTAATCCCGGTACTCAGGAGGCTGAGACAGTAGAATTGCTGTGAGTCCAAGGCCAGCCTGGGCTTCATAGTGAGTTCAGGACCAGCGTGTGCTACAGAGCAAGACCCTATCTCAAAAAAAAAAAAAAAAAAAAACAACCGTAGAAGCCATTTAGTGTAAACCTTCATTTAATAGAGAATTTGTCCTTCTAGTGTTCTGGCAATTTCTTTTTCCTTTCTTTCTCTTTCTTTCCTTCTTGTGGCCCAGAGCTACATCCTTAACCCATTTTCCCCCATTTTTTTACTTTCAATTTAGAGGCACAATCTTGCTAAGTTGCTAGGTTGCCCAGGGTGGGCTTGAACTTGTGATCCTCCAGCCTCAGCCTCACAGAGTGCTAGAATTACCGGCCGGTGTCACCAAGGCTGGCAAGTAGAAGATTCTTGAGAAGAATTCCACCTTATCCATCACTGTGATACCAATGCCTAGCATACAGCAATACACTAATATATGTTGCATCAATAAGGGAATATATGAATAATCATATGGGCACATAGGCACCTTTAATAGCCATTCAGTTTCCAGATCAATAAAACTTAAAGTGGGTGCTTCCAAAAGTAGAGGGGGGTGGAGAGCTTCTGAGGTGGGTGTATTCAGTACTTAAAAAAAAATGAACTCCGAAGTCTTAAACATTACACTATAATGAATATTAGGAAAGTCTCTCTGAAAGTATTATTCTAACTTCAGAAATTGCTCAAGAATCTTGATGGATGGCTTTCAACCCATAAAACACATGTGTCATTTCTGAAACTTTCATTTAGAACACTGTTTCCCACTTGAGTGAGTTCCAGGTCAGAGTCTGTGAACACTCATCTGAAATAATTCTGGTATCATGGTGGCTTTGTCAAAGCTTGCGTCAGAAACATACAATTAGTTTTGGTCTTTGTGTTTTCCCATGGCCCTTAGCGCCCCATAAACAAAAGAGGTAGGCAAGGGTCTCATACAGCCCAAGCCACCCTGGGCACGCAGCTGCCAGCTTTTCCTGGGATGGTACCCGGTTTCTTTTTGTTGTCATGGCCAAGCAAATGCCCCCCTGGTCCCCTTACTCTTTCTTTTTTGCCCTGTGTGGTAGTAAAGTGACCAACTAAGTCTCCAAGCAGTTACCATAAAATCCTTCCAAAAAAGAATTTTCTCTTAGGTTGAAGTTCTCTACTATACATTTTAAGTTTAGCTTTTTTAATGCCAACTGAGGTGATAATTTTCTTAAAATACCAAGATAAAGAAATCACAAGATTGCTTGTGATCTTAGCACTCTGGGAGGCTGAGGCAGGAGAACTGCAGCAACGTGAGGAAACTCTGTCTCAAAAAAATCATAAAAATGGACCAGTATGAAGGCCCTGGGCTTGACCCCCAGGACCAGGAAAAAAAAAAAAAAGATTCACAAGATTCGATTAAGGAACATATTTTTCCAAATTTTTTTCTATCCTTATGATTCCTTTTTTAGAATAAAGGTTTTTTTAAGGGAAAAGTGTATCATAAGAGAGACTTAAAAATTATTCTTGACAACACAGCTCAGCCAAGCCCAGTGGTACATTCCTGTAATCCCAGCCCTCTGGGAGGCAGAAGCAGGAGGATCCTAAATTCAAGCCCAATGTAGGCAATTAAAATTCAGCAACTCAGTGAGACCCTGTCTCAAAATCAAAAACAAAGGGGCTGGGGACATAGTCCAGCATGAAAGCACCAGGCTTAATCCTCCATACCATGAATGCACACACACGCACACACACGCACGCACACCCTTACAGATAATACACTATTTTAATGTACACTACATTAATCTGGTTTCTCAGTTATATTAGTAAGTATATTTTCCTCAAACTGTTAAACTTAATTACTCTCTTTTTGACATGAACCTCTGTTGCCTAGTGAGGAGATCACCATTTACACTGCTACGTGCCAGGCAGTGAGCTCAGGGACTCGACTTGCTACGTCATGTTAGCTCTCTCAGTAGCACTGCACTATATCGGGTGTCATATTCCGCATGAGGTCACAGAGGCTCAAGAACTTCAAAGAAACCCAGCCCAGTCATCCCCCAAGTCTGACCAGGTCCTCATGAGATTTGAGATAACACAACGCTCCAAGGATCAGTACCGAGCCAGGTGCTGAAGTAGCTTACCTGGCCTGGTCCCTGGCCAGCAGCCCACTGAGGGTCTGTGCTGGGGCTGGCAAGGGATTTGAGCTGTATCAGAAACTGTGTCATAGTCACTGAGCAGGGACTGCAGTGAGTGCAGGGAAGGAGATCGGGGCCCACAGGGTGGGGATTTGCCATCCACAGCCTGAAACAGTCCCGGAGCAAGTGCAAATGAGAACTGGCCCACAGAGAGCCACACCTGCCTGGAGTGGGGTCGTTCTTCTCCCCATCCACATTTTTCCTGTGCTTTGTTCCATGTGGAAAACAGTTTTCTTTTTACAGTTTGGTGGTGACAGATAATTTGGTGATCGAGGTTTTCAGCTGTTCTGCCAGGCTGCCTCCAAGTCCTTGTCTGAGGGTATGAAACAGCAGGTCATCTGGAGGGGGCTGGATCTGGATTATCTTTCTGCTGCTCCTATAGCCACACAGTGGAATGTGGCTGTTCCGAGACACTGCAATGAACAGACCCACAGTGTTGGTTCTGTATGGGAGTTAGTGTGGTGTAGGCGAAAGACGACTGTTGAGTTGGAAGGATGGGGCTCACTCTCAACCCTGCCACTTGGTCCATGTGTGTCTGTTATGGTTTGGATCTGGAGTGCCGCCCAGGAGGCTCGTGTGCTTGGATATTGTGGGTTATCTGTGGATTTCCCATGCTGTTAGGAGGTAGGGCCTGGCTGGAAGGGGCAGAGTGACAGATCGCTGATAGTGTGGTAGGGTACACTCTTGCCCTGGCTTCTCCCCCATCTTCCCAATCCCTTTTGTGGTGCCGTTAGCAGCTGTTCTCCACAGACCCGTGCACTGTGTTGCTGTTGCCCACTGCCCATGAATGGACTGAGACCTCGGAGGCTGTGAGCTGCAGTAAACCTTTCCTCTCTTAAAGTGTGGATGCTGGATGTTAGGTTCCAGTAATGAAAAGGTGACTAAGGCAGTCATAGTGGCAAACCTCTAAATCTCTATTTTCTCACCTGTACCAAAGGATAAATCATGTTCACATTCATTTCACTAGACTGCTGTGATGCTTAAACCAGCAAAGGCAAGTGCGAATGTAAACTATCAAGACTCAGGTGGGGTTTTTTGTTAGAGATTATGGCAATAGCTACAGATTCATTCTTTTAATTGCTTAATGATTTCTTATGAAAAAAAAAACACAGAACAAAGTCATGCTCCAGCGGTGAGCCCATTCACCACAGCTTCTGATTCCTGGAGCTACGCGGAAACTCAGAGAGTCCCACTGGTTTGTGTCACTTGAGACTCCAGATGCTGAGCAGTCATTCAGGAACATGATTGTGATTTAATTTAGAGTCTCCAGCCACAGGGTTCAGGCTCCATCCTTCTGTCCTCATCCTGGCTGGGCGCTAAGCAGCAAGGAGGCTGAGCAGCCGCCAGCGAGCCTTGCGGAGCGCCAGCCTACCGAGTCTGCAGCTGGGGCAGAGCCAGTTGTGAAGTGGAGGTGTCAGGGCACTCGATGCCAGAAAAGGGGTGAAAAGGCCTGACTTGCCTTTTCTTTCTTTCTTTTTTCATTACTGACTTGATCAACGTAGTGTGCAGCTGTTCCTGTGGGTCTTCTCTTTGATTTTTCCCCCTTTAGCTTCTGAAAAGAACCATAGACTCTTCAATGTCATATTTACTGGAGAGATTGTGCAGTGTCTGTCAAAATAAGAATGATAGGGATGAAATAAGAGATAAACAGGAATCCCCCTTTCGGGAGGTAGCACCCTTAATTTCATTGCTCCCCAGTAAGGCTGATGCGGCAGTTATATGGCTCTACTTGGGTACCTTAAGCATGGGGACAGTCTCTCATCCCAGAGTAGGAGGCAGCCCTGTCCCCATCTTTCCCAGGCTGCCTTTCCTCTCACACCTTGGGTTGTCACATTGGCCTCACTCTTGACTGCCCTTCTGATGCTCCGTGCTCCCATGGGACTCCACGTCAATCTATCAGATTCTTCTACAGTGACATTTTCTACTCAAATATTGCATAGGCAGTTTAATGCAGCCCACCCAAGTGTGAATTTAAAATTTTTGCCTATCAACAAGCTTGCCTATCCCCTACATTCCTTATCTCAGTAAATGTCAGCACCATGTCCTAAGGAGCCCACGCCACAAGCCTGAGCCAGTCGCCTCAGACTCCCACATCCAGTTGGGGATCAAGTGCTCCTCATCCCTAAGGTTCTCCTTCGGGTTGGCCTTGTTATCAAGTTTTAGGACAAAAACTCCGGCTCCAGGGTCCCATCAGATGGGGCTGGACCATCTGTCCCATAACACCAATCAGGGAAATGAGAAGGACAGGAAAGGAGCTTTAATCAGTATGGCCATGCTAGGAAGGACAGATTAAAGGGCTTGAGATCTGTCTGTCTCTGAGGGGCTGAAGCCTGTGGGGTTTTATAGAAAAATAAACATAAAGGTTGAGATTCATCTGGATGGCAGTTTGCATAGCTGGCAGCATAAATGATCCTACTCACATCGTGATCTGGTTGATCATTACCTCAGCACTGGTCCTGTTGGGTTCTGAGAAAGCCATTCTTGTTTGAGGGGGCAGTTTCTTTCCCATTGTGACCTGGGAAGCAGAGCAGCCTTGATCCCTGTGGTGGAGCTCTTCCTCCCACTTGGGAAGTGACTTCGTCATGGAGAGGTCTGCAGGACTCTGTTTTTCCTGGAACCTGGGGTTTTAGAACTGTGACTGAAGCCTTCTAGGCATTGTTCCAGGAGATACAGAACTGGATTTTAAAAGCTGGCAATTGGATCTCTCCGAAAATCCTGAAAATTGCCTATTCTTATCTTGGCATCCATAGTCGTGAAGGGAGATGAGATAAATCACATGAGGTAACCTCAGGGCTAAAAACCCTGGCACTGCCGACGCTGCCTATGTGACGAGTGCGCCTCTGTGCAGAGCTGAGCGGGGACCTACCTGCCGTGTCAAGGTGACCGAGCTCCGTCCTGCTCTTTCTGCCCCACTGGAGGACAGCCGGTCTGCCCTGCATCCTTCTCTTAACACCTACTGCTGCCTCTTTTACTTAGACTCCTCTCCACCGTCCATCCCTTCTTGCTGACATTAGTACAGTCACTACTTTTCCCCTTTTGTACCTGTTCCCTCCCAACCAGTGCCACGTGCTTATGTGTGTGATCCAGCCACTCAAAATTCTCAGTGCTCCCATGCTGTGCCTTGAATAAATGAGGAAGCCTTACTCCATCGTGTTGCCTCTGACTGACTAGTGGTTCTCTGAGAGAATGACACCGTGCCATCCTTCTGTGCTCCGGTAAAAGCTGTCCCTTGGCACACTTTTTCTACTGGGAGGATACCCCCTGGCTTTTTGTGAGTTAATTTGAATGTCACAATCTCTGGGAAACCATGATCCTTGGTGTTCCTTAGCAACCTGTGCACACTCCCTGGATAGCATGTTGTTTCATTATAAATGTTCTCTTTCTAAACCAAATGAAGGAATGTCCTTCAGATTTCTTACGTGTATCCTTATCGTCAGATGTTTGTCATCATTGAAGCTGCCCTATAGGTTCTCTAGCTCAGAGAACTATCTCAACACTGAACACAAGAACTGTCTCTATCTCAACATTTTCCAGAATGCACGAACTGCATTTCCATGTGAGGTGTCTGAGATGCAACACTTTAAAAATGCCGAGCAGGATGCTGCCTGTGAAACCTTATCCTAAGTGTTAAGGATTCACTGGAATGGCATGTAGTTTTTTCTCATGTGCCTGAATGTGTCCACCAGTGGTCAGCAACATGACCACTTACAGCAAGTGGCACCCACCGGAGCAGCCTGTGTTGGGAAAGCAACCTGTGTTGTAAATTGCAAAATAATGTGGCGGAGACAAAGGAGCCAGCAGGAGGCATCTGCAAAATTAATTAATAGTAATAACAATAAAGGAATCATTTACCTGTCCTCAACCTAAGGCATAAAATGTTCCCTGTACATTCAAAACCCTGTGAATAACTTTCCCTGATTTCACAACCTCCTGAGCAACCATTTCAAACATTTCTAGAATATCTGCCTCTCTGAACTTTTTCCTTTTCTTTTTACCTGCAATACTTGGCACACAGTAGATAGTCAGGGTTTTTTTGTTTTGAAACACGATCTCACTTTGTAGTACAGGCTAGTCCCGCATTTACTGTGCAGCTCACTCTGGCCTTATACACACAGTAGTCGCAGTCCTCCTGTGTCAGCCTCCTGAGTGCTGGGATTACAAGTGTGCACCACTGCACCCCTCTAATACGGTGCTAGGGAGTCAAGCCCAGGGCCTCACGCCGGCTCAGCAAGCACTCTGAGCAACTGCCAAGCCACATCCCCAGCCCTTGGCTCATTCTTACACAGTGTAATAAAATGGTTGGATAAAACATGCCATACGGTATGAAGGAAATAAAATAACCTTACAAGTAAAAACAATTCTTTCGTAGGGTTGGTCTGGGAAGGATTCATTAAGGAAGAATATTAGGTACTATGTCTTAAATAAAGATTGGAGGAACTTCTAATTTCTGCTCAAAATACACAGATCTGGAAAGAACTTCTTTCCCACCCTCATAAAAATAGCCAGACAAACGTCAGATTTATGACTTTCCTTCAGTTTTTTGGAAAAGTGAGGCTCTGGTCAACCAGGGGGCCAGAAGGCTGGAGGAGGAACAGGAAGACACGTGCTGAGCAGATGCAGCTGGAATGCAGTAACTTCCGGGAGAAAAGCTAGCGGACCAGGAAAGGCCCATAGTGGGTTGGTGAGGGACTGCGATGCCTCCGAGGCGGCCACACATACAGGATGTCCACAACATCTTTCAGGTTTTTTTTTTTACAGACCACACCCACCGAGCACTCACAGAGACAATTGGCTGAGTCCTGAGAAAGCGCCTCTGCCAGGTGTACAGCAGCTACCGTGGAGGGAACGTGAGCCCCTCCTGGCCGCTTCTCCTCTATATCACCTGTGAGGGGGAAAAACTGTAACCCAAGGTCAGAAAGGCACAGCAACTCCTCAGGGCAGCAGCCCACAATATTTTTGGCAGCAGGGATCAGTTTAATGGGAGACGATTTTTCCACAGACAAGGACAGATGGAGGAGGGGTGCAGGTGGTGGCATCCACATCACCGCCTCAGCCCACTGCAGATCATTAGGCATTAGGGTCACACAAGGAGCAGGCGATCCAGATCCCTTGTACATGTGATTGACAGCAGGGCTCGCGCTCCTATGAGGATCTAATGCCGCTACTAATCTGACAGGAGGCAGAGCTCCCATGGTAAGATGAGTAATGGGAAGTGTCTTAAAAAACAAATGAAACTTCTCGTGCTGGTTGTGCAGCCTGGTTCACAACAGGCCGTGGACAGTCTGCTCCACAGGCTGGGGTTTGGGAACACCTGCTTTAGGGAACAGGTAGGAGCACTGCAACCGGAAGAAAGGAACAGGAGGAATAAAGAACTTTCTATCATAGAACTACAGCCATAGGAAGAGTGGGAACCTTAAGAATGTCGTGTCTTGAAGCCCAGGGACACAGAGCCTGTCTACCTTGGAGACCTCATCAGAGAAACAGTGAACACCCTTTACCCCACTCCAGGATAACCAGCATTGCAGAAAAAGTAACCCTAGAATTCTGGCAGGAGAGTTTTAAGGCTGTGGAAACAGACTGTCGGTGAAGCACAGCCCAAAAGAAAGGCCTAAAGCTCAAGGCAGAGCAGACATGAAGAACAATTCTCTGGAAGATTATCCCACATCCTTAATACAAGGTGTCTCTAGAGGAATTTGAAACCTTGATGCCCTCCAAGTAACCATAGCAGCAACAAACCCCAAGCCCAGCTTTCCTCCTGACTAACTGGACTCAGAGGCCCAACAGAAGCCTAAAGGTGGGGGTAGACAGGCCCATTTTCAAATACAGTGACTGTTCAACTCAGCTCCCATCCTCCTGCACAAGAAATCTGGCTTTCGGTGAAAGTTATGGGTCATACAAAATGGCATGAAAAGGCTACACACTGCCAGGAGACACAATGATTAATGGAACCAGAAGTGATGTAGATATTTGAATCATCAGATAAGGAATATCAAATTATGATTAATACTATAAGTACAAGATGGGAAGGACAGAGACCATGCAAAGTCAAGTGGGCTAGTTCAGCAGAGAGACAGGAAACAGCAGAGGGAATTACATAGGAAGTACTAGGAATGAAAAACTGAGCAAAATAAAAGTGCCTGGCAGGAATTCTAGGTCAACTCAATGTAGCCATAAAAAGCATCAAAGAACCTCAAAACGAGTTAACGGAAATTACTCACATTGAAACTCAAGAGGGGCCATGTTAGGTCAAAGGAGGACCATGGTGAAACCGAGAGGATGATGGATAAGCAGCAAGAGAATTTGACTGGAAGCTCATTGGCGCATGCCTTACTCCAGCATGAGGCCCTCCCCACCCTGAGCGCGGGCAGCGAGGCCAGGCCTAAGGCACCAGGGTAAGCAGAGCTTCTAGTCAGTGTGCTGGGGATTGGGCTGTTTAGCTGGTGTGGAGGTCAAGGACTGGACAGAAGAGGACAAAGCAGGGTAACATGATTCTCCAAAACTCAATGTTGGACAGTGAACACAGGCAGGAGAAACTCAGAACACAAAGCAGGGTGAATACAAAGACATTTAAGCATATCTAAACCACACGAACAAGAGCCAAAGAGAAAACACCGAAGGTCGTCAGGGTAAACACATTGTAGAGGGGGAGGAAGACAAGGCTCGCAGCATGCTTCCTGTCAGAACACCTGGAAGCTAGAATGAAAAGAAGTAAGCCAAGAATCCTGCACTCAGGAGAGTGTCTTTCTTCCAACATGACGAAATAAAAATTTCTCAGGCAGCTGAGAACAACAGCCGCTATAGCCAGGAAGCCTATGATGCCAGAAACGTCGTCTTCAGGTCAGGGCACATCATGTCAGGCAGAAGCTTAAGTCTAAAAGAAATAAAAAGCAATTGATACAATAAGTAAAGATGAAGAAAAATTATATATGTTGTTTATCATTACTCAAAGATAAAACTATCCAGCTAGAGAAATAACATAGCAGTTAGAGTACTAGTTTAAAAAGCACAAGGCCCTGAGTTTGATTCCCTAGCACTACATAAACTAGACCTAGTGGTGCACACCTGTAATCTCAGCGCTCGGGAGGCGGAGGCAGGAAGATTGCCCTGTTCAAGGCCAACCTGGGACGCATAGTGAGTTCCAGGCAAGTCTGGACTACAGAATGAGAGCCTTGTCTTTAAATAAATGAATTGATTAAATAAAACTATCTAAAGCAAAATTAATAGGCCTGAGCCAGGCTTGATGGCACACTCCTGTAATCTCAACACTTGGGACAATAAGGCAGGAGGATTGCAAGTTGAAGTCCAGGCTAGACAACTCAGTGAGTTGCTTCTCGAAAAATAATGAAAAGGATTGGGAATGAATGGAACTCAGTGAGAAGGCCATGAGTTCAACCCCAGTACCAAAAAAAAAAAAAAAAGAAAAGAAAAGAAAAGAAAAAAAGAAAGAAAGAAAAAAAGGGCCTGTGTTCCTGTGTTTTATGTCTGGAGCATGTCACAGGCCTGACCATGTGAACTGTAGAATATGAAACACGTGAACTGTGTAAGCACAAGAAGAGAGAGGCAGCGTTGACCGTGTCTCCCTCTCTGTGAAGCCGTGCCACCATGCGTGAGGGTGGACGCCAGCCAAGGAAAGGTGTACGTTAAGGCAGGATGCACTGAGGAAGGGCCTGGAGAAACGTCATTATAGGAGCAGGTGGCTGGGCAGCTGCCACTACCCAGGGGGAGATAATGCAGTGGGGAGCATCTCCAGGCTGAGGGAGGTTTCAGGTGTCTTAGAAGAGCCAGCTGCCGTGGGTTAGAACAGAGAAGAGGCACAGTACAAGGGTGGGGGGTAGGTTGTGACCCCAGCTGCTCTTCGTAGAATGGACATGCTTTTATAGTCTTGGCAAAAATACAGCACACAGCAGACCCCGGGGAGAATGCACTGGGCTCCCACCTTGGAAAAACCATGCTTCCTGATTTTGGTTCCCAAGGCCATCACCCTGTTCCACAGTCCTGTGACCTGAGCAGTCCGCATGCCCTTTTACCTTTGTGGCCTGGGGCGGCCCAGCATGAGAAGAACAGGGCTCAGACAGTGCAGAGCAGGATCTGGCAGGGATTCTTGGGTGCCCCGTGGCAGAGAGCTTCTGATGGTTGCTCCCCCGAGGGCAGATGCCCCAGCAGCGGATGCCGTGAGCAGCCTTGGCCTCCCCTCTGGAGATCTGCCTGATGTGGCTCACAGAGCACATTGATCATGATGATTATCACAAACCCCAGAAAGAAAGAGGCTGGAGATTTATGGCTTCTGTTCTCTGCTGGCAGCAGTTGACAGCAAGATTAGTGTCCTTTGGATTTAGATGCCTTGCTGATAATCATCAGAGATTTCCAGGGATAATACTCTGCAGAGATCAAGGGGCCTCTAAGTGTCACATTCAGGGTCCTTAGTTCCCAGTGGTCCAGGAACCCTTCGTGGTGGCCATAGAGACCCTGCAAAGGCAGAACATTTGCAGGTGGAAGAGCATGTTCTGAACCATAAATTTATGACGTTTGACTTCCTTGCTGCCATTAGTAGAAGCCCAACTATCCTAATCCTTATCCTGCCTCTAAGAGGAAATAAGATGTGCAAGTTGAAATTTGAAACAAAATAATTGTAGGGGACAGAAACAAGAGGTATAATATTGTTTTATACCTTGAACTCTTGATCTGCTTTTGTTCTTTTTAGGGGATGAGGGAAGACTGAGCCCAGGCCCTTCATACTGAGCTGCGTCCCCAGCCCATGTCTTATTTTTGATCTTGAAAGAGGGTCTGGCTAAGCCCCTCAACTTCACAGTTCTCCTGCCTCAGCCTCCCTGAGATTCCATGGGGCCCAGCTCATGCTTTTGTTCTGCGGCATTTCTCATAACTTGCACAGAACATAAACATAAAACATGAGCAAAGGATCCGGATCAGCGTTTAAAGGGTGAGTTTCACCCAGGCTGCCTTGAAAGCCAGTCAGAAGCACATCTGATTATTCCTCGCAGGAAGATTGGGTTTTTAATCTCTTCTGTAGCATGTCAACAGCTTGCAGGGTTCCAGGGAACTAACAATTATTACTGACAGCATCCTGAAGGTTCCCAGTGCGCCCGCCGAATAGAGTGTTTCAAACATTAAGAAAACAGACACTGCATGAGCCAGATGACATGTGACGGACACGGGGATGCATTTCCTGTTGGCATCAACCCGGCAAGGCAGGGACAGCAGAAGAACTGCTGAGGACACTGTCACCCTGAGCTCAAAAGGGAAGTGTGTAATGGCCAGAGCCCAAGGTTAGAGATCCCCACACTTCACTTTGGGATGGTGACAGATCACATCCCAGGCTCTCCAGGTTCTGCCCCAGCACCTGGCACTGTGCTAAGCATTTTACAGCCAGTCATCACAGGACCTCCATGAGGTCATCACGTTTGTGATCCCTGTTTTCACAGACTGGAAACTGAGGTTTCAAGAACATACATCACTGCCTAAAGTCACACAACTAGTAAGCTCGAGAGTCAAGCCTGGAACCAGTGACTGACCCCAGAGCGTCATTTCCACCCTGATGTGCTCTTCCTGTACTAGGCAGCTTTCCCCTGGATGGCACAGTGCCTGACACCCACAGCTTAAAGGAAGGCAGGTTGAATTGAGCTCATGCATTGAGGGAATCCAGTCCGTGACACATATCTCCAAGGCAGGAGGGCATGGTGGCTAGGAAGCAGAGTTGGTGAACAGTGCCAGAGAGGAAGGAGTGAGGGGCCAGGTCCAGACCCCCCAAGGCCACATGCACATGGCCCTGTCACACATCCCCAAAAGTGTGATCCAGCCATCCCCCAAGCTGAACACAAAGCCAATGTTAAGTTGACCCTCCACCCTAACCCCGCCCTACTTCTCCCCACACTTTGAAGGAAAGCCACTCAATCCCCAGATATTCAGTGTTCACTATGTGTGACCAACTATGAGTGTGCCCACTCATTCAGCGGCACACATTTTTAATTCATTCACCTGCACTACTTGAAAGCAAATGACTTTCATCTTGAGCTTCACTATCCTCCAACGTTAACCAAGAGTGCATGACACTAGACAGTTGCTCACAGTCCTCTCAGGCCTCACAACCTATTGTATGATGTTGCAGTGTTATTGATAATAATACAAATAATGCCCAAGCTTCGTTACTTTTTGTTGCAATACCTGACACCCACAGCTGAAGAAAGGAAAGGTTTGCTTTGGCTCACAGTTTCAGAGGGTGCATTTGTCATTACATGGCAGAGGCCTAGCCAGAGGGCAGCTGTTCACAGCACCGCAGGACAGGGATCCAAGAGAGTGGGTGAAGGAAGGATGGGGCTAGCACATAGCCCCCCACATCCATTCCCAGTGACCTGCCCATCCTGACCAGACCCCACCCCTTCACAGAACAGGAAATCAGTGGATTAACCCCGTCATTGAGGGGGGACATTCCGGATCCAAACCGTATTGGCCCCTTTAGCTGATATCAGGAGGCATTCTTCAATTGGGTCTAAATATTGTCAAGTTTATTTCTAGAGGGAAAGAAAGTTCTTTGCAGGTAGGCCCACGTCTCAGCCTAAAGAAAAGAAATGCAAAGAGAATAAATGAATACATTTATCAATTCATTTAGCACAGCTAAATAAAGCTCATCCCTAGAATGTAAAGTAGTGCCATGGGAGAAAACCCTTAATTATATGACTATCAAGAGAATGGTTAGAAAAAAAAATCATGATTTCTTAAAAAGACATTTGGTAAAATTATATATTTAACTCAGGTTTTTGAAATGTAAAGTTGAAGTATAAAATGATTCTTTTAAAATAACATTTACTTAAAATTAAAAATCGCTGTACTTAACAAAGACTTCTTCTACACATCTCCAAACAAAGCAAGGGTACAATTTATTGTACTGAGGCTTACCATATTATTAAAGATTCCTGACATGTTGATTTTTTTTGTAAATGGAAAGGGGGTGGTATATAGAGACTGGGGGAAGAAAAAGATCACCATTTGTCCACCCTCTATAGTTATAATGGTCATGGTAACAAGCTAAAACTATTTGATCTCAAAATTTAGTAAAGAGTACGTGAAAAGGAAATATGATGAAGAAAAAAATCTCATTTTCTTTATCTACAGAAACAGTAAATAAGTGCTGCTTGCTTACGCTAATACAGCATTCTCCAGCACTCACTAAACAAAATTACCCACCTTAGTGAGAGAGGATAGGACAATCTGAGTAGGAGTAGACACAGTCCTCACTATTGACCCTACTGTTCGTAAACACTCAGAACTCTGCAGTTTCAACCAAAAAATCAAATGTAAAGAACTGAATCAACTAATTGCAATATGAAATACATACATGTATGAGATGTTTTAAATAATGATAATGCTTTATGGCATGATTGGCTGTCACTATTTAAAAAAAAAAACTCAGTAAAACATTATACAATAGCCATAATAAACTCCAGCTGAATGACAAAGTTAAATGCGTGTGGGCGTGGGGAGAGAATTAGGCAATTGTATGGTTTCTCTAGTTCTTTTTTTCTTTTTCTTTATTTTTTATTTTTTAAGACAGGGTCTCACTCTGTAATCCAGGCAGGCCCTGAACTCCGTACAGAGCACAGGCTGGTCTCAAATTCACAAGAGTTCTCCTGCCTCGTCTTCTTCAGTGCTGATTACAGGTGTGACCCACCACTCCCAACTCATGTGGCGCTGGGAAACCAAACTCGGCACTCTGAGCTCTCTTAAGGGAAGTATATTTACCTTTACTATTGGAGCAATCAAATCAATAATAAGTAGATACGTTTAATTATGAAAATATTTTAAAAATTATACTAGAGATATGAAACCATCACAAGTATGATAGTTATCTTCACATCTAGAGAAAGCCATAAATAAAATGACAGGCATTTAGCATACAGATGGGCATGAACAGCAGTTGGCTAGCAATCAAGGAATTATCAATTTAGGTATCAGAAAAGGTAAAGCTTTACATTGGCAGAGCTCTAGAATGTACTCATATATTGCAGACAGAAATATAAATTTTAGGCCCTCAAGGCACAGAAATACAGTGTTAGGTTGAAGAAACTTCATTTTTTTTTTCTTTCTGTGTCATTTGCAAATACAATTTTTAAATGCATTTTTGCCAAGGATTTATGTAGAGTGTAAGTTAGACAAGCAAAAGTACTCTCCGCAGGCTTCAGAGGTAACAGACACAGGAAGCAGTAATGACTGTCCACCATTTTACACAGCTTCTTTCATAATCTTGCATGCAAGGAATGGGGATGCCTCACATTTTCCAATAAAAGGCAGCCAGTTGAGAAATGCAACTTGGCCTCTCTCAGTGACCCAGCGAATGTCACAAAATTCAAAAGATAAAACAATATCTGGAGGCTGTGTAATACCTGGTGGGAGTTTGATGTGTACTGGCAAAATTTGGCCAAAGTGTCTGCTACTGTGGGTCAGAGAAGGGGAGAGAACAAAGCCAAAAAACACATGTGTTGTAAAGTTCAAGTTGAACTTGATGAGAACAGAATAGTCAGACCATCACTGATAACATGCAGAAAAGTTCCCTGTTCTGAGCATCATAGCTTAATAGAAATCCACTAACCAGCAAATTTTGCTGCATAGCATGCTTCTTTCTAGAACTATAAAAACACAAAATAATAAAATGCATAGCAAGTTTATGCCATAATAAAACCACTCTAAATATTTGTTCAATGGCTTCTGCTATATTAGTTATATGATTTATAAGGGAGATGAAATTTAATTCTGAATTATGCTCTTTTACATTGTGTAAATACACTGATTCAACTTTAAAATCCTCAAATAAACTGTATATGGACATACATAAATTAAAATTTAAGGGTCAGTTTCAAATAATATCCTAAATCAAAACTGGGATGTTACAAGAATGAGAATTAACCCTGCTTTTAAGTAATTAGTTGGAAGTGGCTTTTATTTTATTTTTAATTTTTGACATTAAGGTCTGAGTGAAATTAAGAATGGCCATCACACTAATTCATGTTTACGTCTCCTTCCCAAGCGCACGCTATGATGATAATAAAGGAATAGACCAAAAATGCACAAACCTCAAGGCATGGTGTTGATTTAAGGAGAATCTGTCCATGAACAAGAGATTTCAATAAATTTATGGAAGGAGGCAGATGAGGTATAAGCAATAGACCTAAGAGGGAGAAGGAAGGTTGTCTAGATGTGACTTTTCATAGTTACGAGTTGGACCTGGAACGTCCCATCAAGGCTTGTTGTGTTTGCATGTTATGAATTAGATATGGACTTCAAGTGCTGTTGGGAGACAGGGCCTCGTAGGGTGTGACAGATTCCTGTTGTGTGGCCTTGAAGGATATATGCTTGCCCTGGCTTTTCCCAGAGTCCAGATCCTTCTTTTCATTGACACAAGCAGCTGTTCTCCACTAGACCTTTCCTGCCATGGCCGGCCACCCATGAACGGACTGAGACCTCTAGAATCTGTGAGCTAAAAAATAAACCTTTCCTCCCATAAGCTGATGGTGTCAGGTAATATGTCCCAGAAATGATGAAGTAACTCATATAGTGATGAACAAACAAACAAAAAAAGCAAAATCTTGGGGAGGGTCAGAAGGTGGGTGCACCAGTGAAGGCAGAGAACTCAAAGATGAGGCTCAGCAGTGAATAGAAATGTCTTGAAAATCAGAATGTACCCATGACCTGAGCAGTGACTCCATCCCATAGAAATGAAGTAAAAAAGATTGAAGATCAAAAGTACTACACATATTCATTTGCAGCAGCCACTGGAGAACACTGCCACAAACTGGGTGACTCAAACAACATAAAGTTGGAGGCGGGGTTGTTGTTCCTGGAGGCTGGAAGTCTGAGAACAATTTACTCTGTACTACTTCCTCACATGATCTTTTTTCTGTAGCTGTGTCCTAATCTCCTCCTTCAATAAAAACACCAGACGTATTGGATTAGCACTCACCCAGATGAGTTCGTCTTACCCTTACTATCTCTTTAAAACCCTTACTTCCAAAAACACATTCTCATGGGATGAGGACTGCAACATGCAAATTCGTGGGGACATAACTCTCCCCATAACACCTAATGCAGCCGCCAGATGAGACGGGCTAAAAGTGGGCTGAGAGCCTGTGACACCATGGTGCTGCCCTGTGCACCACACTTGTGGCCAAGAGTGTGTCCCTTGGCTGCAGATGAGGCTGTCCCTCTCTGATAGGGAAACCAGCAAGCCCCCGGTAAACTGTGTTCTGATGTTTGATGGGTCTTTCAGCAAAGTGGCCTTAGTCTGGGCCATGTAGGACGGTATGCTTAGATTAGTTTGCTCACTGCTGGCCTGTCAAAGGAGGCCATTTACTATGGTAGAATGGAAAATGCATTTATTCAAAGCGAGCTCTGAGATGGGGGTTCAGGGCGCATTTGCCTTATACCAGTGTACCAGTTTATTTGCCTTGTGCTAGTGTACAGGGGTCTTTTCAGCAAGGAACAGAAAGGAGGAGGAACACAGAGATAATGTACCTTCTAGGCTTGGTTTATCGCTTCACCTTCAGTTCCATCCCTTCCTTTCTCTGGCATTCAGAGGCCAGCAGCTACATCATCTGTCTCTGGCTGAGGAACAGAAAGTGGTATTAAAAATTAACTGGGGATTGAGCGTAGGGTTTTCACGTTGAGCTATATCCTCAACCCATTTTTTTATTTTGATTAGAGACAGCATGTCACTAAGTTGCACAGGGTGGCTTGACTTTGCCATCTTCCTACCTCAGCATTCCAAAGTTCTGGATTATATGCCTGCACAACCAGGCCTGCGGGTCTGGCCAAAAAAAAACTTTTCAAGTTCAACTTTGCAGCTTTGCAGGTCCCGCAGTCCCCTACTGGTGCCTACACCAGCCAAGGTCAACTCCACTGTGTTCTTTGATATCAGGCTGTATCTCCTTTGAGCTATTTATCAATGAAGTTTCAAATGCAGAAGAAAACTTTTGTGCTCTGAGCACTAGAGAGTAAGGATTTGGTTATAAGGCTCCTGCCTTCCCAGAATTGATGTACCAGAATGGTGACTTCCCATGCCATCATGGCGGCGGTTGTCTATGGGGAGGAGTTCAGTGATGAATGGGAACTTTCTCCCAAAGCACACAGGTCCAAACATCTTGTCCATGGCACATGCTGGCCCCAACACAAACAGTTCCCAGTTTGTTTGTTTGTTTGTTTGTTTGTTTGTTTGTTGTTTTTATCTGCACCACCAAGTCTGAATGGCTGGGAAAGCACATGGTCTTCAGGAAGGTGAAACAGAGATGAGCATTGTAGGAACCATGGAGTGCTTTGGGTCCGGAAAGGGCAAGACCAGCAGGAAGATCTCCTCGCCAACTGTGGGCAGCTCTGGTGTATTTCACCTGGGCACCTGCACCACCAGACCGTTCTCTGTGCACAGGAGAGCCCCCTCCACCCTGTTGCTCACAGTGTCCTGTGCTCTCCCTGCAGTTCTTTGGGTGCCATATGCTCCTTATTCCCCTCAAATCTAGCTGGATTGCAGAGTTAAATTTATGTCTGTGAATAGAAACTAAGTGGCATGTATTAAAAATAAATTAAAAATCAAATGAATTTCAACTTTTCCATGCCAGTGATAGCCTTGCTCATCAATGAGCAGGGTCAGCCAAACAACCTTTGGAGAAAGGCTCCAGACATGGAAGCACGAAGCTGGGAGATATGGAGACCTGCAAGAAATAAGAGAAAACATGGAACACTTCAGTTACATCGTCAGAGAAATAGGAGAGAAAAGTCACCATCACAAAACAGGAAAGGAAAGAGGCGAGGTCACTGAGGTCACACAGTGAGAGGTGGCAGTGGTCTGAGAAATCCTCAAGTTGAGAAATCAAGAAACAGAAATAAAGTAATACTGCTCCCAATGACAATAACTTTCAAAAGGAATGGCTAAAAGAAAGATATGTTTGCCTGCAAGTAAGAGTAACCTGCTGTGTTTCATTAAGCTATTTGATACTGTATTTGCTTTCTCTTAATGCTGGATCTATTACTTTGATTTCACTATTTTTAAAATTTAAAAAACTAGGGATAATCATAACCTCGCTAATATGATAGCTATGTTCCTGAAAAATCTGTGTAGATTATTACTCAAAAAATCAGTCAATACTATCTTTGTGCCCTTAGCAAATTATTTTAGGCTTTGGAGAAGAATATAGAGAATTACAAGAAATTGATGGGTTCCTTCCTAGAGTCTACAATTGCGTTTTTTCAGGATAATGTTATCAGAAAGCTCATTCCACAGACTGGCAGTGTCTCAGGACTTGAATGGAAGTGATGTGGACTTCATTTCATGGAAAGAGGAACCGAGTGGAGCTTGGAGAAGAAGGATGTGATTAGCTGGAGGGCATGGAAGTGGCTGCTTGAGAGATGGAAAGCATGTGGGAGCAGGTCACATAGCCCACGTAGGGTCGTAACTCAGGTAGCAGGCTGGGCTGGTGTCAGATCTGCTTTGGCAAGAAGGGAAATAAGCCCTGCCAGGAGTGGATTTCATCTCATAGGAAGTAGTAAACTCTTATTTGTTTATTCTTCTTGAGCAGAAGGCCAGAAGCATCAGCCTGGTAGTGGTATGTGGCATGCTGTGATCAGAAGACCAAACCTGAGGTCGGGAAGGAGGTCCAGGGTTATCACACTGTGCCAGCTGGGATGTGATAAGTGACATTACCTAGAGCAATGGCAGAATATCAGAACACTAAAAGTGGAAAAACTTAGGGATCCACTGTATTTTCACCTCACAGAAACATTAAATATGATTTATGCTAATTATCACTGGAAATTTCTAAAACATCACAGTAAATGATCAGCAGAAGTACACCTCTGTAATTTTGATAAATTGGCAAAGCCAAAAAAGAAACATAAGGATACAGCATCTGTTAGGCACTCTGGAATGTAAAGTACTCACCGTGTCTGTGGATACTTAGTGCTATGTTCCTGAAGCCCAGGGAGACTTCCAGGTTGGAGACCATTGACTGGACCCACAGTATCCCTATTTATGGAGAAACTTAAAAAAACATACTTGATGTTATTGTCAAAACGAGCCTGGTACATATTTTTTCAAAGTTAATTTCATTCAGCTAAGAACTGACAGGACATAGTGTCTGACTAGCACCTACGTCATTTGAAAACCAAACAATGGTCTCCTTGTTTATCTTTTGTTTAAGACTGCCTTTCCATGACTACAGAATTGCTTCGGTCAACACAGCCATTATTTCTGAGTTAAGATCCTGTGCTAAAATCACCACCTTCTGCTAACATTGATTTCTTGGCTATTCATTTTCCTATCACTCTGCCATTTTAAGCAACAAAAACATGATTGTTTCCTGATCCATGACAACATGAAGGTACATTAGCAGTCATATTATTTGGAAGTACCATATACACACACATTTATAAATGCATCTTGCAATTGGATCCTTTTATTTCACTGTAGGACATTTCTGTTTCTCCCTGAATTCTGTGCACAGAATATCACAGGTGCTGGACATTCGTTGCTTTTTCAGACCAACCGGACCGTCACATTTGCAATCAGGGCCAAATGCTACATTTGGGAAGCACACGGCATTGTATGTGGCTTGTCTTCTGAATTGCCATCACCCCCAACATGCTACCTTGTTTTCCATAACCTATCTTCATCAATTAGGTGAGGCTTTCGTCACCAAATCATTAACATCTGGTAATGTGAAGCTATGTAAGTGATCCTGAATCTTATTTTTTCTTTTCCTTTTTCCTTCCTTCCTTCCTTCTTTTTTTTTTTCTTTTTTTTTCCATTAAACATCCTTCCTGTATGGGAAACTGGGATAATTTAGAATGAAATATGGGAGAAATACTTTTAAAATCTTGTCGGCTACAGAAAGCCTGACATTCAAGAGAACTATTATGTACTACTGAAAACAAAGTGTGGGAAGAATGAGATGTACTGTGGGGGAAAAAAAAGAGATTGACTAATTGCAGCCTTGAACTTTCTTCATTTGGCCAAAAGGAGAATGTAAATTTCTTAGGCCTTTGTAACAGGGACTCGGGGGCAGAGAGAGGGTGAGGGAAGCTGGTGTAGTGGATGGGCTGAGTCATGGGCAAACAAATAAAGGGGAAAAAATTCAGACTGCCAGGAAGTGTGGAGGAAAGAAGAAGAATGAAGAGAGGTGATGGAAGAAGAGTTGAAATAAGGCCATCCTGTCTGGGAAATAGGAAGCTACCGGCTAACCAAATAGTATAGCCTAATTAAGAATCTGGGTGACTTATGGCATGATGGAGTGTAGACAGTGATCTATTTCACGAAATGGGAGTCTGAATTCAGGAGAATATATTCAGGGACCCAGTGATGTATTGATCTCTGTATCCCAAGAATGACTGTTGTGGTGTTTCCAGAGAAGACTACAATTGCTTTAATGTACTACACGATTGATAAAAGCCACTACCACTTCTGCCTGAGAGAAGAAAATGGCACAGAGAAGAAGGGAGGGGTCACATTCAGTTTTGAAGCCCAGAGAAAAGATGTTTGCGAATTCTTGTTTCAAATGCTAGGAAAGAAAGTGGATGGATCCCTTGGCTACCGGAAGAACAGTTTCCAGATGTCATTGACAGGAAAGAAAATTGCTTTCTCAGGGGACACAGGTCTCCTTGAACAGCAGAATGCTGAATGAGATTGGTGCAAAAGCGAGCAGGAGAATCTAGCAAGGAAGAGACTGTAGAAAAGCACAAGATAGGAGAAATCAACATGGTTTCAGCTTCTTTAGGAAACTGGTGATGCGATCATTAAGGAATGTATGGGAATTTGGGAGGTAAATAAAAGAATTGCAAATTACTTCTATTTAACTATAACTGTTATAATTTTACAGCGTCTCTAAAATTCTTTCAAAGAGTATGATTTCATGGCAAGTAGACGTGAGTGTGTCCAAATTCAGGAGCAAGAACAGAGTCCTCGGCAGGATACCCAAGCTCTCCTGACCTGTGTGATTCTGTGGTTAATTAACCATATTTAAGCACTCGGTAAGACTTGCAGAATACTAGGAAACCCGTTCTGTTCTCGCCTGACTATCCAACCAAGTTAAAGTCAGCAGTGCTGAGTTCCACAAAATACTTTAGTACAACCTTTCTTCATGTGAACCTCTGTGGCACACAGTCATCAATAATTACCCATAATTATGGATTTGCCATGGATTATAAAACAACAAGTGAAGGTTTTGACCAAAACACATGGTTCCATGATCGGAAAATTGTTTTTCCTGACTGTCGTATATGTCTGGTTGGTCTCCTGACTCAGTATCAGAAGCTAGTCAGCTGTAATGTATAACTGTTACCCTGGATGTTTAGGTGAGAGGCGGAAACCCTCTCAGTTAAGTTTATGACACTACAAATCTATTTCTACCCAGAATGACAAGCCCAGACCACTTGTAAGGGATAAAAGAAAAAAAAAAAAAAAAAAACGAGCCAATTGTGTGAAGACCCTGGAAATAAACAGTGAAACCAGAGAAATGATAAAAAAAATTGCTCTTCAGTCCAAAAAGGATACAATGCTTTTACTTTAGTTTTGAAAGAACATAGGAAATACAAACAAACCCCCCAAAAAGGTTTCTAAATAGTTCCTTGGATTTTTTGTTCCATTCGATTTATGTCTGTGTTAATAGCATAGGTTCCTAGACTTAAAGATAGCAAAACTAAAGAAGCCGAAACAACAAAGGCCCAAGATGCTTTAAGAAGAATAATTAAGAAGCGTGTGTTCAGTCATTTGGAAGAACAGTAGATTATTTCTGTCTGTGTATTTTTTTAAATCTCTAGAGATCTTTGTCTAGCTGTTATTTATGTATTTCCTTGAAATCTTCATTTTTTAACCAGATTTTTTAATTGAAAGAACACTCAGGTGTTGTATGGGGTGGAATTCCCTAGCAGGGCAGCCTCTGAGGACGTGTCAAGGCTGTGCTCCCAGAAGACACTGGTCATTGAGTGAGGGAAACAGGAGAGGACAGAGAAGGGAGCCTGACACACAGACATGGGTGGCCAAGCCAGGTGGCATGGACCTGTGATCTCAGCACCCAGAGAAGCTGAGGCGGGAGAATTGCAGATTCAAGTCCAGCCTGGCCAACTTAGCACCTGAACATGATTCTGTCTCAAAATCAGAGTTTTGTTTTGTTTTTTTAATGGACTGGAATGATGTACTTCATTTTGAAGGCACTGGGTTTGATCCCAGCACCACCACCACCAAAAAGAAAAGGCGAGTCCAGAAGTCTACCCTCAGCCTAATCTCACAAGCAACTCTGCAGGGGCTTATAGAAGTAGCCCCAGGGTCTGGCCCTGCTCCCAGGCAGCACCCATCAGCCAAGAGCAGTGCTCCAGGGAAGGGTGTGGCGTGGGCTGACATCAGTCAGCACCCACAAACCTGGGAGGAGTAGGAGCACTAACTGGAGCACTGATGTTTCTGTATTTGCCCTTCTCAGTACCTCCTTCAGGCGAGGCAGTCCCCCAGCTGCTGATGTAGCACAGCACCTGTCCACAGCAGCTCGGCAATAAAGGGCCAGAGGGTGAATGGGCCCATGCAGGCTGCAACAGGGAGGGGCCAAAGAACTAGGTCATAAGAAGTTGCACATCCAACACATGTTCCAGCTGCAGACAGTACATGGATTGCCTTCATTGTGGACTCTTAGTACTTCAACTTCATTCCTGCAGACACTGGGATGGGTTTGTTTGCAGAGCCACCAGCTGGTCTGATATTCAGACGCACACATTTGATCTCTTCAGTAGACCAAATGCTCAGACATGAGGGGGAAAAAATATAAAACAAGACAATACAGGCATTGAAAACCAATGATCCGGAGTCATTTCTGGTTCATAGAGTGGTTTGCTTAGAATATGCATCTGTCTTTCTCTCCTTCTAGAAGGCAGGTATGAATACCCCACAATGGTCTTTGAATACAAATTAGAAATTCTGCAATCTTTAGACCATGCAACATGGATGTAACATTTAGAAGATTTTTAGGATTTTTGTCTCTGCTATATGACAGATTAACCACCGAATATTCATAAAATATAACTATACATTTTAAGCCATGTACATGTTAGTCTGGCTGTAGTTAAAATTATGCTATGTTATTGGAAGGCAAAAGATTAAAATATACTGCTTGAATACTCCTCCAAGATAGGTTTTTTTGAGGCAGGATCTCATTCTATAGTCCAGGCTGGTCCTGAACTCACTATGTATCCTAAGCTGACCTCAAACTCAGTAAACCTCCTGCCTCAGCCTCCTGAGTGTTGAGATTACAGGCACCACCATACCCGGCGTATGTTGTGCTGGGGAGTTGAACCCAGGGACTTTTCTGTGCTAGGCAAGCACTTTAACCACTGGGCTATGACCCCATCCCCCAAAACAGATTTTTAAACTCAAAAATCTCATTAACTATTAAGATGCCTTTAATGCATCCAGGCCCTTCTAATGAGTTGCTTGGCTCTTCCTCAGGACAATGACTGGCTTGTTCGACACCATACGTAAGATAACCGACTTTAAGCCAAACATTAAAAGGACACGTTGTAATTGAGTACAAACATTGCGCCAATGTGAACTACATATTTGGCTCGTCGCAAATCCTTAAAAATTACTTCTAAATTTTAAAAAGAGGAACCTGTGTGGATGACTGGTCCGTGGTGCAGGGGCAGGGGCTAAGTCCCCTCTCTCACTGTCATTCAGCAGTGTTGACTGAATCCAAACCTGTGCCTTCACACATGGCTCTGGCCTGCACACGAGACCGCTAAGTGGGTCACAGTTCCATGCCAAAAGGAAATGGCCTTTTAGTGGCCAAAGGAACAACTTTTTTTAATTTCTTTTTTTGTTATTGTTGTTGTTTAAATAATCCATGGAGACCTGTTCCGGTGACCCATCATTTCTGTTGTTTCTCACTTTAAATTTGTCCTTTCCTCGCAATCTCTCCTTTTTGCCCCTCCAAGCAAGGAAGGGTGCTAGGGTTTCCTTTTAAATGTCTTAAAACTTAAGAAAGCATTTTAATGATATTTCAGTTACTACCAACATCCAAGGCAAACAAAGAAGCCTGGCCTACTTCTTAGGCTATATGTTAACAAAAAAAAAAAAAGAAGAAGAAGAAGAAGAAGAAGAAGCAGGAAATTCCTCAAGAAATAGGAAAACCCACCAACATAGCAATGTATTCAGTTATTCTTACAGAGCACCTTCTTTAGGTTAAACTGTGCCTGATCTGAAAAATACTGAGGCAAAAGCGAGGGCCAGACAGATTGCAGGGATCTGTTATTTCTTTAATTGTTGTTATAATGGTGTCTTGGTTAGGGATTTTGGAGAAACAGAATTAATAGAAATTGTGTGTGTGTGTGTGTGTGTGTGTGTGTGTGTGTGTGTGTGTGTGTGTGTGTGTGTGTGACTTACAAGTCCAAAGAGAGATCCAAGATGTCCAAGATGTCTGCCTACACATGCAAGAGTTTATAGTGGCTGCTCAGATGTAAGATAGAAGAAAACCAGTCTGACAGTCTGGTGCGAGTCTACCCTGTGGGTTATTGTTCCAAAACAATTGTGAAGGCCTGAAGACTGGAACAAGGCTGTGATGGCGCTTGGCATTGCAGAGACAAGAGAAAGTCAATGTCTAGAGACAGTGGCAAAGGCTGGAGCTGTCCCAGAAGTTGTTAGCAATCTTCCTTCTTCCTTCCTTTTTATGTATTTCAAGCTGCCAGTCTATTGGTTGGGTCTGCACATCCAGGGTGGGTCTACTTTCCTCATTTGCTGGCCCATAAGTCAATCACTCACAAAGCTCCATCTTATGGGTTAACTGGGCACTTCCTCATCCCTTCAGGTTGACATAATGTTTTAATTGGTCACAAATGGTACTTATTAAACAAATGTGAATCTGGAGGGTGGTTAAAAGAAGCAGTAATGAGATCCCAGAGATCAAGAAGTTATCAAAAAAAGACACACACTGGGGAGCCTGAAGCAGGAGGCTTGCCATGAGTTCTAGGCCAGCTACATAATAAGTTCAGAACCAGCCTGGACTACAGAGAGAGATCCTGTCTCAAAAAATATTTTCAGAATATGGCATTGTGCACAACCATTCATTCCTTCCCACTGTGCCAATGGGCAACACTTTTTGAGATTTACTCTGTGCCAACTTCTATACTAATAATAGATTTTCTTTGTTAATGCTGCTGGCAATCCACAATCACATGACCCAGCAACTTTTATTATTTTCACCGTTTTATAGATGAGAGAGGCTTAAAATCATTCGCTCCTCCAGAGTAAGCCAACCAGTAATGACAGGCCTGGGATTTGGTTTTGCTGATGATGGTTGGCTGGTTGAGTTTTTTTACATTTTATTTTTTTTCCATAATTATTGTTCTTATTACTATATGTTTGCAATACATAATAATTACATTCATTTTGGAGAATTGGTACATATACATATCACATCTTAAGCGTTTTTATATCCTTTTCTCTCCCTGCCCACATTTCTTCCCCTCTGCCCAGATCCCCTTCCCAACTCCACAGAATCCGTGTCTCTTTTTCCTATCACCTCTGTTTCCCTTTCTCTTTACATTGTTTCTAGTTGGGGTTTCTTGTGTAAAAGAAGCCATGCAATACTTAACCTCTGTGTCTATTTCAGTTAGCAATTTGGTCTCAGGTGCATCATTTCCCCGGCAAATGACGCAAATTTGTCCTTCTTTATGGCAGAGTAGTGCTCCCTCATGTCTATACACTCCAATTTTCTTTGGGTAACAGAAAAAGCAAAGGGCTAGGATTTGAATCCAGGTAGTTAGCCTCTTGATTTGACTCTGCTTCTTACCATTTCCCTTGAGTGTTGCCTGTGGTCATAGAGAAACAGTGCATTGCCATTGACATTATTAAGAAAGTGAATTCTTCAACCAGATTTTGAAAAGTGGCATTCGTCTGGCTTTGTACTACCTGACTCATGAGCTGTTATCAGACAAAGAATATCTTTTCTAACCCGGGGCATCCCCAAACCCAAAGAGCCTTGTTAGCCTCAAATACTTGGTGCTCAGATGCCTCCTCTCCCGTGGCACTTCCCTTCATGCTCACTATTGTTTCTCAGCATCTTCTTAGTCCTCCATCCTCTCTGCAGCTAATTAACCCTTCTCTCTCCTCTGTTGTCCACGGGCCTCTCTTGCATAGTGCAGTGACAGTCTTTATTTTGTGTTAATGTCTCCCTCACTAGGCTGTTAACCCTGTAAGGCAAGAATGTTTTCCTGAATATTGAATACTTACTGTGTACCATACAGGACATACTTAGAAAGTGTTTTTTAAAAATTAATTAATAGAACCTTCCACTCACTTATAATGGAAATTCCCCCTTGGACCAGGAGAGAACGTTTGAAAGGGTTGAAGCACTGTCTGCTAAACTGTATGATGCTGGAGGAGATCATCTGAGCACACATCCCACAATGAATTGTCAGGGCTTTCAACACACATTTGTCAAGTCACCGTCAGCTCCTGGGAACTTCAGTGAGCTGGCAAATTCAAGAATTGGCTGTGAAATCTGTTGAGAAACTGGTTGTGACTCACATAGCATTTAAGAGACATGAGACCTAAGAGCACTCAGGACAAGAGACCTTAAAATCTTATCCTCGATCATGTCCTCTTCAGCCACTTTGGAGGGAAAAATAAGTAACTGGGAGGGAACGCTCTCCCTCAGCTGCTTCTGCCGTGAATGGCTTGGGACTGCAGGAAGGAGAAAGGAAGACCAGAGGCATTCTGGGAGAGTTCAGAGCAGAAGATCTCATCCCTCCTTACTGCCAGGGGAAGGGCGGATTTTCTTTGTTAGGATATGAATAGAGTTTTATTGGAAGCAAACAGGTCCTCAAGAATATGATAAATCCCCTATAAATTGCTTTGTCACTTGGCAACAAACCTGGTACTTGTTTTTGTGTGACCAGGTTTGCCTCTTCGTGTAAAACCTGAAGGTTGCAGTGCACATCGGCAGTAATTTTGTCTTCTCCAGCTTAGCTTTTTGCCCTTGAGGCCCCAGACAGATTCAGATGGGCTTCTGTCTCCATGATTGACCCTGGGTGCCCAGTGGCATGTTTTCTGTAAAATACAAAGGAGTCCATGGTTGGGCAAATGCTACGCACCTGTTACACTGTAGGTAAGCTTGCCTATTCCGGTCTCCTGTGGGAGAAGGCTAACCATGCCTCTGGTTACAGCAGGGAAATTATGAGAGGAGCAGACTTGTCTGGAGGCCACAGGGAAGAGCTTCCCATGTGCTGTGCCCACCTTGTCTCTGAGTGAAGTCGCCCCTTTGTAGGAGAGATTCCTTCTAAAGAACAGGAGGAATTTCTCCATGGACTTGGCGTATCTGGGGAAAAATGATAAATGGATAATTATACACAAACTCCCACAACCTCATGAGATTTAAAAAAAAGTGATGGAGGAGGCAGATCTAGGCACCTGTGGATCATTTCCTATGGGATTTGATGCCGGCATATTCTTCCTCCATATTCTGTGTCCCACTCTTCTTCCCCTCTACTGGCTCAACTCAGTTCCTACCTGAAAGATCTGTCAAGGCCTTATTCCCTCGACAGAAACAACAGCCATACACATGTCAGATTTTGCTGAGTGTATAGTTGGTTATATCAATTAGGGTCCTCTGGAACACAAAACTAATAGAAAGTATGTATATGAAATTATGTACCAGAACTTATTAGGTCAATCTTTTAGTCACTTTCTCATCATTGGGACACAATACCCAACACCCACCAATGAAAGGAGGAAAGGTTTCTTTTAGTTCACAATTTCAGAAGGTCTCAGTCCATGAATGATTAGTCAGCAGGGGCAGAGGCCTGGCGTGGAGGGTGGCAGCTCATGCTATGGTGGAAAGGAAGTGGAGAGCCCCTGGGAAGGGTCTGGGGCAGGAATATTACCCTCCAGGCCACACCCCAGTGATCTCCATCAAATCCCACCTCATAACAGCACGTGAAATCATCAGTGAGTTAATCCACCTGATCCAATTAACATTTATCATCCAATCACCTTCTCAATACTTGAAGTTTGGGGGAAGGGGGTGTTCCAGATTCACACCATGACAGTAGAAGCTTAGAGGTGGACAGTCCCCAGTAGCCATCTGTGGGATTAGAAGGGAGAGTCCAAAATGGCTGCCTGCCTGTGGGAGTGCGGGAGTATTTGGTAGCTGCTCCAGCCCAAAAATAGAGGGCACAGGACAAGGGAATTGAGGACAGAACAGTAGTCCAAGATGGTGGCCACAGGAGCAGGGGACCAAGGATGCAATGCTGACCCGGGGCCAGAGGTCTGGAAGCTCACTGAAGAGTGGCCTGTGCAAGTCTGCACCAGAGATGGGTGCCCAGGGGCAATGGGGATGCTTAGAGCTCTTCTAGAAGCAAACACTTCCTGCCACCATCCCTCTTATTTCTGCCCAGGCTGCAAGTCTGTTGGTTAGTGCCACCTACATCCCCACATCCTCAATTTGGTGCCTACCTGTCAGCCACCCACAGATCCACCCAAAACTGTGCCTCACTGATCTGCTAGGTGTTTCTTGATTCATTCAAGTTGGCAAAATCTGATTCCAGCCATATTGGTTGAGTAAGACCTGGTCAATAAAGTTATTTCTCTCTATAACACAAGCATGATGACACACTCCTATAATCCTAGCACTCAGGAGGCTGAGGCAGGATCACAAATTCAAGCCCACATTTGGCAACATAGTGACTTGGTGAGAACTTGTCATATAAAACCAAAATATATACGTATGTATTTAAAATATATGTAACATAATTTATATAACATGTATAGTTTATATAATTTATATATAATTTAAAATATACAAGTATGTATTTTCTATATGATCCACATTGGTTCAATTCAAAAAATAGGTATTACATATGGAGAGCAAGTAATCTTTTTTCTATGTGTTCCTTCTTGACTGTTTACTCAATTTAGCAAAAGAACAATAATTATTTCTGCAATTGAGTCAAGTCACATAAAATCTTAACATCAAAACATTTATAGGGAATTATTAAAATTCATTGGCACATTAATTTCCTTCCTCTACCTATACATCTAAATGTAAATCCCATGATTAAAAATCTGATTTTCATTCTCACAACTTTCTTTTTTTCTTCCTTCTACATTTATATTTTTCTTAAAACTTGAGGCAGAATTGCTCGGTTATCCAGAAGGTCTAATGACTGTTGAGTTGCTAGACAACTCTCTGTGCTTTTTCCATTCTGTAATTACTTCTTTTTATCATCAAGCCTCTTATTTCCATCTTGCTAATAAGTGAATTATTCTGAAACCAAGTTCAATTTGGTCTTTGGAGAGCTGGGTACAAACAACATAATCACAGCATATTATACCTGTGGATAGAGAGTTCTAAAAAATGAGGATGGGTTTTTAAACAGCTCTGAATTTGGAAATGACCCCCAAGCTAAAAATAGGGAGGACAGAGAAGAAACTAGGAACAGAGGATTTGTTCTGTTTTGTTTTGTTCTTTTAAGAGCAGAAATAGCTTAGAACCTAAGATCAACAGCATTGTAGAGGACAGGCCTGATTTTTATCCAAATCCCCCTTTTCCCTGGATTTATGACACTTAGCAACTCTTTCCTAGGGAGAGGAGTACCTCAGGTTGTCCTGGAATTTAACTGATGTTTGCAGAGTGCTTTGGCTGTTACCTGGCATAGAGTAGGGCTTAATAAATGTTAACTGCTGTTAGGCACATGAGTTCAACTATCCCATTTTGTGAGTACAACCCAACACCCACTCACTACACATAGACACTGGTGGATTACAGGTAGAGACTAAAAGCTACCTCCTATGGTTTAGATTTAAAATGTAGCCCCAAGGTTGATTGGAAGGTGATTAGCTCAAGGGGTTCTGTTCCCATCAATGGATTCATGTATTGATGAGTTCAGTAGCTAATTGTGCTGTTGGGAGGTGGGGCCTGGCTGGAGGTGGGTCACTGGGGCGGGGCCTGGAAGGGTATGTTCTTGCCCCAATTCCTCCTCCCTCTCTGCTCCTTGGTTGCCACGTGGTAAACAGCTTTCCTCTTCAAGCCATTCCTGCCTGGGAGCTGACCAGCCATGGACTAAATCCTCTGAAACATAAGCCAGAATAAACCTCCCCTTCTTTAAGGTGTGGGTGGTGGGGATTTTGTTGGGAAAGGAACGACTACAGTACCAAATTTTTAAAATCCAAAGAAGGGCCTTCAAATAACTTCAGGGATGCAAGAAAGGATGTTGCCCATCACTTCTCAGGATAAGAATCCGATTTTAAACCAGGGGCACCTGATTTTCTTTCTTTTGGTCTTTTATGCTTTTTTTTTTCTTACTGTTGCTCCCTCATCCTGGAATATTCTTCCTTTCTTTCTTCTGCTCATCTCTCTTGTTCAGAACCTGACTCGGGCATCAGCTTGCCTGGGCAATCTGAGTCACCCCAACTGCAGCTCACCACACCCCCACATTCCCAGCCCCTTGGGACCCCACATACACCCCCTCACTGCCCTTCTCACGTGGAACTATCACGAATGGTTTACCATCACGCCCTCTTCACTAACCTTAAACACCCTGAAGGATGCCAGGAATGGCGGTGCTGGGATCCAATCACTCTCAAAGGCTGAAGCAGGGGATTACAAAGTCAGCCCAGCCTAGGGCAACTTGGGAAAGTAACCAGACCCGATCTCAGGGAGGAAGAAAAAGATTCAGTAAAAGACCACAGGCTCAGTCCCCAGTACCTCAAAAAAACAGCAACAGAAATAAAAAATTAAAAATAAAAGAGCAAGCTGGGGGATCATCTCAGTAGTGGAGCACTTGTCTACCCTGTGCAAGGCCCTGGTATCAATCCCCAGGACTTCCAGAAAATACAATAAAAGAAAGTTTTAAAAGAAAAAAGAAAAACAGTAATTGTTTGGGCAACCCACTCGGGACCCCTCCCAGAGAGCGAGAGCTTTTACTTCTCCATCCTTCATTTCTAAATAAAGACCTGTTATTGTATATCTTGTCTCTTTTGTCCATATGGAACACACACAAAAAAAGATAATAATAATAATGGTGAAAGGAAAAAGAGGGACAGGACAAAATAAGAATGAGTCTAGTTTTTGAGGGCTTGCTATCCCCCCCCCCACACACACACACACACACCTCTGGTGCCTCGGTGGCGCGGCCGTGGGGTTTTCGGGGCACCACCTAGAACTTTAGAGCCAAGACACTGGAGGGCTGGGAGAGAGGGAAGCCTGTAATTAGGAAAGGTGCCAAGTGTCGCAAGAGCTGAAACATGGCTTCTTCAGTTTGGAAGTTTTCTTGGCAAAGAAACTTGGTAGTTATGCAACACCCCAAAGTGTCGGCATGCCGCCAGGAGGCGAGAAGAGAAAATCTGATATTTTAATTAATTTAATTTTCTGGTTAGTTCAGTTTGACTGGTATTCATTGTCTCGCTGTGAGGCACAGCATGCTGCAAGGTGTGGGAGATTAAAAACAGCGTAACTCCCGCCTCTGCGAGGAGCCTTTGCTGCTTCTCCGCGTTCTCCTAAGACTTTTCCACGGATATCAGTCATTGTCGGGGCTTTAACAAGTATAGAAGAGTTGACATGGCTTGATGGTCCTCCCTCGGATCTCAAGAGCCTAGTACAACACCTGACATAGATAAGGGGCCTAATAAATCTTTATCGAACTGAATAACTGCCTAAGAAGATGGTATGAGAAATTCGATGTAATGTATGCTGATTCTAAGACATATTCTGTAAGTTTATTTAATTGACACAAATCAATCAGATGAGCTTACTTTCTGGACAACAGGGTTTTTCTTAGTTAATTTTTGAGGGAGCCATTGAATCAGTTTTGTCTTAATATCTTAAATCCTTTAGGCATTTATGAAATAAGTAGTTTGTTTCAGCTGCCTCCTTTGGAATGGACTGTTTATGCACTTTCTGTGGCAACTTAATTTTTTTTTAAGACAAGGTCTCAGTCTGTAGCCCAGGCCAGTCCTGAACTCACGATGTAGCCCAGGCTGGCCTCATACTCAAGGCCTTCCTCCTGCCTCAGCTTTTTGAGTGCTGTGATTATATGCTTACACCACAACCCCCAGCTAATTTTTATGTGGTGCTGGAGAATCGAACCCAGGTCCTTGCACATGCTGAGCAAGTGCTCCAGCCCCTGTAACACCCCCAGAGCCCACAAATCAATGACTAGAGTCTGAGACCCTCTGTGTCCACTGATGATGCTGATATTGGTCAGACGCAGATGTTTGCGCTGGGGCTGCTCCACAGGCCTATGAAATGTAGGTAACCAGCGCTGCAGCTGCCTCCCAGCCTGTTGGATCAAATGTGGTTCCCAGCCTGGTCCCCTCACTGACGCAGATTCTCTCACACTGGTCTTTCTCTCTCAATAGCAGCCCTGTGTAAGGGCTAAGAACTAGCTTCTCCGTTCTTATTGTAATGGTCTGACTTTGGTCTCCCCACCCTTAAGGACACAACCAGGGCAAGGAACTCTGGGAAGGTATCTGCAAGGCTTCCTCTGGATCTGAGGGGCCCAAAGTCAACCCCTTGTCTGGACTGTGATGGGGGTGGCTAAGCCAAGCCCCGATCCACGGCCCATGAGTGTAGAGCCACGCCGTAAGACTTCTCACCAAAATACAGGACTGCTTTGCTTTCGCGGAGACAGAACTGGCCCTTCCCACTCCCACTTTATCACTTTGGCATTTCCCTTTTGGATTTTTTAAGTTATTTATGCAGCATTAGACATGTTATTCTGCAACGTCCTATCAACAGTCTTCACGCCGACACTGGTAACTACAAGTTTTACCTCAAGTACCTCTAGTCTTGAAAGTATTACCATTTTACTCAAATCTCCAGCTGGTCCTTTAGAAGCAAGATCTCCAACCCTGGCTTGTGGCATGATAGGAGCTGGACCACAGAGCAGGAGATGAGTGGCAGGTGAGTGAGCGACGCTACATCTGAATTTACAGCCACTCCCTGTCAGTCACATTGCCACCTGAGCCCCACCTCCTGGCAGATCAGCATAACGGGTCCCTGGTACCAAAAAAGTTGGTGATCAGTGATGTAGAGGGTTGTCCCGAAACAGACAAAAGTGAGTATGTGAAGGGCCAGTTATTTCCCTGTGGAGGGATATCTGGGTATCAACAAGGAAAAGCACCAGTGGAGAGTGGGCTTAATTGAAATCCCCTGTCTGAAACAGGAAGAAGTAAAATTTTCAACTACCTTATTTAAGGCTTGGAGAATGCGACTTTGGGGAAATATAAAACTGAAGCAATACTAGTAACAGAGCTCATTTTTTTCCTCCTCTATTGATGGAAAGAAACAAAGAAGGGAAGACGGGCCTCGGTTTAATCAAAGGTGGAATCTTGGAGGAGAAATGAAACTGGGGGTAGCCTACCAGTGAGCAGAGGCGAGGGTGTGGAAAGCCCTGTCCCTACAGGTAAGGTGCAGGCAGGATGCTGAGTCCTGAAAATCAGAGCCAAATGAAAACAAAAGCAAAAACCATTCCTGTCATTAAAAATGCAAATCACCTCCCCATGCCTACCCCCGGGTGAGGTGACCCTAGCTGTACCCCCTCTACTGTCAGTCATTTCCTTTCCTCGTCTGGATATATTGTGTATGCTTCTGAAAGCTGTTACACAATTAGTTATTCAAATTCAAACATGTGTTGTGAGTGAACTGGGGAGTTTGGTGAGCATTTCATTTTGAAATTCCCAATTGACCTCTGCAGCCCAGCCCTCTTGTGTTAAATGCCGTAAAACAGATTTTGCTGACCTGGTCCTCTGTGAGTTCTATCCCTCCAAGGAAGAGGAGGGTTTTCCTAAGATTGCTAGGCAGCAAATAATCATCACTTAGAAGATATGGTAGGCTGGAGGAGTGGCTCAGCAGTTAAAGCACTTGCCTGGCAAGCGCTAAGTCAAGCGTCAGAAACCCAGTTCAATTCCCCAGCACCACATAAGCTGGGCATGGTGGCGCATACCTGTAATCCCAGTACTTGAGAGGCTGAGACAGGAGGATTGCCATGAGTCTAAGACCAGCCTGGGCTCCATAGTGAGTTCAGGACCAGCCTGGCCTACAGAGTGAGACCTTGTCTCAAAAAAATATATATTGTAAAGCAGCTTCAGTGGTGCAGACCTGTCATCCCAGCATCTAGGGGACTGAGCTGAGATGGGCACAAATTCAAGCCCCATCGAGACAATTTAGCAACTTAATGAGATCCTATCTCAAAACAAATTTTTTTTAAAAGAGCTGGAAGTATAATTCAGTGTGAAAACTCTAGATTCAAAATCCAGCACCACCACCCAGAATAAAAAATTAAAAATAAAAAAGTGAAAATATAACTGTGCCCATCTATTGATAGAATTTCTGAGGTAAGGACAACTTTAGGTGTCATCTCGTTTATTGCCACGTCATCATCTCTCTCTAAAATGTTTCCAACCCAAGAATGTAAATGGTCTGTTTATTTCTGGGAGTTCTCGTCACTCTCCCTATGTGGTTCCCTCAGCATTACGTTTCTGGTATTCTTTGTATTTTAAAATTAACAGCCCTGATTTTTGTAGCTCTAAAACTTTTTACTGAGTGTGATGGCACACACCAGTAATCCCAGCTACTAGGGAAGCTGAGACAGGAGGATCATAAATTCAAGGCAGCCTGGATGGGCCAGAGACTCAGCTCAGTGGTAGAGCACCTGTCTAGAATGTGGGAGGCCCTAGGTCCGATACTGGTACTGGGGTACCACAAAGAAAAAGAATTAAAGGCTCGAAGGTTTAGACTTCTACTCCTATGATAGACATAGAGGGAGATAGTGCCTTTTCCCTTCCACATAAAGCAATCAGAAAATAAATAAAGAGGAAAAAATATGTTTTAAAACTATTTTTAAGGCACTAGACATCTAGCAATTTCAAGAACCATGAGAAACAGGAACCAGATGCAGTAGGCCCTGAGATTCCCAAGCTGGCTGCATGGGGCAAAAGGGGAGCCCAGAGAAAAAGACCGGGGACCCACAGGTTGACGAGGTGGCGCCAAGAGCCCAAGAACTACAGTGGCTGGAGTTATTAGCTGGACAGACGTCTTAGAGATGCCAGCAATGGGCAGAAGGCTCTGGAGATGCACAGAGGCCCCTCGTCAGTGCTCAGCAGAGGCCAGGAAGAGGACCATCTGAAAGGACAGACAGGAGAATGAATACCTGTGCCCCCCACAGCTGCGGCCTCCAGCCAGACTGGAAACCTCCTCACTCACACGGCTGGCTGAGGAGAGGACTCAGAGGACGCTGCCTCCCCGGGAGGGAGTCGTTAGCTCTAAACTGGACATTTGCCTGCTCTGTCCCTAACACATCTAATAGCAAGACCTAACACACTGAACTCTTTCCAAGTCACTAAATTACACACCGTAACAAAGCTCCAGGAGGTACAGAGGAATACAGAAACGCCCCCAACGAGGTGCACGGTGAGGCGTTTGAATTCTTTCTCATGCAAAGAAAACAGAGCGAGAAATAATGTAAGTGTAGTGGAGTAAGTTAGTCAAATGTGGAAGTTAAGTAAAGCTGTAATTGATATAATAGAGGGTAGAATGACATTGGAGTTCTCAATTATTTCTTTAATAACAATTCATTTAGGGAGAAAACCTGTTAATGGAGGGAGACCTCCTAAAGATATTAAGGTTAATATTATGATAATTATAAGAATAGGGGATTTATTTCAGGTGTTTGATAAGGCTCAAACTCCATAATGGCACCTCCAATAAAAGAAGAAATAAATAGGAAAATCTTTGCCACTGTTGCTTATAACTATATATTTGTATGTTCTTCTTAGAACACCTAAGTCAAAGCCACAGTAAATTTAAGTTACTCTTTTTAAATTTTGCTTTAGAAATTAAGAAATACGATACATTTTCTTTACCGCAGTGAGCAGACATTCACTTCCGGCTGCCTTCCCTTTGTGGCCTGAGATCTGGGCCCTAAAATCCTTCTGAGTAGCGACTGGAATGCCGCAGCTCCCCCATCCCGCTCCTCACAGCCCCGCTTGTGTGATGCAGGCTTCCGGTCACCTGGAGTCATTTACCATCTTCTCACGTTCCAACCCTTGTCTGTCCTGATTTCCCCCAGTTTGACGCCGACCGAAACGAGGATGAGGTGTTCTATGACATCAGCGTGGCAGTGGACAACAAGCTATTTCCGAACAAAGAGGCTGCAGCAGGTAAGCCCCCGCGTCCTCTGGGCAACGGTCTACCTGCTAAGTGCCCGGAGCTTTCGTTATTGTCCTCACAGCCTTGTCCTTCCCCGCTTAAAAGCAAAGGGAGAGCACAGAATAGGAGAGAGGCTGTACGCCTGGTCCTCCCCCTAGCCAGCGCTTGTTCCTCCTGACCTCAGCCGTGTTAGTACGTGGTTACTGAACAACGGGGCCTGTATGACCAGAACAGAAACAGATCTTGAGTCTGGAATGTAACTCAATGATAGAGAGTGTGCCTGGTGTGCACAAGCTCCTGAGCTCAGTTCCCCCACAACCTCTAAAAATTAGCTGGGCATGGTGCCACACGCCTGGAATTCCATAATCCCAGCACTTGGCAGGCTGAAGCAGGCAGATTAATGTGAGTGTGAGAACCAGTCACAAAAATAAATAAATAAATGTAACCCATTATTTGGACAATAATTAAAAATTGCAGTTTCAGGCCCATGTGGTGATACATACCCATAATCACGGTACTCTGAGAGGCAAGTTCAAGCTATTGAGACCTTGTCTCAAAAAGAAAAACACAAGAAGGCGGAAGCAGGGAGTACTGGGGTGTATCTCAGTGCAAAGGCCCTGGGCTCAATCCCCACTGCTAGGTTAAAAAAAAAAAGTTACAGTTTCTCCGGAACACGCTCATTCATATGGGGTTCTCCTGTGCTGCCCGGAGCGGAGCCCCTTCCATGTGGAAGCCACTGCTGTCCCACTCAGAAGAAAAGTCAGATATTATTAGGTTTGTAATTTTTATTTATATATACACTGAGGGGTGTCCCAAAAGTCGCCACACACACAAACATATCAAAAATATAAAACACAATATAAAATTTGTTGGCACGGGATTCATATGACATATTATTTGATGTAGAACTAATGCCATGGAAAAGAAAACGATGCAGACACTAAATTCAGTGTACAGGGTGTCCCAAAAGTCACTGTGCATAGGCAGAATGAACAAAGTTTTGGGACACCCTGTAGATTCAAAGTATTGGCCCTACAGCTTTCCCATGAGCCCCAGAAAGAGCATACATTGGAGAGGCTTGGAGGAGTGAGTGGTCCCTTCTCCAAGGAGGGGTGCGCGTGAATGAGTCAGTGGGGCAGGGTTGGGGGACCTTCGGGGTTCACAGCGCCATCTTTGCCTCAGCCCTGGCTGCAACATCTACAGCCAGAGGAAACCTCGCTCTGGGGCAGGTGGAAACCATTGTCTTGACGTCCACCTTGGTCGTAGTCCGTGAAGGTTGCTGGTCTGCTACCCACAAAAAGCACTTGCAAATATTGATCTTCCAAATTGGTCTTTCTAGGTATCTTTATTTTTATTTTTCTTTCACCCCAGTTTTTTTTTTTTCAATGTTTGTTGCACATTCACTCCATTGCTGAGTTGCCCAGACCAGGCTCAGACTTACAAGACGATCCTCCTGCCTCAGCCTATTCCAGGTATCATGCAATTCTTCACCCCCAGCCAGTGGCCCCGTAGTCCTCTCCGTGTGTCTTTGCTGTGTAGAGTGCTGCCTACTAGGCCCTGAGATGGGGCGTTCCTTCTCTTTTCTGGGACCCTGGCTTCTCCCACCAAGTCATTTAGCACAGAGGACTTGGGTGCGACCTCCTTACGATTCTCTCCCACGTCCACAACTTTAGCCTCCTCCTACGGAGAGGCAGCCCCATCCCACCTTGGCCAGCGTCTGCCACATCAACTGAGACAGGGTCTGTTCCCTCCGCGCAGCTCCTACAGGCCTGCTTCCTTCCAGCACTTCCGCTGAGATGCTCCTGCTGAGACATCTTGCCCGGGCCTGGTGCTGCCTGCAGCTCCAACAGCTGCATTAGGGCCTAGCACTCCTCACACCTTCTTGATCTTGACCTTCTGAGCTACAGCTTCAAACACTTAAACGAAGAAATCTTCTGGGTGTAAAGAAAAAAGGCTAAACATAGTATTTGAAACCCCCTTTGAAGCAATCTAAGAGTAGCTGCTGTGAGTGGTATAATTTTTTGAGGTTCTGGGGGTTGGACCCAGGGCTCTCACTCTGAGCTGTACCCCAGCTCCTTCTTACGCTTTATTTGAGACAGGGTCTCACTAAGTTGCTAAGTAGCCCAGGCTGGACTCGAATTTGCATTCTCCTGGCTCAGCCTCCCAAAGTGCTGGGATTATAGAGTGTACTTTAAAAATAACACGTGTGTGCCTGCTGGGTGTCCTTGGTTTGCTGTACAGCCGACTTGGGCTGCTGGTTCTTGACGACCTCCTAGGCATCTGTGGCTCACTAGTGGCATTTCTGCGAGGTCTCTTTGTCCCCTAGGCCTACAGTTGCACTGGCCTCTGGTAGAGTCCCGGAAGCAGGTGCCATGTCCTGTCCCCACACATCCCCATGGGGTGTGCAGTGCCCAGCCCACACTGAAATGAGTTGTGCCTTTGCCAATGCCTTGCAAACTCCCTAGAGAAGTCACACCTCACACAACACACCTTGCCTTCCTTTTCTTACATTTGCTCCGACTCCCTTTGCCTCCTTCCCCAGACTCTGTCCTGAAGTAAACGAAAACTCCCTCCTTCCGCTTCTCACTCAGCAGCACCCCAACCCTCCGTGAATTCACCGCCTCGTCACAGGTACTGTCAGGATATTCTTCCAAGGAAAGCCAGCATCCCTCCCCAAAGGAATCTTGATGCAAGTTGTCACCAAACTTCCTGTGCCTGTGGGTATCAGAGCAGGATCCTCAGTGCCTAAGGCAGATCAGGCACTTGCAGGGCACTTTGTGTTTGCAAAGTGGGAGCACAATGCGGAGGCATACGCGTCTTTATCCCTGCACTCTGAGAGGCTGAGGCAGGAGAATCACAACTAACCCTAACCCTAGCCCTAATGACTGAGCAAGACCCTGTCTGTGAATAAAAATAAAATAAAATAAAAGGGGCTAAGGAGGCCCCCTCAGTGGGCTCAATTCCCAATGCTGAGGGGAAACAAAATTAAAGAATGAGTGAATGGAACGAAGATCTGTAAAGGTAAGAGATAAACGCCCTCATTCCTGTCCGTCATTGAGCACATACGTATTGAGTGCATGCAGTTCCAGCAGTGTTTGTAGACCCCAGGGGGACACAGAACCCTACCCTTAAAGAGCAACTTTCAGCTTAACAGGAATAGAAACACGGAGGCTGTTTTCGTTAGTGGAGAAAGAGGAAGTGCTAGAACGGTTTATTTCCTTTCCCTCCTCTGCTCAAGTAGCCCTGCATTCAGAGTGTCTCTTCATGTGAAAGGTAGAGGAAAACCTTCCTAGAACATTAGTCTGGGGAGACAGTCAGAGGCAAACCATCCATAACAGCTCCCGGAAAGCCACACACCACCTGAAAATAATATCCCCAAAGCCCATCAGCATTGTAAACCTAATGACCCTGAGAGTTCCCCGTGGGGGTCTCCATTTCAGCTCTGGCCTTGCTCTGTTATTTACAGAAAGGATTTATTTTTTGAGACAGGGTCTCCTTCTGTAGTCCAGGAGGGTACTGAACTCACTGTGTAGTCCAGGCTGGACTTGAGCTCCCAGCAGTCCTCCTGACAGGTGTGCACCACCTCGCCTAGCTTATGTGGCATTGGGGGCTTGAACTCAGGACTTTGTGCTTGTCAAGCAAGCGCTGTAACCACTGTGATATTCCTCCAGCGCTAGACAGGATATCTTTAAATCTAAAAAGAAACTGAGAAATTCAAGACAAGGAAAAATGAAAGCCATACTATCACTGTTTCAAAATGTCCTGCTGGTTTTTGTTATCTTTTGTTTTAGTTTGGTTTGTTATGTTTGAGTTTGGCTTTTCAAGTAATAAGATCGTGTTCATTCATCCACTCAGAGAAGGTGAAATGTGTGTATTGGTCCATATTTACCTCTGCCTTTTTTTTTTTATGAGTCCAGGGCACAATTCCCACTGCACCTTAAGGGAGGAAAGGTTTATTTTGGCTCACAGTTTTAGGAGGTCTCTGTCTACTTATGGGCAGCCAGAAACCACTGGCTTTGTCAGGGTCTGACAAGGAAGAGCTGCTCACAGTGTCACAAAAGGAAAGATCTGGTCCTCCGGAAGAAGCCAGGCATATGCGTCCTTGCAGGCCACACCCTCAACGATTGGCCACAGGCACACGGTCACCTGCCACTCACACAATAATCCATCACACCTTCGATAATACACCATGCTCAACCAGGTCCCACCAGCTAACAGCATGTGAAATCCGCAGACAATCCACACCATGCAAGCACATGAGGCTTTGGGGATATTCCACATCCAAACTGGGACATTCCCCCGGTTGCACCTGCCAAGCCCTGGACTGGTGTTAAGGGTCCTATCTTCCCAAGCCCCCAGTGTGCTAAAAGGAGAAGGAAGTTTGTCAGCCGTTACCTCTGCTGATCATGGCCCCTTATTCTGTCACCTCTTGAGATGTTCCCAGGAGCGACGATCTGTCAAATCCCATCCCTGAATGATATAATGCAATTTCCGTCAAAAGCACTTGATTCAAAAACCCAGTCCCTCCCTCCTTATAAACACGGAGTGCAGGGGGGTTTTTGAACAAAATCTCTTTCATTCAGCTCCTCCTGAAAACAATTTTCTAACAACCTTGCTCCAGTTTCAAATATTAATGGGTACTCTCCATTGACCAGATTGTTACAGAGCCCTTTACCTTGTGCTTTTTGAGAACAATGGAAAGACCAGTTTCCCATTAAGTGAAATAAGTAGGACACGGAGCTAACCACAGTCGTGCTGAGCCAGGTTCCATGTTTCGGTGGTGTCGCTCACTGCTCATGAGTCACCGTGGGCAGAGGCCAGGCAAGGGGAACGTGGGAGTCCCCGTGCCTGTGGCCACCTCACTAGCCGAGTAGACACGGTCCCCACTGTGGAAGTCAAGGAAGCATGTGCTACATGTAATGACGTTATCAGTAGTGCCACCTCGGAAAAGCGTAGATTGTCACCGACCCCAGCGAGGCTCCTTAATTCCACCTCTGATTCCTCAGCTTCTGCAGCCACCTGTGCCTCAGTTTCTCCAAACGTAGAAAGGCAGCCCATCCCTGCGGGTTCTGCCCTATAGAGCAAGGGTCCCCAGTGCCTCCAACCGCAGAAAGACCGGGCCACAGGGACAGATGAGAGAAGCCCCGCTTCCTGTCAGTGCACTCCTATTAGGCTCCAGAACCGCTGTGATCTGACAGGAGGCGGAGCTTGACTCCTCCCCATCCCCCCCCCAAGCATCCTTGGGAGAATTGTCTTCAAGTAAGCCAGTTCCTGGCGTCAGAAAGGCTGGGGACCACTGCTGTTGGGGAATCTACAGGCAGGCTCTGTTTCGATCTAACAGACTTTGTGCGTTGATTCTGTCCAAGTTATTCTACTTCTCTGTGTCTCATTTTCTTCTTTTCTAAAAATTTAAGAGTGGGAATTCTGTAAATTATTGGTCTTAAAATGGCTGTGACATGTAATAAAATAATACATTTAATTCTGCCATCTGTACTGCTTTGAAACACGTAGTTGCAAACTGACTTCCAAGCCAGGACGGTAGCGCAGGCCTATGATCTCAACACCTGGGAGGCTGAGGCAAGAGGTTTGCGAGTTCAAGCCCAACCTGGGCAACTTAGTGACCTAATGAGACCTTATCTCAAAATCAAAAATAAAAATGGGCTGGAAACGTAGCTCAGTGCACAGGCCCTGGGCTTGTTCCCCAGTATCACAAAAGCTAAACCAGAACCCCTGACTTTCAAATATTCGAGACAGTCAAATATTTTGGCCTTAAATATAATGTTCTTTACTTGGAAAAATATCAAAAGCACAAAAATAGAAAAATTCTATATAATTTCACTAAAAATTACTGAGAAAACCTTTACATATGCAAAAAGATATACATGTATATATGTTACATATAAAGTTATAGTTTCCCACATCACCCGCTAGCCTTACTGTGTTAGTAAATCGGTAGGTACATAGTCTACCCAATGCTGTTCTTAATACAGTGTCCTAAAATTTGTTAATTTTTCCTAAGTGTGGTAACTTTCGGGACACCCTCTACATTGAATTTAGTGCTTGCATAATCTTTCTTCAGAGCATGAATTTTACTTCAACAATCATGACAAATTAATAATGAGCAAGTAAATTTATATTTGTATTGTATATTTTTAATATATTACATATGGTGATCCTGGGGATATACTGTCAAATAGCAAGATTCCCTGTTGTGACTGGCATCACCTAGAGTTGTTCTGAGCACACCTGTTGCAGCTCCACACACAAACTCTACAGCTGGTTACTCTTCCAGGGTGATCTGATGGCTCAGATTTCTCCATTTTAGAAAATTTCATGATGCTTTTATTTTTTAATTAAAGATAGAAACACAATAAATAATGGTGTTACTGTGTAGGACTTAGCCAGTTGGGTAGTGGCTGGCACCTGATTAGTTCTCGGGATAGTGAGGATAGTAAGGGAAGACAGAGTCAGTAGGGCAGAGGGAGAGAATGCCTCTCTGACAGGTACATATCTGATTGTGTGGGAAATGCCTGATGCCTTTTTAAAAATAGCTTCATTAAGCATTACACATCTCATATTCTGACCAAGAATGATTCGACAAGACCCAGATTACAGTAAACATGAAGCGATTGGTTATTTCACAACCTTTTATAGGAAGCACCCAATCCTGTCTTCCTGAGTACTTAGGTGGTGTATATTTCCTGGTAGAAAAGAATTGCTAAGCTACAGCTACAAATCAACTGTGCCTCAAGAGCCTTATGGTGAAAATGAGTGGGTTAAGTTTGCTTATCAGGAACTAATGAGTAAGCAATGTAATGCAGCCCGTGGTGCCTAGTGCCTTCCCACTAGTACGGTGAATTAATCTGATTTTTCTCACCTTCAGACTAAGGCAATTCAAAGGGTGGAAGGGAAAACACTCATATTTTTATGGAGTAAACAAAGCAGCCCTTCTTATTTCTGGAAACCTCTTGCTCTTCTCCCACTCAGTATATAGTGTTCCTTCTTCCTCAGTTTCTCTTACATACCTGGACACTGTTTCTCCCCCTGGACAGCCCATATTCATCCTCCAAAGTCAAGTTTAGAGATTACTTCCTTGAGAAGCATCCCAACTCTGCAGTCACCTCCACGGCTAGTCAGAATGCTTAGTGCTCGGGTTGGTTTCTGAATCTTGCTGTTGATTAGCTGCTCTCCTGCACAGTATCATTGTCTTAGCATCCATGGTACCCTGTCTTCCACTTCTTCCACCTGCTAGAGGGGAAGGATGTTTCTGGTTTTAATGTCACGACAGGACAATATCCAAACTCAAGAGAGGAATTGTTTGCTTTAGACACATATGCAGACACCCTTCATGAGAAACTCTTGTCTTCCCTAAACCTAGGTTCAAGTGACCTTGATCCTTCCATGGTATTGGACACCAGTGAGATCATTGATACAGAATCTGATTATGAAGACCAGGTAATTAAAATTTTAAAATATTTCTGTACTTAAATGGTTTTTTAATATTAGCCTTTGTAAATGTTTTAGGAAAAATATAAATTTTCAAGTTTTAAAATCATCATAAGTAACTGATATGTGTAATAGCCTATGGATTTCTTCAGTGGTGTTTCAGTTCCAAATTAATCAATTAGCAGTTAACTAAGGAGAAGCTTGTGTTCAAACCTTGGTTATGAAGGAAATAAGGTAGTGTTGCCCAAGAACTTGCCATGGTGTCTCTTAGGCTTCCTACTAGTTAACTAAAAATATTTATTGAGCATCAGCTGCAGGTTCAGGGCTCCGCTGTTCCATTTCTAACCTCTGGAAGGGAACAGTCACCTCCAAGAACGCAGCCTGGGAGTTAAATGTATGTTCTCTTTGAATAAAACTGAAGAAATGTATCTGGGTCATTCTCCTTCAGCAGAAGGTCTCTCCTTACTGGCATATTGTAATGACCCAAAATAGTTGGCAAATGACCCAACTCCCTCATTAGACTATTTTTAAAAGAAGGAGAATGCCTGAAATTTCCTCCTACCTCCCCACCCACCCTAAGCCTGTCCAGAGCTCCTCAGCAGTGACTGAAAGTCAAGAGAACACGTTCATCTGGGGGAGGGGGTTCTGCTTCCATTTTCAATTGTCACAAATAAAGAAAACTAATCTGACCAGTGTCCACACTTACTGGCCAGGCGTACATTTCATACACATAATCAGGAACTTTTTTTTTGAGACAGGGTTCACTCTGTAACCCAGGCTGATCTTGAGCTCACTATAGAACCTAGGCCTCAGCCTCCTGAGTACTGGGACTAAAGGCTACAATACACCTAACAGAAACTATTTTCCTAAGCATTAATTTTCTTTCATATGCCACAAAAAAGAATGTATCAAGTGTTATAATATCTATTACCTATTTATAGTAATTTTAATATTTATTAAGCACAAAGTGCAAAATGTGCCTTCTGTTGATTGCCTCACTAATTCTTCAGAATATCTCTGAGAAGTAGGAATTACTATTTCTTCTTGGTGGACACATAAATTAAGACAGAAAGGGTAATTTATCTAAGGTTATATGAGTAGTTTTACAGTGGAGACGGGACCCTCAGGCGCATCCTGCAGCACCTACCTGCTAGCACTTCCCGGCCGGTCTGGCCAGTCTCCGAAGGCAGCCACTCAGTGACGCTCCCTGGGGCCTGTCCCTCTGCTGACCTAGGAGGCCTCCGCAGAGGCAAATGCCGAACAAGCCGTCACAGTTTGCATCTGAAATCACAGAGTCCACAGAGAAATATCCCAAGCAAGAAAGCAGTAGCAGAGAGCAGGCCTCACCCCACAGGAGTGGGAGTGGCAAGAAGGTCCCAAATAAGCCTTAATGTAGGAATATTTAAAATATCAAAGAAGTAAAAGGAAAATGAGAAACCACGAAATGGGAGTAGGGAGGAATGGAAAGGGAAAAGCAGAAAGAAAAGGGAAGAAAGAGCCAAAAACAAACTATCACCATTGAAATAGAAAGTGGAGGTTTTCACAGGTTGGAAAGGGAACTGGACGCAGCTGAACAGCTTTAATGATAGGGCAGAAGTTGCGTCAGGAGAAGGCGGACAGCCTGTCGAGTACGAAGGGTAACTCAGGAAACACCGAGGATGGAATGGGTGGGCCAACCTAGGAGGGATGATCAGAAATGTGGTTAATGTTTAATTTTGTAAATGCATTACTATTCATGAGGTATTGCCAGTAATATCCCTCAAGATACTGTCCCCTCATGCCAAAAACACTTGTCCCGTCATTCTTGCCACGTTCTGTAGCAGGTCTGGAAGTCCTCGTCTGTCCTTAGTTGCACTGTGGTGGGTGCCTCGGTGTCCTGAGTCAGTTCATACTGCTGCCCTCTCGTGGTCATTGTGACTCTGGGGAAGAGCTAGAAGCTGCCCAGGGCCAGATCCCATAACCCAGGCAGTTGCGGAGATGCCGTCATGTTTTTGCAAGCTGCCTTTTTCCATTGATACTCAGCCGTGCGTTCCTATTATTTTTAATAACACCTCATAAAGACACTCAAAAAAAACTAACAAAACTGCTTCAAGTAGTGGTAAGGATGAAAGAATAAGTGTGTCCTCGGAGAGGAGAAATATTCTGAGGGGCTAATGCCAATGTATCTTTAATACTTTTCTTTAAAATTTAAATATTTTTTTCCCAACGACAGTGGTTTTATTTTGAAAGAACAGCAGGAGATAAGCTTCCACTCATGGGAAGAGGTCCCAAAAGTGGAAGCCTATGCCCCTCTGTTCTTTCAAGATAAACCCACTCTCTAAAAAAAATAAAAAGGGAAGGCAGCCTATTTCAGGATCCCTTCCTGTTAGCAGAAATGTATGTCTCTCTGTTCTTTCCAAATAAAACCACCCTCTTTGAGAAAAAAAGAAAATTAAATATTCACCATATATTTTGATCATACTTTGTACGTATTCTGGAAGTTCCAAAGAAGAAAACAAAATGGATAAGTAGAGGCTATATTTTAACAGGTGATAGTTGAAAATTTGACAGAGATTTAAAAAAAAAAAAAAAGACAAATTCCCAGGCTAAAGGAACAAGTCTGTTGTAGCTCAGAGAAGGATTTATTTAAAAAGAAGGAAGGAAAGGAAGGAAGGAAAGAATGAAAAAGAAAGACAGAGTACACCCCCAAAGGTTTAGATGCCACAAGCTTGGTCCTCAGTGTGGCAATGGATACAAGTGGAGGAACTTGTAAGAGGTGGGGCCCTGTGGAGGTGATCAAGTCTTTGGGAGCACTGCCCTCCCAAGAGAAGAACATGGTTCTCATAAGACCTCAATGGATTGCTATAGAAACAGTCAGCTGGCTCTCCAGATCTCCTCCAAATCTTGCTTCCTATCTTGCCAGGTGATCTCTCTCTCTCTCTCTCTCTCTCTCCCTCTCTCTCTCTCTCTCTCTCTGTCCTTCTCTCCCTGCCCCTACTGTGATGCCATCTGCCATGCCTGGTATAACCAGAGGCCCCGACCAACATCAGACACATTCTGGTGCCACAGTCACGTCTCCAAAATTGTAACCCAAATAAACTTTTTAAAAATAGAACACCCAGCCCCAGTAAGTGTGTTACCACAACAGCCAGTGGATTAAGACAGGCAGAAAGTGTGGTGGACAAACATAGAGACAAAGAGTACAGGCCACGCAGTATCTACAGTTTCTACCAGGAGATACAAAGAGTTACACCAGGCCTCCACAGTATCTTCCAAAAGACAAAAACAGAGGAAATATTTCTCAGTTCACTCTATGAGCCCCTGTATCTCTCTACTAAAGCCAGACAAATATACTAAAAGAAAACTACAGACCAGTATCACTGGGTGCACATGCAAAAATTCTCAACCTAGGAGCAAATCAAATCCAACCATGTATAAAATGATAATATACCACAACCAAGTAGAATTTATCCAAGTAGGTATGTCAGACTTATGCAGCAAGTTCATCCCCCACCCCTGGAACTTAGGACTTTAATACAGCTTTTTTTAAGGTAGAATTCAACATATAACACATTATATGTCATTTACCAACTTTTCTCATTTTTCCCCATGTTTTTAGTATATGTATGTGATACACGTTGGTTATGATGCACCTGGGCATTTTGTACACGTATATCTCCCATTAACATTACAATTCTCCCCTTCCCATTTTGGCCCTCCCACTCCTTCCGTCATCCCCCCGATCCCCATGCAAGACTAGTTTAATATAGAAAAACCAACTAATGCAATCCAGCATACCAATAGGCTAAGGGGGAAAAAAATCACATGATCTCATCGATAGGCACAAAATCAGCAGTTGATAAAATCTGACACCCATTCATGATTTCAAACCCTCCTAGCCTACAGAGGAACTTCATCATCTTGATAATCAACATCTAAATAGCCAGTAGTTAACATTATATTTAATGGTAAGAAATCCAAAGCTTTACTACCAAGATTATAAAAAAAAATAAGTGTGTCCTCCATCCCCCATCACTACTGCTTTCCAAAATCATACTAAAAATTTCCAGTTAATACAATGGGAGAAAAAAGAAAAGGTATATAGATTGGGATGGAAAACATATTGTTCTTGCTTATAAGTGACATGATCAATGTTGTGGTTAGGATCTGGAGTGTCCCCCAAAAGTCTCACGTATTTTAATGGAACCGTGTGTTGTTGGTGAATTGGGGTCTGGTCTGGAGGGGTGGATTGCAGTTAAGTTAGGATTAACGGTGTGTAGTGGCCACACCTGGATGCAGGAGGGACTGGTTACTGGGCCGAGACCTGGAAGGATACATAAGCTGCACCTGCCTTCCTGGAGGACGGGGGCTAGTCTCAACTAGCCTCAGCTTGTCTTCCTGCTTGTCCAGGGAAGCTGCCTCTACCTCTCTCTCTGCAATGTACTTCGTTTGTTGCCAGCCACCCCTGAATGGACTGTGACCTTCGAGACTGTGAGCTAAAATAAACCTTTCCTTTCCTGAGTTTGTGGGTGTCAGGTATTGAGTCACAGCAACAAAAAAGTAACTAAAACAATCATCTACATAGAAAATTGGAAAGAATGATCAAACAAAATCTGAAATTAATAACAGCAAAGTTGCAGGATACGAGGTAAATACATAAAAGTCAATTGCTTTCCTGTATGCCAGCAATGAACAAGTGGAATTTGAATTTAAGCATGTTACTTGCCTTAACATCCCCAATAATGAAATCTTTGTAAGTCTAATAAAATATGTGCAAGATCTAGCAGTTATGTGAGCCAAAACTCAAAACTCGAAGGATGTCAAAGAAGAAGGCAGTAAGTGGAAAGATACTCTGTGTTTATGGGTAGGAAGACTCGATACTGTCAAAATGGTTGTTCTTCGTCCACTTGACTTATACAACCAATCCCAATCAATATCCCAGTAAGTTACATTGTGAATATTGACAAGCTGACTTTGAATTTATATGAAGTCAAAGATCCAGAATAGCCAACTTAATATTGAGGAAGAAGAGCAAAGCCAGTCCTACCTGACCTCAAGACTTACTGTAAAGCTACAAAGGAGCTGGAGGAATTGCACAGCAGTTAAAGCGCCTGCCTAGCAAACGGAAGGCCATGAGTTAGATTCCCCAGCACCACATAAGCTGGGCATGGTGGTGCATGCCTGTAATCCTAGCATTAGGGAGGCTGAGGCAGGAGGACTACTGTGAGTCCAAGGCCAGCCTGGGCTACACAGTGAGTTCAGGAGCAGCCTGGGCTACAGAGAGAGAGACTCTGTATCAAAGAAGACAAAAAAAAAAAAAAAACTAAAGCTACAGTAATCAAGATAGTGTGGGATTAAGGAAAGAATACAGTAGAATAATGAAACAAAATTAAAAGCCCATAAATGAGCCTCTGTAGATGTAGCCCTGCTGACCTTAACTAGTCTTCAACAAATCAGGCCAAACAATGGAGCAACGCGGCTCCTCAGCTCCTTGCCAACCTTTTGCCCTTCCCAAAAATGAAGTCAGAGTGGATAACAGACCTAAACGTAAAATGCAAAGCTATTAAAACAGGCAGAAGTGTGGTAGACAAACATAGAAACAGCATAGGAGAAAATCTAGATAACTTTGGGTGCAGTGGGGACTTTTCTGTGTGTAATACCAAAGCCAACATCCCTGGACATCATTAAAATTAAACACTTGTGCTGTGCACACCTGTAATCCTAACACTCTGGGGGCCAGAGGCAGCTCGCAGCAACATGAGAGGAAGGAGAAGTTGTGGAGAGAAGCCAGAGCTGGAGTCTCCTTCCAGGCCACCATCAGTGGCCACCTGCCCAACCAGGCCTCAGCTCTTAACAGCACATGAAATCAGCATGAAATCTTGATCCAGTAATCCTCGTAATCCATTCACTTTCCAAACCCATGTGGCTTTTAGAGTCATCCAGACCTGTAACCTGCACTGTCCTAGACTCTAGGACAGATACTGTCTCTTTTCTGACTGGCTTACTGCTTTCAGGAAATCAAAAAGGAGATTAGGGTCAGGGGTGTAGATCAGCAGTGTTTGCCTCAGCTACACAAAAATCTGGGTTCACTTCTCCAAAACCACATTAAAATTAGCCAAAGGAAGGCTTTTTACTTCAGAAAGAAGGCTCTGAACCAGGGATGCCTATAGTCCTAAGTACTCAGGAGGCTGAGGCAAGAGGATCATTTGAGCCCAAGAGTTTGAGCTCAGCCTGGGCAGCATGGCAATACCGTACCCCAAAATATGTTTCAATCTTGACTGCAATGTGGAGAACACATTGGGAAGTGAGAATGGATCTATAGGATACAGTGGCCTTGTCGCCAGAGTGCGTTCATGGGGCTCCCCCTGAAGAGAAGAGGGGGACCTCAGCTCAGCCCAGGCGATTTCTTGACTTCATGAGGCAGAAATGCACTTCAAGACAGGTCAATGAGAAGAGGCCCAGGCTGGTGCATAGGGCAGAGTTAGAAAGTAAGAGACAATGAAGGGGCAAAGGGGACACAGCTGTGGTAGAAACAAGCTCACCCCATCAGCAATGACCCAAGACCGGCCTTTATGGATTAGCGGTGGGACTAAGGTCTGGTTAGTCATTTTCCCAGTTCTGGTTTGTCAAAGTTGGCTCTGAAGTAGTCCCCATCACCCAAGCGGCAGCCTTGTCTCCGTAAGACAGTTGTTTTGCATGGGGCAGGCTCAGTACTGAGGAGGCTCTGCTAGAATCCAAGGTGAGTATAGGTTTAGAGAAATTACAGAGACTTAGGTACCCACTGGTGACTGCATGTCCCTATAATGTCTTGATGTCCTGAAGGAGGATGAGAGAAGTTATGTAAATTTAGGACGAATCCTTCTCATCTTGCTTGCTGTTAGACCCATACTCTCTAAAGGATTAATGTGCCTAGATGCAGAGTGAGCGAGGGTCTGAGGCGATAAAGGAGGCAGATAGGAAACACAGGCCAGCCTGTGTTTGGTTTGGTTACCCACTGGGCATCTGTAGGTGCAGGGGAAAGTCATTTTTTTTTTTTTTTTTTTTAGGAAAAGCAGCATTGGGGCCTTTCTTGCCTTAGAAGAAAGCATAGCTCTCGCTTTTAGTGAATAACAGGTGACAGGCCCAGGACTGTGACCATCCTTTGTTCCTGGGTGGATTCTGACCATCTCGGTTCACACAGAGACAGTGGGTGCGGCCATGGCTGGAGTGGCAGAGGGGATGCAGAGAGGGATGCGCCGAGTGGTGCTTGAGAGACAAAACCAGCACGATGTCCTGTGGGAATGGATGGGGTTGGGGGCGCCAAGGGGAGAGAGCTTTTGAAAATGACTCTTGGGTTTTAACTTGCAGCTGGGTGGATGGGGTGACATTCACCGAGAAAGCCACTCAGAAAATACCAGCTCTTTATGGAAAGAGCATGAGTGTAATTTTAGACGTGCTGAGGTCAGAGTGCCTCAACACATTCGACTGGAGAACTTGTGTGAGCAATTAAAAATACAGGCCTGGTGTTCAAAGGGAAGATCTGAGCTGGAAATGGAAAGTTCAGAGCCTTTGGAATATAGACAGGGCCGGAAGCTATGAGTGGACGAAAGGAGAAGGGAATTGAGGAGAGAGCTGGTTTCCAGCTGAGCCTGAGGAAATTCAAAGGTGGTTGGAGAGGGGTGGTCCTCACCGCAAAAGCCACACAGAAGACCTCTCATTAGACAGGAGAACGAAAGAGAGTGAATTTCATCCATGCAGTGGGGCTGGGGCCTAAAGCCCAGGAGGAGAGGCTGGGGGGAGACCCAAGGTGGGACACACCGCTGTCACAGTGTGAACAGCGTGGGAGTGTGGGCGTGTGTCACGGCGGGAAGCTGATGGATCTCTGCAGACGACCTCTAGAGGCAAAGCTGGCTGTGTGCATCTGGGGTCTCGAGGAGAGTTGAGGGCTGAATTGTCACAGAATCCAGCAGAGAAAGGACGAGGGAACCAGCAACAATACCCAGCAGTCCCTAGGACCATGTGACTTAGTGACTAGAAACGGATCTTGGCCAATCCATCTTCTTCTTTTTTTTCCTACTCACTTTGCAAATGTTTACCGTAAGCACTAACAATGGTACAGAATGTTGTGGAACTTTTAGTGAAGACCTAGCAGTCTGGTTCATACTGGGATGGAACCAGACCCGTGTGTGCTAGAGTCAGGGACAGTGGTAGCATGTGTCGGGGTGGGGCAGCAGAACTCTAGGTAGGATGGGAGCAAAAGGCTCCAATGCCCATAACTTAAAGTACATTGGACTTCATAAAAAACAGCCACACATTTGTGTGACCTCTCTATTAAATAAAATATTTGATCCAGCAATCCTGCTGGGATTGCCTTAAATTCTACTGCTTCCTTAGGGTCTTCTGTAATAAATAGAGTAAATATTAATTTCTCACAACTGAACACCTACAGTGCTTGGAGTTACACCTTAAGTCTCAGAAGTTGGTTATTTTTAATTTAATTTCACTGTACTGGCTATTTCCCTGTTGGTTCCTATGGGCATCTATTAAAGAAAAGAGGCATTGTGAAGAATGGAGCTAGATAGAGCCTGGCTCGCCTTGAAGCCTGTAGTTTATCTAACCCCTTCCAGCTGACTTTTATCATCTGTTAAAATGAATGCAGCTCTCCCTGTTAGCCACTTTCCTGACCTACAACTTAGGGGAAAAGAGTCTTGGGGCTGTTTCCGAGGGTTCACTTCATCATTGGCCGGCTCCAAGGCAGGGACAGCACGGCAGAGGATGAGTGCTCACCTCAGGACAGCGGGAAGCAGAGAGAGAAGCAGAGAGCTAGGAACAAGAGCATGCCCTTCAAGGATAACTCTGAGTCGTTTGTAGGAAAGGCAGTGTGCCCTGAGACCTCATGCTAAGCCAAATAAACCAGACCCAGAAGGTTGATTATTACACATGGCTTCTCTTAGATGGGAAACACAAACTGTAAATAATTAAAAGAGCAAAACAAGAAAGATGATAGGAAATAGGGAGGTAGATTTGTTGAGATGAGAAGGAGTCCTGGGAAAGGGGAAAGGTGGCAGGACAGGATGGGAGAAAAATGATTCAGATGTGATATGTTCGTACACTAATGCCCCAAGTTGAATATAATTATCATGGGTTGCAAGCATGTGCTAATAAAAAGAATAATTATGGGTTGCAAGCATGTGCTAATAAAAAGAATAATTATGGGTGATAAAATAACACACTCTGCGAGGTCAGGACCCCAGAGACCCATCTGTTCCAACCTGGCCCCACCTGCTAGCAGAACATTCAGCTATGGACTTACCAGCACCCTGTGATCTAATCACCTTCCAAAGCCCCCCTCAGAGCACATGACATTTGGGGGACAGTTCAGATCAAAACCCTAGCACTTGCAGACATCTGGATGGAAAGAGATAGTCTGTGTGAAGCCACCTAACCCCACAGACCGTCCACAAAGCCCTCTTCTGTCTTCTCAAGAGGGAAGATCCCACCATTTCCCTCCTCCATGTCCTCAGCCCTAGGATAGGGAGACACATATAGACTTAGTCAATAACACCACAAGGCCACGTACCCAGCCAGAACAGGGTGTGTGTGTGTGTGTGCATTTAATTGAAATCCCATAGTGATATTCAGCTTCTAAATCAAGAAATAATCACACTCAACCAAACATGTATGAGGTTGTATTTATAAGGCTGATTTTAAATGGTGCCACTCTCAAGGAGGAATGTCAGTGACACAGCGCTGATTTTAATTTGGGGACCTAATACGTTGTGCCTGACACCCCAAGTTTTGTTCCAGTAGTCAGTCAGGTTGTCTTGTCTGTCCTGTCTTGAGGCAGATTCTTGTTAAGTCCACTAAGTGATAAAGGCTGGGCTTGAATCTGTGATCCTCCTGCCTCAGCCTCCCGGAGTGCCAGGATCACAGGCATGCGCCAGCACCCCCTGCTGGTAAATCAGGTTTCTGCGGCACATCCTAACAAGGCTCACCTGAAGCCTGGACGCTGTCGTGGTCAGGTTGGCCTCTCAGCTCTGCAGGCAGCCCTGCCACGGGATGGCACATGCCGGCTTTGGCCTGCTGGGATGATGAGGGCAGAGACGTTGGAGAGAGACGGAAGCTAGGAGGATGTAAGCCTAGTTTTCCCCAAACGCAGTCATAATAAGATTCAGGCCACCAGCACTTCCAGCTGTCTCCCCTGGCTGTGGGGAGTCGGGGCTAATTAATTCTGCAAGAAGAAAGATAATTTTCCCATTTTTAAACCTGCTACATTTATAAAGATATATTTTCATAATTCTTGACCACTAAGCCAGGGATCTTTTTCACGTTTTCAGTGTAAATATTAAGCAATGACATCTAATCACTTAGGTTGCCAACCTTGAACCACAGGGGTTTAATACATTTCTGTACTCTGAAGACAGGAACATAAATGCTTCTCGGCTGTGTCAGGCCCGTCCCAGGAACACTGGGGCAAGATCTTCGCAGAAGGAAGTGGGAACTAATAGAATTCTGGGTTTAAAACCAACATGATACACTCCCAGGGGTGAAAAACGTGTCAAGAGACCATTCGCTTCTTCAAAAACCCTCCCTAGTCGGGCAGGTTTTATTGCTAATTTCATGGGCTCTAGTAACATCTTATTCACTGGAATGACCTTGGATGCCATGTCATTTTGAAGGCAAAATGAAGCCACTTGTGATAGCGCTACAGCATCACGGCCTCACAAAGAAGAGGCAAGCGAGCCGTGCGTGACCAGGAGTGTCTCGGAGCCTGGAAAGACAGGACGCGGCAGTTATGGGGACACCAGAGAGTGTGGGCTGTCGAGGACTCGCAGAAGCACGGGCTGGTGGGCAAAAACCTGGAAACTCAGTGACACAGGAAAGACATGGACGGACAGAGACGTCCAGGCGCGGGCGGGCATGACGAGGTGGCTGCTGTTGTCACATCTGCCTTCTGACCAGTCTCTCTCCTGTTTCAATGCAAGGAACTCTTTTCTTTTGGAGAGAAGGTCTCACTCTGTAGTCCAGGCTGGTCACCAACTCACTTTGTAGCCCAGGCTGGCCTTGAACTCACGGCAATCCTCCTGCCTCAGTCTTCCAAGGGCTGGGATGATAAGCGTGCCCAGCTTATGTGGTCCTGGGGTATTGAACTCAGGGCTTGAGCTTGTCAGGCAAGTGCTATAACCGCTGTGCTATTCCTCCAGTGCTCAGGAAGTCTCTCAAATGCAAAGAGCCAGGCGCACAGGTGTACAAAGGCTTAATAGGATTATATGCCTTAAATTCCTCATAGCCTCTTCTGAATCTAAATGGAAAATATAGGACAGTTCTAGTATTCAAGATTTTAAAAGGGCTCCCTTAGAAATACATGAAATATCCACACAAAGAAGAAGAAAATAGCAAAGTACTTGGAATTCCACAGTCATCCAAAGACCTTTGGCAGATTGTCCTATTTTTTCCTGGGTTTTGGCGCTGCTAAGCTACATCCCCAGGTGTTTTGATTTTTCCTGTTGAAACAGGGTCTTGCTACATTACCTAGGCTAGCCTTGAACCTGCAACCTCCTGCCTCAGCCTCCTAAGTAGCTGGGATTCGAGGCTCATGTCCTAGCTCATCCTTACTTTTACCCATGCTTATTCCTTTTTTATTATAGAACTTCCCACACGGGTTGTCCCTACCTGTACGTCTCTCCCCCATGCCACCGTGGGTCACACCTCAGGACGTGGGCAACGGCTTCTTCATGCATGGCAGTTCATCAATTCCTTGCAGAATACCTGACAAATTGTAGGAGGGCAATTCAGAAATATTATTTTTAATTTAAGTAATTTTAAAAGAGGGTAACTAGGATGTACAGGGATCCGACAACTACCACACGCACAAGAAGTGGTGGAGCTGGGCCCTCTGGCACAGGCATGTAATGCCAGCACTTTTGGAGGCCGAGACAAGAAAGTCACAAGTTTGAGCCCAGCCTGGGCAAATTAGAAACTTGGCAAGGCCCCAGTATAGAAAGAAACAAGGCGGCTGCTTGGAGGAGCCCTGCAGGCGTCACGCTGTTGAGAATTCAGAGGTGTCATGGCAGCGTACAGGCCCCTTCCTCTACCTTCTGTGTTTAAAGCACTGGAATGGATGGAAATGTTAATAAAATACCCAACGAGGACAGATCCCCAGGGATGCACTGCCACAGAGACCCAGAGTCCTGCCACGTTCTGCACACATCAGGGAGAATTCAGGCCGGCGGGGCAGAGCAAAGGGCTCCGACTGGGTCCTAGGGGGTTCGGAGCCGGCGGTGACCCGGGCCTGTCATCAGTCCCAGCGCGGTGAGGGGCTGAGACAGGAGGATTCCGAGGTTGAGCCCAGGCTGGGCAACCTCAGGAGTTTGCGGGACCTTCCATCCCTCAGTTCCAGGGCTCGGTTTTTACAGTGGGGCATTCTGGAAGCTCGTTGCCGAGGAAAAGGTGCTAACTGCGCTCAGAAGAGAGGACGGATTCTTCGTGTGTGTGTGTGTGTGTGTGTGTGTGTGTGTGTGTGTGTGTGTGTGTGGTACTAGGGACCACTAAGTTACTCTGAGATCCTCCTGCCTCAGCCTCGCAGAGTGCTGAGATGACAGGCCCAGCTGGCGCCTGAGCGTCCCCCACCCTGCCTGTGCCCCCACTCTGCCCACTGCAATCCCTGGAGTCTGCAATTCAGTTCATCGATGGCAGCGGATCGTCCACGCTAGGGTTTCCATGGCAACCGCTCAATTAAGTGAAAAAACGAAGAAATAAGTGTGTTGTAGTTGCTCTGAAGCCCAACATTGGGTTTTTGAAAAAGGGGAAAGAAGTAATGCGCTGGATGAGGTCTTTTTCCCAGGATTCCCGGAGACTTTTCGTTTCTGGTCTTTTCATTCTGCACCAGCAAGTCCTCTGCAGCTGCCTCCTGTCGGGCAGAAGGCCGGGATGTCACGGGAGCAGCGCCGTCCGTGGTTAGGAAAACGTGCGCCTCGGTTCACATGCAGATCACGTGTGTGCGTGTGTGAGTGTGTGAGTGTGCATGTGTGGTACTGGAGATCAAGCCCAACCCATTTTTATTTTTGATTTTGAGACAAGGTCTCCCTAAATCACCAGGTAGCCCCACACTGGGCTCAAACTCAAGATCCTCCTGCCTCAGCCCCCCGGAATGTTTGGGATGACAGGCCTATGCCTCCCGACCTGACTTCTGTTTACTTAGGTCATTAATAGCAGTCTGTTCAGATGCGAGGCCACGTCAGCATCGCTGTCCCCAGTGTGGCGCGTGCGCCAGGCATGGGTGGGTACAGCCAGCACCTGGCCAATACCATCGAGGCACTGGCCAGGGCTGTAATCCCCTCCCACCCTGCCACATGCTTTCTTTCTCTTCTGAATATTTAAAATGGAAAAAAATGATAAAATTTCACCATGAGGCAGGCCACTGCAAGTTACAGAAGCAGCCCGCACATGGGTGTGCCCAGGCCGCCCTCCGTGTTGACTGTCCCGGCATTTCCCCCAAGTTATTCCTTTTGTTCCTATCCATGCGTGATCCCTAGGAGTTACGTTCAGCCGGAGGAGCTGGCTTGTGTGCGCCCTGTGCCTTGATCGCGTGGCTGTCCCCTTGAGGCGCCCAGGTTGGCTTGCCTTACCGGAGGCGCTCTGTCCCTCCTCCTGACGCTGTCCTCTCTCCAGCCAGTGTTGTACCTGAGGGACTTCGGGGAGGAGGATCAGGCCGACCAGATCAGTGACTGGGAACATCATTGATCTCTAGCAGAGCTCATGGCCAGGACTCTAATCCCAGCACTCGGGGAGACTGAGGCAGGAAGATCACAAGCTTAAGACCAATCTGGGCAATTTAGTAACTTTGTGAGATCCTATTCCAAAATCAAAACTAAACCTTGAGGCTGGCGGTATAGCTCAGCATGAAGGCCTGGGCCTCAAATCTCCAGCACCACCACCACCACAAAAAAAGCCCTTCCTGATTTCTCTGAGGACCCTAGGGCTGACACGCGAGTTGGCCAGGCTGGTCCGCTGACCCAGGCTGCCCTTGTCTGACCTTGACCCATTCCCTGTCCACAGTGTGATGGTCAGCTCATGGATCCACTTTGCTACGCTGCTGTGCCCAGTCAGTCCACCAAACGCTGCACCAAGTTTCGCCGTGAGTGTGTTCTGTCGATGTGGTTGGCCAGTACAGTCAGCTGACCTAAAATGAAGGCTCATGCCCCATCACCAGGGTGGGCTCACCCCACCACTGCAAGGCCATAGAGTGACGCAGAGGTCATGCGAGGAGGAGGGACCTCTGAGCGCCACTCCCAGCAGCAGCGCCCACCCACATTTCCACCCAGCCGCCCGCCTTTATGATTTCTAATTCTCCTGAGTGGCCCCACAGCCATGCTGCAGAAGGGGACTGACATTTAAACATTTTCACCCCAGCTGCCTTTTTTGTCTCCGTAAGGTAGGAAAAACTACCATGAAGACATGACCGGGGGCTGGAGGAATAGAACAGCAGTTAGAGCACTTGCCTTGCAAGTGCAGCGTCCTGAGTTCAATTTCCCAGAATCACATAAGCCAGGTGAGGTGGCGCACGCCTGTAGCCCCAGTACTTGGGAGGCTGAGGCAGGAGGATTGCTGTGAGAGTGAGGCCAGCCTGAGCTCCATAGTTATACAGGACCAGCCTGGGCTGCAGAGCAAGATCCTGTCTCAAAAAAAAAAAAAAAAAAAAAATAGCCTTAATTTTCTCACTCGTAAATGAAGACTAGGAAAGCCTACCTCATGCTATTAGCTTAAGATGTTAATTCTACTGTAGAAACATCTGCTGTGGTACCGCCACAAATTCAAAAATGATTCTTTTTTGCCAGCAATCCTTTAGTACCTAGCTTAGTTGCTTTTCCATTGCTGTGACTCAATACCCAACATCCACAGGTTTAAGGGAGGAAAGGTTTGTTTTAGATCACAGTTTCAGGAGGTCTCAGTCCACTCATGGGCAGCCGGCCATGATGAAAGCACTGGCAGAGGGCCAGCTGGAGAGAAGCTGTTCACGTCATGGCAATAGGAAGCAGAAAGCAACGAAGGGCAAAGCGAGCATAAACCCTTCCAGGTCACGTCTCAGTGACCTTCCCCTTCCAGGTCAAGCTCCAGTGATGCGCCCCTTCCAACCATGCCTCATCTCTTAACAGCACGGGAAAGCAATGGATTAACCCCCATGATTGATCACCTTCCAGACATTAGGCCTTTGGGGCACAGTCCAGATCCAAACCATAGCATCTTGTTAACTAGCCATGGCGCTGTGTTTTTCATACGAGAACAAGATCAAAGTGTTTGCTCCATGATCTTCTAGTGATGAGTTAAGTTGATATATGTTAAAGACAGAGAAACGAGACCTTATAGGGGGACAACGAGAGCATTTTTTTCCTTAAAATTTTTGATTAGAGTCACCAACATCTCAGATTATACATAAAAGAAGAAAAACATCTTCTCCCCCTGACCCCCCACTGAGAGCTCATTCTGACACATCCGTTCAAGCAGCTGGTGCAGAGAACCCGGGACTGGAGCAAGGTTGGCCTGCCACTGCTCTCTGCTCCTTTCCTGTTCACTCAGTTGCACGAGCACTTGCGCAGCAGGCCGACCTCGAATTGTGTAGGCGCCGGGGAGTGAGAAGTGGGTTTACTGCACAATAAATTCTTGGGTGTAACTAAATTACACACCGCTTCCCATACATTTTTTTTAATTGCCCATTACTTTAAGTGAAAACAGACTTTAAGAAAGAACCGTAAACACTCCTTCCTCTTGGTGAAATGGAGTTACATCTGTGTTTTCTTTTTTCCTGCTGAAAGTCCAAGGGCTTTGTGAAACCCCTTTCCTGCTTGCCAGGACAACTGGGAAGTTGTCACTCTCAAATGATTTGATGTACATGGTCTGGTTTCAGTCTCCCTTAGCCAAGGAGCCCACCAGCATTTCTACCTCGATGACACCCCACGGTTAGGATCTTTCCACACAGGGTCTCCCGGGAGTCCCTGCACAGCACACACCCAGTGTGTCTCCTGGTTCCACTGTGGGGAAGTGGAAGCCAGTCTGGGGGTTTGTGACCCAACCCACTGGTGCTTCCTGCTTTGCAAAATGGAAAATACCACCAGACATGCCCACCTCTTGGTGTTTTCTGAGGTCAGAGGAACATGCACAGGTTGAAACCACACCCAGTGCTACCTAAATTAATAGTTCTGGTCATGATTTTAAAAATTGTTCATGTGTGAGGTGTTTTGCTGGTCCTTGCCCCACGGCTGACAGTGCTCGCAGACTGACTGAGCCAGCCGTGGCCAGCCAGCATGACGAGCCTGTCACAGAGCATGTGCAGCTGTGGCCAGCATGTGGACTACCCCGCGGGTCCCCAGGTCACAGCTTCCCTGGCAGCGGGGTGGCAGATCTCCTGTGTGTGTGTGTTATCCGTGGTGTTCTCGGGAGGACAGCAGAGAGAGGCAAGAGGGGGCAGGCTGGTTCCCACCCCCAACCTCCCCGAAAGCTCTGGCCACAGCCTGCACCAAGAGGCATCTCAGCCTCCCTCAGGCAGCAGAGGAGCCGGGAGGCTGGAGTAGATCATCTCCATACTCCTACTTTGTTCTTATTGTGAGAGAAATCACTGCGTAGGCCAGGCTGAGCTTGAACTTGTGATCCTCCTGCCTCGCCCTCCCAGGGTGCTAGGGTGGCAGATTTGCACCACCATGTCTGGCTTTTTTTTTTCTTTTGAGATAAGATCTCACTAAGTTGTGTCACCTGGGCTGGGCTCAAATTCGCAATCCTCCTGCCTCAGCGGTCTACCTTGAAGAGCAGTGATTTCAACAGCAGGGCTGGTGGAGACACTCGCAGCGGAATAAGGTGGTTCCCCCGTTTGGAAGGGAATTAATGAACATACCTGTGTCCCCAAGTTGCTACAGCGTTACAAGCTCTTCTCCACCTAAGCTGGCTCTGGGCACACCAGCAAATCTAAGACAAGCCTCGAAGATGCCCTGAAGTCACATGTACTAAAAAGGACAGCAAAGCTCTGCTTCTAAACAAAGAGCTTTCAGGGGAGTTTCCATCAAGGGAGGGATAACACCACCAGAGGACCCCATTTAACTCTCGGGAGTCATTATAAATCAGAGGCAGGAGGCTGGGGGACAGCGCCACCCAGAGGCTGCCCTGCAAAAGGTACAACCATAACAGCAGTTTGGCAAATTACTATGGAGTTATAAAGACCTTTATAACCATGGATTCCTCCCCACACACACCTTAGAATTTATTCGACAGGAATATATGTGTGAAGTGACATTTATACCAATTTATTTATAGGACTACTGTCCCATAAATAGTCAAAAAATCGAAAGCAACTCAATGGCCCATCAATTAAGGCTAGTTTAAGCCTAGTATGGTGTGGTAGCACACACCTGTAATCCCAGCGCTCTAAGAGACTGAGACAGGGGGATCACCCATTCAACACGAGGGAAGGTGACTTAGTGAGACTCTGTCTCAAAATATTTTTAAAGGGTTAGAATGAGAGGCTGAGGCAGGACAATTGCAAATTCAAGCCTGGGCTACGCAGCAAGACCCTGCCTTTAAAAAGCTGTAATTAACCAAGAAAGGGAGAGGGGCTGATGATGTAACTCTGTGTAAATGCCCTAATTTCAGTCCCCAGAAATGCAAAATAAATAATTGATTAATAATAGTTTTAAAATAATGGCTGTGGTCCCAGCCATGCGGTAGACTGCTACTGTGCAAGCTAGACCACACTGCTGTAAGAACATCCTATAATATGTTGATATGGAAAGTTCTCCAGAATGTATTGATACATGAAAGCGCACTGGGGTTGTGTATAGTGTGATGTCATAAATACATCCGCATGTGTGACGGAAAGATGCCACTTCTGTGTAAGATATGATGTCTTAAGAATATATATATATATATATATATATCAATACTTCCGTTCAGTTTTTGACATGGATATATAAAAGCTATTTTTTGCATACCTGGAAATACACAATTTTCCACGGTTACTTGTAAGAATGGAGGGGGGAATGTGGCAGAAGAGGACACAGGAGAGGATGAGATCCTTCATGTAATATATATATATATATATTTCATTTATTTATTTATTTTTACAAATCTGTCCCAAACACCATGGGCTGCACTGGATGGAAAATGGAAATTTGGCAAACCATGTCCAGAAATTAAATAGTTGTAACAGAGACCATATGGATCATAATACTGAAAATACTTACTCTCTGGACCTCTCACAGAAAGGTTGGCCAACCCTAGCTTTGCATTACAGCGTTCGTAAAACAGCTGTGGCCACACCAGTCTCCGAGCTTCTGACAGTGATGGGTTTTGTTTTTGTTAAGTCAGCTTCTGTGTTCATAGAGAGTTTAGGCACCAAGAAAATGAGACTGAATACGGAATGGTTACAAAGAACACAGACTCTGGGGACATATGGCCCAGGTCTAAACCTGAGCTCAGGCCAGTGGTACCCGCCTGTAATCCCAGCATCCCAGGGGAAATGCAAGTTGGCGTCCAGCCTAGGCAACTCAATGACTTAGTAAGACCTTGTCATAAAACCTGAAGATGTAGCTCAGCGAAAAGACACTGGACTCAATCCCCAATACCACCAACTTTTTAATTAATTACATCTGAGCTCTGTCCTTTATTACTGTGTAACCCTCAGCAACTTCTATAATTCCGTTTATTCATCTATACAGTATTTCTCCTCATAGAATGACAGGGAAGTTCTTCCTCTCTAGAGCTGTTTGGAAGTTTAAGGGTGTTAATGATAGTGAGGAGTTTAACAGAACCTGCCAGGAGTGTCATCTAATACTGTGACTTTTTCAACAGGGTGATGACCAGTTGAATTTATTTGGAGAGGACACCGTGGAAGGTAAGTTCCCTTGGTGGGTTCATCAAAACCGGGAGGTCATTCTAGTGGCTTGATCATGTCTTCTTTACTAAGTACCAACTAAGAAATAATAAAAGACCAACAATGTGTATTTTTCCTTTAGCCAGAGAACAGGAGCTGAACTCTATGGATTGCTCCCATCTAAGCCCATGTAAAGACCCAAAGGCCTTTGTTACTAGGAGATGTGTCTTTGTTACTTGTTCATTGTTGGAATACAACACCCAATACCCATAACTTAGGAGAGAATAGGTTTATTTTAGCTCACAGTTTCAGGAGGTCTCAGTCCATTTATGGGCAGTTGGCAGTGGCGGAAGGGCATGGCAGAGGACCTCACTGGAGAGAAGCAGTTCACAGCATGGCAAGAGAGAATATAGAGACATCGAAGGTGGAGCTAGCGAGGGAGTTATAGCCTTCCGGGTCATGCCCCAGTGATCCCTTCCTTCCAGGTCACACCTCAGTGATTTGTTCTCTCTGACTGGGCTTCACCTCTTAGCAGCAAAAGAAATCAATATAATAACCCCCTTGATGGAGTCACCTTCCAAACATGAGGCTTTGGGGGGATATTCCAGATCCAAACCATAAAAAGATGCTTTTCTTAACTTCCCAGAGAATATGACTCCCAAGATGCTCAGTGAATGGAGGATGCTTTGTTCACAGATATCTGGGAATCACTTAACTGTCCGTCCATATAGCAAGAGTCACATAATAACAGCAAAACTAGACCGTCGTAAGTCCTCCAGTGAGGAGAGCTGTACAACTTTAATTCAGTAGTCTTCAAACTGAATTGGAACACAAAGCTTTTTCCTATATAGTATCCCCAATATCACGAAAAAGAATTTGCAACAGTAACCCTGCAGTGTCCCATAGAGACCCAACCCCATATGCTTTTACATTCTACTGCTTTGGAGCTTTTGTCATTCTAAAGGTCTCAAAAATTTTTAAAAACTACCCTAAACAAACTATCTGTAACTAAAAACTGATCAAATTGTGTAAAGATAAGCTTCATGAGTACTCTAGGTATTACTCTAGCATTTCAACTTTGGGGAAAAAAGTTATTATCGTTATGGTTCATGGAAATACATTCGTAGTATTGACTGGGAACATATGCAAGTAAGTGAGACGTCTCTTTCAATAACTCCAGCTCTAGTCCTGCAATGACCCCTGAGTAGGAGATGGGAGATAAAGTGTCATTTGATGGTAATGGCAATAGTGGAGTGTGAAAATTAGTCACTAAGTGACATGGTGTTGATTCATGGAGAAGGCTTACAAATGTGAGCCAGGACCTAGCTGTTGGCTGGCTAGGCTGTCAATCCATCTCAACTGGATACAGGATAATTAATGGTTTGCCAACATTCTCCCTTTTCCTGGTTATAAAATCAACACATACTCACTGGTGACTTTTTTTTTTTTTTTGAGACAGCATCTTACTCTGTAGTCCAGACTGCTTCTGAATTCACTATGTAGACCAGGCTGGCCTCAAACTTAATCACAGTCCTCCTGCCTCAGCCTCCCAAGTGCTGGGATGATAGGCATGGGCCACCACACTTGGCTTCACTGTAGAATTTTTTAAAGTAGTTAGTAAGAACTATCTAAAATCTTATGACCTATAAACCATCATGATGAGAACATTGTGGAATACCTACTGCTACTTATTTGAAAATTCATGTACTAATAAATGTTTCCAGATTTTTGTACATATCATAAGCATGTTCCCATTTCATGAAAATTCTGCAAATGTTCACACTGTATGCATGTGCCATTATTAACTTAATAATAGCTATTTTTAAAGACTGAAATGGGATGCAGTCATACTAAGCACACACACACACACACACACACACACACACACACACACACACAAATAACTTGGCCACCTTCTTTGATTGCAAATAGGTTCAGAGTTGCTCAGCATCATGAGATGACCTTCTGGTCTCATGTGTTAGGAACGTGGATATATCTGTCTTTAATAGAAAACTCCAAAGAGTGGGTTTTCCCACAAGCCCTGAGCTCCTGTTTAAACAGACTGGAGTATTCTCTCCCTGCCTCCCATCTCTCTCTGAAACATCATACAATTGGAACATTCACTCAGCTAATAGTGGACTCCTAAAAACATGTATCAATGTACATATAAAATGCTATCCCCCAGCACTCTGGAAGGCTAAAACAGGGGGATTGAAAATTCGAGCACTCCCTGGGCAACTTAGCAAAACCATCTCTCAAGAATTGTTTTCTTTAATCTCAAAGAAAAGACTGAGGGCATAGCTCAGTGCAAAATCTCTGTGTTCAATCCCAAATACAAACAAAAAGCACCACCCCAATTCCACTGAAAATATTTTATGACTGTCAGAATGATGATCTCACTTTCAAAAGTAGTCATCTACATAAAAATATGAATTGTAAACACAGTCCTGTTCATTCATTTTTAGGGTTAAAAATGCAACTTTAGGAGCTCAGGGTGTAGCTTATAGCTTAGTGGTTAAGTGCAAGACCCCAAATTCTCTTTCCCAGCAAGCACATAAACAGGGTGTGGTAGTCCATGCCTGTAATCCCAGCACTTGGGAGGCTGAGGCAGGAGGATTGCCATGAGTTGGAGTCCAGCATGGGCTACATAGTGAGATCAGGACCAGTGTGGACTACAGAACATGACCCTGTCTCAAAAAAAACAAGCAATTTTATCATCAAGATGGGACATAACCTCTATAAGTGATCACACCTGTCCATCATTTTAGTCAACTCACACCCCAGAGAACTGGCAAAAGCAGGTAGGGCCAGAGTCAGGGCAGAACTCCACATGGACTAGAAACTTGGGCTGCCGCCACCCAAGCCAGCCCCCACTGTGGGGCTGGTTCCAAAACCTCAGCCCAAAATCTGGACCGCACATGCACTCCAGCGAAACACACCAAGCACTGAACTCCAGTGTCTTTCCATCAAAACTTCACGTGAAGTTTTTACCCTACATCATAATACATTAACATCTACTGAAAGCATCTCCCTTGGCATGGGGATTGATATGAATAATAAATTAGTCAAATTTGAATAATAAATTATTCAAAATCATTCGTTACTGTCTCAGCATTCATATCCTGTCCCTGTTTAGTCAGTCAGGAAACTAGATTGGCATGAGCAAATAAAAACTGATCCGCTCAGGCGGACCTGTGAAACCGGCTCATGTAGGGGACGGAACAAGTTTATTTTTTTTTCCTCTCAGCCTTATATAACCGGGTTGAGGGAGGGGGACCCCTGCTTAGGGGGAGCAGTCTAGCAGATCTTACAAGTGATCCTTGCGCACTCTCTGTTATGTACATAACTGTCTCAGCCACTAGGCTAGCAACCTCCGGAGAAGAACCTCTAACTCATCTTCAGTCTTCTTTTATCTTCCTGGAGCAGCCTGAAGGCCTTCCAGCTTGCTCTGATCACAGCAGCCTCTGCCAGAAATACCGGAACTTATTTTCTCGGCATCATAAGGAATCTCTTAAAAGGAAGTGTAAATAGTTTGAATTCCCACAATATCCATCGGAGTCAGGGAGGCTCAGCCTCAGATGCCTCCTGCTTGGCCAGCACAGTGCTCTCTAAACCTGACTTGGCTTTGCATGAACACAACAAAGAAACCTTTCTGGAGGCCAGAATCAGTCTGTTTTTTGAATGATCTTGCCCCAGTTCCATCCTGCACTCTGGCTGCTGAACCAAGTTGCCCCCAAATCTTACCAATCCGAGGATGGAATCAGACCTAGGGCAAGCTGGCTCTCAACAGGACCCCAGGTGGAGTTCCTACCTACTTCTCACACTTCTAAGACACTTGGCAATCAGATGTCCTTTAGGGCTCCACAGGCCAAGAAAGTTGCAAATTTTGCTAAAATTCTTACTGGAAATCATTCCTTTTCCTTAAAGCAGTGGTCCCTGAGATTCAGACTTCACTTGGCCCTCTCACAATTTTACTTTCTATAACTGATACTGTACATTCTGTATTTAATATTTTTAAAATTGACTGTTGTTGCTTGAATATACTTAAAGAGGAAATTTTCTTTCATTACTTCAGGTAGAAAATTGCATTATTTGCTATAAATAGAAACTTTTTTTAACATTTTCTTCCAAGCTGGGTTTAGTGACACAGACCTGTAATTCCAGCAGTCTGGGAGGCTGAAGCAGGAGGATCAAGAGTTCAAGCCCAGCTTGGATAACTTAAAGACCCTGTCTCAAAATTTTATATATATATAATTTATATATATATATATATATATAATTTTTATATATATATAATTTATGTATATATATATATATTAGTTTTGCAAAAGGACTAGGGATGTAACAAAATATGAAAGCCCTAGGCTTGATCCTCAGTGCCACAATAAAGTAAAATCAAATAGTCTCCCAGATATTCTACTTGTGATTAACCCTTTTTTACTAGAAGGGAAATTGAAATTGGCAAAGATACTTAGGAATACTTAAAAGTAAGTTTCAAAATTACCTTTCTTTGTGGTTCATACTGCTGTTTGACTACATCAGATTGACAGCATGGGTCAAGATGAAAATGCACGACCCAACCCCTGTCGGGGAACCAGGGTGATGTGATCGTGGGCCTACACCTGACGGAGCTCTTAGCACCTTGGCTCAATTACGAGCTTCTTAACCAAACCCAGCTGCAAGACTCGGGTCTCACAGAGCACCAGTGAAATCAGGGCTAAAATCCAGCACTTCTTGCCAATAACTTAAATTCTTCTTGCTTTAAAGGTCTCACAGAAGATTTGAGGAAACGTAAAATTATTATCATGATGGGTGAGTAGCAGCCTTAAACTTTTCTAATACAATTGCTAGCAATAACAAATAGAAACACAATGGTAGCAAAATAAGACTATTCATTTCTCATCCTGTCTTGAAGTTGTCAGTTGTGTTCTTTTTTTTTTTTTTATAGAGTCTTTGCTTAGGAAATTTGAGGCACCAGGTTCGAATTCCCAGCACCACATAAACATTAGCTGGGCGTGGTGGCGCACACCTGTAATCCCAGCACTTGGGAGGCTGAGACAGGAGAATTGCTATGAGTTTGAGGGCAGCCTGGGCCATAATGAGTTCAGAACCAGCCTGGACTGCAGAGCTAGATTCTGTCTCAAAAAAAAAAAAAAAAATTGTCAGCTCTATAGAGATGTAATCACATAAACTTTGAATCTTACATTCGAACTTCAGAAAGTCCCCTGGAAGTCTCTGAGTAAGTCTCCCTCAGTGTCAGATGAGGAGACTGAAGCCCAGAGAATTGAAGAGGTTTGATCCAGATTATTCACCACTTAGTGGTGGTGGAGAGGGGATGCACAGTGTCCTATCTTAGTCCGTCTCTTGGTGCTGGGGCATGATACCTGACTCCTGCTACGTAAGAGAGGAAAGGCTTACTTTAGCTCACAGTTTTGGGAGGTCTCAGTTCATTCATGGGCGGGCACAATGGTGGAAGCGTCTGGCGGGAGGATAGCTGTCCGAGGCATTGCAAGACAGGGAGCTGAGGAGCAAAAGGCAGAGCTAGCAAGAGAGGTTTATCCTTCCAGGTCACACCCCAGTGATCCAAACCTTCCTAGTCACACCCCAGTGATCAGCCCCTTCTGACCAGACCCAGTGAGACCCTGGCCCAAAATAATATATAAAAGGTAGACTGTGGATATAGCTAAATCTCTAGTACCATAAAAATACCCTTCCTACATAAATTTTAATAATCAAATTTCTTGGCATATAGACCATATACAGTGTATGATGATTTTGGTTCAGCTGAGACCAAATTTGGAAAAGAAAAGACTCTTTAAATTTGACACCTAGAAATTCAAAGCCAAAGCCCTTCATTATCAGAAATGTCTTTTTAATTATGTGCTCTAAAAAGCCTCTGTCTGTATTTCAGTGCATTTTGTGGTTGTTTTTATTGTCTCTGACAGTAATATTATTTCTGATTTACCCGTTGTTTCTTATCACAGTTGAATCTTAAAATGTATTTTCAAATGTCACTGTCTGTGTAAGCCCAACTAAAGACCTCGGTCGTCTGTTAATGGAGCCCTGTGGCTTTTAGAAAGTCAAAGATTCCAGTTTTAAATCATTGGCATTAGACAAAGCTTGAGGGGCTCAAGGGTCCGCAGACCACACCCCAAGCACTGTTGCTCTGAAGAAGAGTTCTCTTGTGTTAACAAAACTCTACTATATTTCCATGTATGGGTCAGTCACTGCTCTGCTTTAAAAAAAAAAAAAA
>PVKB01002957.1:0-236715 GCA_004027205.1 Ctenodactylus gundi
TATTCTGTGCTTCAGTCAAAGTAGATTGCTTTACATATCTTTGTAACTGCTCCTTTTAGGAATATTCTTTTTTTCTCATTCATAAATCCTACTTTTCTTGCCGAAGAGTCACAGTCTCTTTTTTATTCTCAAATTATAAGAAGTTTGTCCTTTCTTGATGTAATTGGCCATCATTTTTCTATTATGTTCTATTTATTCATCTCAAACTTAAATCCTTGAGCAGAGCAGGGCCATGTCTTACCCTTGGCGTCACCTGTGAAAGGTAGCAGTGTGAACTCCGTGTCACTCTTCTTAGGCTCTGCAAAATGGATGAGTATGTGTCTGTCTTTGAGAAGTCACTGATGTGGGACAGCAACGTTAAGATGAATACAAAAGTTTCTTTGACATTTTTATAGGGAATGAAGTCATGATTTTCACACCTTTTTTTTTTTTTTTGAGCACTGGACTGTTTGTAGAAGTATGTTGGATTTAGCTTCATCATGGATAAACTAAGAAAGATGGTCAATTTATAAAAATATAAAGGGGATATGCACAGAGAAGACTCCCTCATCATCCTCCAGACCAGGTTTACATTAGTCTTTTTTTATACATATAGGGCTACTACTATGTAGTATTTTATTTGGATTTAATGTTTGAGTTAAGGGTTTTGATTATAAAATACTTGAAAACCGGTCTGGTAGAATATCCTGCTTAACATGGATATTTATCACAGAAAAATCAGTTCTGTTGTCATATGTTGAATATGAGTTCTCCATAGATTGAAGGATTCAAGATGTATTTTGTAGTACATGATTCAAAGAAATGAATTTTTCACCTCTCCCTGGGCAGGCTCCCTTTTTTCCCTGTTCTAATGTCTTCATAGTTTTCTTAGAATCTCAGATCAGACAATAGGAATGGAACTTTATTCTTAAACTAGTGTGGCGATAGCTTTAAAATATAATTTTTATATTTTGTCATGGAATTTAACAGAAGTTGTATGTATATGTGCACACTTGTGTATTTATTATCTCTTTAATTTTTTCAGTTTCAGGTGTGTCCCAAAAGTCTCTGTGTGTCCACTCCTGGACATCGTACTGACCTTTTTCAGAGGGACCCAAAAAACGTCCTGATAACTGATTTCTTTGGAAGTGTCCGAAAAGTTGAAATTACAACAGAGACGATTAGCTTACAACAGGATTCAGAAACCACAGAGAGCAGGTATTCACTTCAAGTTACTATTTGAATAGAATATTGTAGTCTGTCAATTTTAGGTGTTTATAAAACATATTAACAGATGAATGCTGTTGTTTTTAAGTAGTTTTAGATTGTTACTTAATTTTTGTTTTATGTGGACTGTATGCTTTTCAGATTGATGGACAAAAGCTATGACTATTAGTGGAAGCTAGGATCGGATTAAGATTATGCTGGTGTCCCACAATCAGGGATGATGGTAGTGCAGTGAGATACTTGCCATGAGGCCTTAAGTTTTGCTTCTAACTGGCCATCTTGGAGCCACACTTTTGTGGCACTTGGTCCTTTATTAGGCAAAGACATGAGTGAAGTATGAGCCAGTTCTTTCTTAAAGAGTAGGTTGTTACTTGTGAGTAGTGAGTGTGCCTGCATGTTTATGTGAGAAAGACTGAGAGAAATTAGCTGATTTTGAGTTTGTAAGTTGCAGAAATATTTACAGTGTTCTGTTTTTTCTTCTGTGGATGTGTTTAAAGGCAATATCCCTTGTTAGGGTTAAGTAATAGTTCAGTGAATCACTTTCTTAAAATGTATAACATATTTCAAAAAAAAAAGCTTTATAATTTGTTACTCCCTGTCCTATCGTAAGCACACCATCCAGGGGACTTGCTTGGATTACCAAACAACAACATATACATTTTTCACAGTTTTGAAAAATTCGAAGATTTCTAGTTGTGCTTCTGACTGGTAGAAATAAATCTAAAGCACAGCACAAGCTCTTTTCATAGAAGATTTAAAATTTATATTGTTTCTGTTGTGGATTTGGGTTTTTTCTTTGCTAGTTTCCTGTAGCTATTGGCTTAACAAAGTTTTAAGACAGCAGATTAGCTCTTATAGAAATATCACTTTTATTTTTGTTTAAATGACAGATTTCAAATTATCTTTGTAAATATGGCTAAATACTTTAATATGTAGGGTTAATGTCATGTATTTTACCAAATTCATTATCACATTTTTTGAGCTTAGCCTGTAAAAGATAATTACTTTCTTTTAACTCTCTGAACATTGGATTTGTCCTCCTTAGAAGCAATTTTTAGTTTTCAAGGCATGTACCAAGCATTGTTGAATTAGAGCACCCTCTAGTGTTTATAAATAAATTATGTTTAGGGTGTTGGTATTTATGAAGTGGTTTTGGTTTTACTGGCATAAGCCTGGTGTGATGTTGTGCATCATCAGTAGTTCCGGCTACTTGGGAGCTTCAGGCAGGAGGTTCAGTTGAGCCCAGGAATGAGAGTCCAGCTTGGGCAATGTGGTTACACCCTCGTCTCTTAAGAAAAAAATTATTGTCAGGGGTGGTGGTGCAGGCCCGTAATCTCAACATTCCAGAGGCAGGGGCAGGAGGTTTGCAAGTTTGAGCCCAGCCTAGGCAACTTAGTGATTTAACAGGACCTTTTCTCTAAATCAAAAGTAAAAAATGGCCTGGAGATGTAGAATACGAAGATCCCGGTCTTGATCCTGAGTACAAAAATTTTTTTTGTATCCTTTATTCAATTAATTTATGAATATTAAGTTCCAGTTGTGCTCCAGGATTTTTTAGAGTTCTACAGATATTATCTCATATATATTGTAATATTTACAGGCAAGTATGAAAGGCAATTGCAAGTTTATTTAGAGAAAAGTTTGTTCACCAAAGATCAGATCATACACACACAAACACATGCAAAAGCCCTATTTTATTAAGGAAAATATAGGCTTGAATATGTATGTAGTTTTTTAAGCCTTAGGCCAGAGTCTCAATACTGTGTTATTAAAATTGGTAATTTTAACAATATTACTTTCCATCTATATTAAGGAAAAAATGAAATCTTCTGGTTCACACTGGCCTTTTAAGAAGTATTTTATGAGGGCTGGAGGTGTAACTCAATGGTAAGGCCTTGGGTTCAATTACACAGCTGGGTATGGTAGTGTGGGTCTATAATCCCAACACTTGGGAGGCTGAGGCAAGAGGACTGCTGTGAGTTCAAGGCCACCCAGGACTACATAATGAGCCCAGACCGTAGAGACCTTGTCTCACAAATAGTTTCCAAAGCCCTGAAGATGCGGGTCACAGCACAACGTGGGCTCACTTTCCACTCCACTTCCATTCGTCAAGCAGCTGCCGAAAGCAAAGGTCGCATCTCCCAGACCACGCAAAGAAATGACTGGTTCTCTGAGGTGCCCATATCAAGTATTAGACCAAGTAGAGGAACGCTTGTCCTTCTGTGAGACTGGAGAGATTCCATGGAGAACTGGGGTGTCCTGAAGGCGGTGACGGTTCAGGCAGAGGAGGCAGCTTCTGACGTCATCAGGAAGCTAGAGAAATGGGGGAAGGAATACTCGAAAGAGGAAAGAGGAGACTGGCTGAGGTGCCCTGGCATGTTAGAAAACAGGGATGCTCCCGAGGTATGTGGGGAGGGGCGTAGAAAACCCAGAGGAGAAAAGGCCCAGGAGACTCCTCAGGAGAATGGAACGGCTGTGCCATCTGTCTCTTTCTTCAAACTCAAGAAAAAGATTCTTTTCCCAAGGTAGGTAGTGATCTCAGAGAGACAGCTGGGAGCAGCACCTGTCCACCTGAGGGGAAGAGGTATTTACCCAAGGAGGAAACGGCTAGTGAACTGATGGCTGGAAGAGGCTGCAGAAGTGTCGCTAAGAAAGAGAAAGTGCTCTGAGGAGGAGCCAGTCTGCAGGGGGCGAGGAGAGGCTGCCAGCAGTGAGAAGAAAAAGAAGAAAAAGCACAAAACATCCCAGGAATTCTGATTAGCTTGGACGTTTCCTGGGGTGGGAGTGGAGAACACCTTATGGTGACATATCCCATCCCATGTTCTTAACCCCAATTAAAACAAATCACTGAAGTAAATAAATGAAGTACATAAATGAAGAAATAAATAAGTAAATAAATGAAGTATTTTATGGAGCAGTCTAGCACATCCTACTAGACACATATGTGGAGAACTTTGGAACCTAAAACTGTGGCAGCTGAATGATAGAAGAGTTGTTTTGGTGTGTTAAGACAAAACCAGAATGCTCGGCCGTGGCAGTGCAGATGCCTCTGGGATACACTTCATTTTCTTTGGATATATAACCCAGAAGTGGGGTTGCTTTTAATTTTTTGAGAGATCTCTTATTTATTGTTTTCTGTAATGGCAGTACTACTTTACATTTCTACCCCAGTGTACGGGCTTCCCTTGTCCCCACCTGTCTGCCTGTACCACACTTGTTATCTTTTGTCTCAGTGCTGATAGTCATTCTGACAGGTGTGAAGTGACATTGTGTTGGGGCTGTAGTGTGCATTGCTCACATGGATACAATGTTAGCGTCTTTTTCATACGCCTGTTGGCTATTTATGTCTTTTGAAATTAATCATGTCTGCTATGACACAAACAAAGGACGCAGTATATAAATTATATAAAAGGATTCGAAATAGAAAGGATATAAATAAAATAAAAGTAAATGAATTACCAAAAGTAAATATTCATGTCACCACCAGAAAAAGAGTTCGAGCAAGGTGGAGACACTGGAAGCCCCAGCAATGTCCCCTCAGCCTTCTTCCACGTCTCTGCCCACTCGGCTGCCCCCAAAAGTTAGTATCTCAGTTAATTTTTTTTAATGGAATTTATTTTCTGTCCTTCCTTTTAGCTTAACCCCTAAGCAAGTATTCCCAAGCATAATGCTTCACTTCTTTTGCTAATATTATATTTGTGGAATTTATGTTGTTGTGTGTCCTGTAGTTCCGTTTGTTTAAGGATAGAATGTAACTTAAGTAAAATAACTGTGGTGAGTGTACATGTCAGAGTTTTAACAATTGCAGGCAGCCCTATTAAGGTTCATGTCAGTCGTTACTCCAATGATTTCATGCCCCTTTTTAGTCCAGTCTGTCTCCAGTGTCCTTGGAAACCCTGGGCTATTTTCTGTCCCTTTATTTTGCCTCTTCTGAAACACTTTGTAGGTGGAACGATCCATTCTCTAATCTCGTGGGCCTGCTTCATCCGATGCCCTCCTGTGTTGTATCTCTCGCTAGTTCTTTTTTAACATGAGTAGTGTACTTTTTTACTGGATATATCACAGTTTTTCAGTTTATCAACTTGAAGGTATCACCTACAGTTTTTGGTCATTATGAATAAAGTTGCTGTAAACATTCTCATGCAAACTGATGTTTTCATTCCATTTGAGTCAACACCTAAAAGTGGAATTGCTGGGTCATGAGGAAGTGCGTGTTTAACTCTATGAACTGTTTTATAAGGTGACTGTATGATTTTTTATTCCCACAAGTAATTGCTCCACATCTTTGCTTGCCCTTGTGGATTTTGTTGTTCTAATTTTAGTTATTCTACTGAGTATGTGGTAATATCTCACTGTGATTTTAATTTTCATATCTCCCGTGGCTAAGGAAGTTGGTACAATTTCACATGCTTATTGGTCTTTCTTAGGTCTCTCATAAAGTGTTCACTAAAATATTTTGCTCATTTATAAAATGGGGTAATCTTACTAAATTATGAGAATTCTTTGTATATTCTGGATACAAGTTCTTTGTCAGATATATGTATTATAAAATATTATTTTCTAGTGTGTGGTTCACCTTTCATTTTCTTAGTGGTGTCTGTTGAAGAGTAGAAGGTTTAAAGCTAATAAAGCTCACTTGTCCCTTTTTCTTTACACTTGGTGTCCTTGTGCAGGGAGGCTTTGTTAAGTCACACACAGATTATCTTCTAGAAATTTCCTCATTTAGCTTTTATGTTTAGGCTTGTAGCTCATTTGAACTAATTTGATGTGACTTAAAAGTTGTTTATTTATGAATCATCTCATCCGTTTCTTAAAGAGATCATCTGGAACTTTGGGTTTTGGGGTGACTGAATTTGGGGCATAGGGACAGCTTAATAAAACTGGGTTCTGCGATTGATAAACATCTCCACAGTATTTAGATATTTATTATTTTTTTTGGTAGTTGGTCAGATGCAGAAGTATAACTGATTTTTATAATGACTGTAATGTAGGGACCTTACTGATTCTGATGTTGATCAATTCAATCTCCATCAAACTCTAGCAGGCTTTTTTTGGTAGAGATTGATAACCTGATTCCAAATTTATATGAAAATATAAAGGACCCACTAAAGGATAGTATATCATTGAACATATGGATCCTAGTGTATTTATGTTTCCTTGGAAATTAAATCAGGAGTGTACTTATTAAATAGAAATGTCTATTTAAAACTTGAATACATTTGGTTGTAAGAAATAATGAACCTTCGTGATTCAATTATTCATAAAAATTGTTTATAGTAAATTGATAAGATTGTGAAACTTATGAATCAAGAAATTAACAAAATGGCTCAAATAACATGTGCAAGGTTTCTGCCTTTCCTTCCTACATACTATTTTAATTTTCAAGTTTGATTAATTTGTTCATCTTCAGTATCTTATTTGGCCATTTATTTAAGTAACTGTTGGTGCTTCTATTATTCAGCTTATTATTAAAATGGAACTTCAGAAATTAGATGTGATTCATTTGATTTATAAAGATTCTAAAACAATTTTATATGCACTAAAATTTTAAATGTGTTAACCATTTTGTAAAGTTTTTAGTGACTTTTCTACTTTTGAGTAATTAAAGTGATTTGATTTATGACTTGTAAAAAATCAACGTATATGAACATTATAGCAAATATAGTGTTGTATCTCTTCATATCTCTAAATATAAACTGGTAAATACCTTGCTTATTAGGAATAATAGTTTCCAACTAATGTTTATTAACACTTTAAACTTTTAGGCCCTAAAAATTCCAAATTTTGTAAAATCTAAAATGATGTGAAATTTAAAAGGACCTCTAGAAACCAATCCACTAGAAAGTTTAGAGAATAAAGTTTTGAATTATATGGAAAAGTTGATCATGGCATTTTTACTGTTTCTTTTAATTCTTTAATTTTATGTTCTGTGCTTCTCCTGATTGCTGTTCTTACTATAGTATTTTCTATTCCACTAAATTAACCCTTACTATTTTAAACAACCTAAAAACTTACTTAATATCCATTATCTGGTGTTACAGATTTTACAGCATAATAATCCAAAGCAAAGCAATTGGAAGCTACTCCTGAATTTAGATCCTCTGCTACTTACAAACTGTGTAACCTCAGGCAAACCACTTCAGCCCTCATATTCTCAGTTTCTGTGTCTGCAAAACGGAAATAACTACCTTGTATAGTTTTTAAGAGAGTGAATTTGTATTTTGGCAATAAACATAATTCTGTGCCTTAAGTATAGTTAGGTGATCCGTTAAGTGTTCAGTATTATTGAGAAAGTTTATCGCATTGATGCAAGTTAATTTAGCTAGAATTCTGTTTGTACTATATTTCAGCCTTTGCTTAAGTTATCTGTTCTGCTTTTATTAATCTAATCTTGTTGTTTTATATCTGGAGGATTTTCATTTGTAGAACTACTAGAATTGAGAAATTGTTTTTTTTTTTTAACCAGAAGATGGCAGTAGTAGTACGTATTTGCACATAGTCAACTGGAGATTGAGGCAGGTTATATCTTCAAATAGTTTGTATGTGATTACTCACATCGCTAATAGGAGCAACAGAGTTGATACTAAATTGTCAGCTTGCAGAAGGATGGTAAGAATCTTTGTATATGTAAGATTTTTTCTGTGAGAAGTTTGCAGTATGTAATTTAACCTATAAAATAGGTAAATCTGTAGAATAGATTTGAATTACCACTTTTTTCTAGAGTATAGGTACATAGTGATTTGTATATCATGAAATATTTAACCAAAAAGTTGAAGATTCAAAAGAAAAAAACTAATATTTATGTGAGGAAAATTTGCTCATAATTAGGAATAAAGATAAAATAATGGGGAAAAGGAGACTCAATTATTAAAAGGCTGTCTTATAGATAACACTAGACTTAGGTATAGCAAGAAGCAGAAGACATTTATTTTAATAATATAAATCTGTGATTCCATTTTAAAAGTTGCCATTTTTGTTCAAATCATGATCTGCCTTTTTACTTAGCTTTTAAGTATTCCACAGGCCAAAAATTGTCAAACGTTCCTCCTCTTGCTTTTGTGGCTTTGTTTGTATTTCTATCAACCATGCCGCATTTGACCTATTTTGATAGGAATTATTGTTAGCCTGGCCTTCTTATACTTACTTTTTGTAGTTGACTGTTTAAAAACTATTTCAGAGGGCTAGGAAGAGCTGGGTGGTAAGTGCTTGCTTAGCATGTGCAGTGCCCTGGGTCTGATCCCTAGAACTGCAAAGAACAAAAATGAAACAGCTCTATTTCAAGGCATGTGCTTATTGATGTGTTTATCTGACTGATAATTCTGCAGGTTTCAATTCATGATTGTTGTCTGTTAGTCTTTTAAACATTTTGATGTCATAATACTGGTTTTTGACAGCTTGTGGGTTTTATTGTGGGAGAGAAGATGACCCTGATAAGAGGCAGGAAGGACCCTGAGAACTCTGCTGGCACTCTCTGTCCTGTGGAATAGGCAACAGCTGTTAATCTTATTAGAAACTTGTCACCTTTTGATAGTCACGAAATTGAAATTTTTTAGATTTTTAAAAATGAAGCCAAAGTGGACCTAAAAACTGAAAATGAAGTCATTTGGTGAGTTTTTATTAATTTGATGTAGTGTTGCTTAAGCATACTTTTCTATAAATAGACAAGTTCCTAGAAGGTAATTAAAAATTTCATTTTAAGATTTTTTTTTGTAAGAGTAAAGGAAGACTACAAAAATTATGTTTGATTTTGACCTTTGATTTTGATTTTGTACTATTGCTATAAATAATAACAATATGTATGTAATAAGGAAAATGTTTCATCTTCATGAAACAGTTCATTGACCAATCTTACTTGAGCTGCAGATGACATTAACTTACCAACATTGACTATTATTTGTCATCTTTTTCTGTTTTAAATTTACGTATACAAAATTCTTGACCTGGGTGATATCCAATTTCATACTTTCTTTAATTTGATGAAATTATGATATTCATGACATATTTTCCTGACAGTACTTTTACTAAGAGAACCATAAGATTGTTGTACAGTGCTTTTTAAAATGAGATTGATCAACTTGAACTTCAGTGTTGAGTCTTTCTCTGCTCTTTATCTGATAGCATCTGTTTCTAGTGTTAATATTTTCCACTAATAGTTCCCAAAAAGTGGAAAAACAAAAGGTGGTGAAAGACAAGAGTTTATAGGATTAGATTTCAGAACGCCAGTACCCGAATTTGTCATGTGATAACTAAGTATGAGTGTTGACTGAGAATTACGTTTTAAGTAACTGTGAGTCAGAATAGACCAGTTTGAACTACATTGCCAGAAATTTAGGTACCTGGTGAGCAGTTTAAGTAGAAATTTATTAAAATCAGTATACCTAAGTTTTGAAAAATCTCTATTTCTTTATACCAAAGCTGTGGATATTTCGGGCATCTATAGCGATGGGCAGAGCGTGGTAGTTTTGATTTCTGCTGGGTGTTTTGAGGATTTGAGGCATTATGGCAGCTCTTTGCTCTGTTGGCTGAAGGTGCTGAGACAGGCCGCAGTGAGCTGTACGGGGGTCAGAGGGCTGTAACCGCGGTCCTTGCTTTGTGTGAATGTGACGCATAAACCTGAAAAGTAAAGGGACATTCTCATTACACTTTAATACGTAGATGGTGTTCTTTAGGATTTATGCTTATTGATCGTATGCCCAGGTACTGTAACACATGTTTTTTAGGCATGTTCAACTTAGAGCCTGGTGTTTTTATTTTGTTCTTGATTTTTAAAAATGTTACAATGAAAAAAACTTAAAAAGGAGGTTTTAATATTTACATACATTATATTATATAGTTCATTTTATATGTGGCCCAAGACAAGTCTTTCACTTAAAACAAAGGCAAAAGAATGGTAGTCTACAAGGTGGACACATCTGTAAACTCTAAATCATGGATGATGATTGAAATATATCTTGTATGGTTTTGGGATTAGATATAGGTTGTTTTTCCTTTATGTTTCTTTGAAAATTATGTGTAGTAAAACCTTGAATATCCAGAACTTAGGTAATTTTTGGTAATAGCAAATTGCCAGTGAGTGCACACTGGCAATTAATATTCAGAATGAGATGTAACATTTACTTTTTACAGAATGAGCAATTAATATACACGAGATAGGTATTTTGAATTAAAGAAAATAGGTATCTGGAGCTAAATAGCAAGGTTAGATGAGCAGTGTGGCTGGCTTTCCCCAGAGAGGGAGATGAGGGCACACCCTCATCCATGGTGGGGGCGGTTTGAGGGGTCAGCTGCCCCCATTGTTTCTGGATGGTGGCCCCTAGTGTTTCAAAGACACAGCTGGCAGCAGACTTATACTTCCAGAGCTGTAGGCAGTGAGCTGAATGTGGGGTTGACATTTTGAGAATATCCCCAAATGAATAGAAGTAGAGAAAAAAAGATCAGAATCACTACGAGAGGGGGAGAAAAAATAAGGAATAAGGAATTGAAAAATCACTGAGAAAACAGCAAAGGAGTGGAGGTGAAATATAAAAAAGTGGGAGAACTAGATATTATAAAGTGGAAATAACATACAATTAGTGTTATCACAATATGAACGAATTTTAACATCTTTAAATAGAGATCAAATAATTGGGATAACAGAAATGTAGATAAACAGCAAATGTAATACTGGCTGAAAGTAAAAAGATTATCAGCGACCACTAACGGAAAGAAAGCACATGTAAGTGTTTTGCTTTTGGGTAGAATGGACACGCAGTGCGTTGTCAAGTACCAGAAGGACAAGTGATGGCCAGAGATCTGCCTCATCAGCAGAAATGGAGCACAGAAACTTTTATTTTATGTTAACATGACTAGAATGCTTAAAATGCAAATTTACACAAAAAGGATTGGTGAGTTCAATATCGCAGTAGAAGATTTCAGTATCACATCATCAGAAATTGATAAAAGATGTCTTCAAATGTTTTAAAGTTTAAGGATATGGGCTACATACTCTTTAAGCTTGATCCAATAAATTCTGCACTTAAATAATAAATATAGCACTTAACAAAGATTGTTCTATAGAAGACCAAAAAGGCAAGTCTTAACAAATGTGAGTGCTGGAACCTTATAAACATCATTTTTGCTGATATCAGTGTAGTTGTTGCAATCAATAGCAAAAAAATGAATTGTTTAAAACATATTTGCCTGGAAATGTAAATATCTGCATTAAATATATATGTGTGTGTGTATATACATATACATGTGCTATATATTGTGTATTAGTATAACAATAGCTATGAATCCACTCAGATATACACTGAAATTGTTCATCTTCTTGATTAAGATAACTATAAAATTAATTATTAAACATAAAGATACAATTAAATAAATAAGGAGACTTATTCAAAGATATGAATAAGTTTTTATGATGTAGTTTTACTCAATAATTTATACAGTGCAACCTCTCTTAAATTTCTAGTATTTAACAAATGGCCAGGACTAAACACTGAATTTATTGACTTGTTTAATCTTCAAAACAGCTGTGGGTTATTTACTCATTATATCGATGCCTACAGACTCAGAGGGATTTGATTTTGTCAGTAGCTGTCTGACTACAGATATTCACTTTTAATCATTGCTGTCATCAGAGTCATGTGAACTGATGTAGGAGCAGGACCGCCAAGGTCGTTGAGATGACTGAGGAGCCTGGGTCAGGTGGTGTTGGAAGAGGCATTGCCTCTGATACCAAGACTTGATATTTTAAGGCTGTGATGATCAAACTAATGTGATATTGGTTCAGTTTAGGTAAATAAATATGCAACCAATTATGAAGACCTGGGAGGGACCCCTGTATCAAAATATGTGATAATTATGACTTCATAAGAAATTGGAGAATAGGCTAGACAAGTAAAAAATATTTCATATTGAAGTAGTTGATTTGCCCTAAAAAGCAAAAAACAAAAAAATTTAAAAAAATTTACCCTTTTGTTGTGGTTTGGATCTGGAATGTCAAAAAAAAAATTTACCCTTTTGTTGTGGTTTGGATCTGGAATGTCTCCTGAAAACCTGGTGTTTGGATGTTGTGGATTATCAGTGGATTTCACATGCTGTTAAGAGGTGGGCCTGGTTGGGGGCGGGAATTGCTGAAGGTGTGATAGATCCCTGAGGACTGGTGGGTCACTGAGGACTGGTGGGTCACTGAGGACTGGTGGGTCACTGTGGACTGGTGGGTCACTGAGGGCATGGCCTGAAAGGAGGTACTATTGCCTGGGCTTCTCCCCAACCCCTGATCTTTCTTAGGCTTGTTGTGCTGTGAGAAGCTGGTCACTGCTAGTCCCTTCTGCCCTGGCCAGCTATGCACAATGGGCAGAGACCTCCTGAATCTGTGAGCCACAATAAGCCTTTCGTCTCTCAGGTATTTGTCTGAGCAATGCACATTGCTAATGGATTAGGCATCTAAATGTAAAAAAGCAAAACATCAGGACTATTGGAGAATGTCTTTTTGATATAAGAGTAGAAAAAAGATGCGATGCTACCCAAAGCATAGCTAACATGAGAAAATTTACTGGAACAAATTAAAATATGCTATATAGTAAAAAAAAAAAAAAAGGGGGGCAAATGAAGTTAAAAGAGAAAGTCAGGGAGAAATTATTTGCAACATGTGTGCCAAAAATTTCCATCCAGAGTATATAAATAATTAATTATATTGATTTTAAGCAAAAGGCAAAGTCAATAGAAAAATAAGCGAAAACAATGCAGTTTGGAAAAAAGACTCTTATCCAGTGACCTTGTTAAAGATACTTTGAAAAATGGAAATTAAAGAACGATATGCTGTTCCTTGTAGAAAATTATGTTGACAGTGAATGAAAATAAGAAATTATACATTTCTGCTGGAAACATAAATTGATACAGCCACTTTGGATAGCAATTTGATTATTTCTAGCAAGAGTAAAAATGTGTATAATGTATTATCTAGGAAGTTTGTTTCTAAATATTCCAGCAGAAAAGCTGGGAAACTGCCTTGAAAGGGGCCAGATAGGAAACATTTTTGCTGTCAGTGAATGTACAGCTGTGGTTGCAGACACTCACCTTTGTGGTAGTGCAGTGCTAAAATTTGTACATGATGTAATTTCGCTTTTCATGAAATATTGTTTATGTGTATTTTTTTGGCCATTTAAAAAGACAAGCCGGTCAGTGGTACAGACCTGTTATCCCAGCACTCTGAGAGGTTGGGACAGGAGGATACAATTGCAAGCCAGCCCTGGTTATGTTAGTAACTTGGCGAGATTCTACTTCTAAGTCAAAAATTAAAAATAGATTGGGGTGTAGCTCAGTGTGAAAGCCATGGGCTTAACTCCCAAAACTATCCCCCTTCCCAAAAAATACATATTTGTATACTTAAAGGCCGTTTTGTAGCTTATGAAACATACAGAAACATGTGACAGAGTGACAGGCCTTCTTTGGCCTCATATAATTGAATAAAAAAACAAGTGTCTAAAATCTAATTTTAACTTGATTGATATGTAATTCACAGAAGATAGGTCAAGGAACTTTAAACATATTTGGGTCTTGTTTTCTTGAAATCTAGCATTTATATGCTATTTCTAGAACAATAATTAAAAAACATTTTGTCAAGTTATTTTTATTTGGTAATTAAAATTATTTTAAAAATGTTATTATTTTGTATGGTATTAGATATGCATTAACTTTGCATCTCATTAAAGGAAATATTTCTCATAAAATAACTATTTCATTCTATACATACATTCACTCAGCAAACATTTACTGAGGATTTTTATGGCACACATTGGGTATATAAAGAACAATCAGACATTTTTGTCTTTAAGGAAATAAAAACAGTGTGCTTAGATGATTAAAAACAGATTAGTATGTTTAGAAGAAGTATAGAGAGGAGAATTGGTGAAGTGGTGTTTGGTCCAGACAGATGTAATACTGTGGGAAAGGCAAGGCAGGCCTAGGGTGCAGGGCCCACTGTGGTGTGTGGGGTGGGGCAGTAGATAGCATGGCCCGCACTGCAGATTGGCACGTGGACAGCTGTGCAGGGAGAGGAGGCTGCCCGGTGGATGGAGCTAGGTTTTGAAGGGCGGTGATTAAAGTGCTGTGATTAAAAACCAGACCTATGTACAGAGAGCTCCCCCTGCCCCATTATTTTTAAGTCTGAGTGAAAGACAGAAACTGAGAACATTAGATGATGTTAGATAATCTTATTTCATGATAATTGAATGCAACCTGAATACAGTTTTGGTCATGTTATTTACAGTTTTGCATTGGACATTTCAAAAGATTATAGGTAAATATGACCTCAGATCTTGTATGGGAAATATAAATTTATTGTGTGTTTGGTTTATTAAATATTTTTGATATTTAAAAATAGTATTTGCCTTAGCTTTGTTTTTTCTAATTCCTTTATTCCAGTTACCAGGAAGACCAGGTGACAGAGGAACTAAAGAAACCTCTGAAATACGCCGAACAGCTTCCTGTCGCTCAGATAATACACCAGGTTTGCTTTCTATTTTTATTCTTTTGAAAGAAACAAGACTTCTGATTTCTGAAAAATAATTGCCTTTGTTAGGATTTTTCAAAATCAACATGGTATAGCTGAAAGGTATCCCAGGCGCCTGCCCCCACCCCGCACCTTTTAGAGCTGAAGTTTCATTCCTCCTGCAGTATTACAAGGCGGCTTGCTGTGTAACACTGGAATTCTTACTTGGGTAAAATACGGGGTAATCAGAATTATCTTTTGTGTGTTACTTAATAGCAAAACTTAATTTTAGAAAACTTGCATTTTGAATCATTGTATGGGGTACTTGTTAGTAACAAGGAGAAAGAGCCGGAAAAAATACCATTTGGTGTAATTTTTTGGAGTAGCTAAAAAGAGAAAACAATCTTGCCCTACTTCCTCCACCCTGCCCCATGACAGCTTTTGTAGAGAGTGATTGTGAATGTAATGTGGGCAATTTGTTCATTCCCAGTTACAATGACTCTCTCATCCCTTCTACATAATGATAATCTTAGAAAAGGCAGTGTTGTAAGTACTTAAGCTTAGACTTTGTGCTATAATTTTAACAGCATATAACCTCTACCCTGCCAGGCCAGAACCGAATAATTGTAAATGGGTCTGTTGATTAGAGTTATAGCCTTTAGATCTGGCAGATTTTTTAGGTCGTTGCAGATTATAAGAAATACTAGAAGCACTTACATATCAGAATTTTTCAGGATTATTTTGAACATGAATTATTTGATTCTTTTCATGTATCTTTTTAAATCAATAGAATTTTTATTAACCTGATGTGGGTTGATTAGAACTTATTAAAGGAAACAGAAGTGTCCTCTCCCTTCTCTGTCTCCTCCCATTCCCTCCCCCTTTTACTTTAAAATGTTGGCTATACAGATCTTTTCATTGATATTAAAATTCTGTGAGAAATTATCAAAAAAGTGGTCAGAATTTGCCCCCATGGAAGACCACCTGTGCTTGGTAATCAGGTCCAGTTTGTGTGTCAGGAATTCCCTGGTGTTGCCAGAGCTTCAGTGACCTAACAGTCGGCAAATGTCACATTTAAAATTCTGTCTTCATGCCTGAGCCTCAGCATAAATGAATTAAACAGCAGAGCAGGCAGTGGGTCAATATGTTCTTAACAGTGAGAGTGAGCAGTGAAACAGCTTGTGCTTTGCTCAGAATAGGTAAATAGGATCTGCCCGGAGCAGTTAGCCTGGAATAAAATCAGAAAGAGTACACACGAATTAACCTTTAAGACGGTTGACCAACTGAAATGTCAGTGGTGTTTTTATAGCATGAATGAACTAATAAACTACCTGGTTTATGTAACAGCTGTGTTTTACAACTGTACATCATGTGCATTCAGAGAACGAAAATTTTTAACAGTTTTAGATTGTGGGGCTTTTTTTTTTTTGGAGGGGGACAATAGGAAAACCTTTATTAACTTTAACCCTGAATTATAAACACAATTAAAATTCTGCAGTACCTGATTTTTAAAAATTTTAATATTTCAGAAATTTTGCATAGAATTTATCTTATTTTGATTGAATAAAATTATTTCTGTTGTCAATGAAAGAATGGTCAGAAAAAGTCATGTTAAAAACAGATCCTTTATTCTTTTTTCTTCCATTTTATTGACATGTATAAGTGCAAAATTCAAGTTTTACAATGAAGTTGAGTATTTTGTGCACATATGTATCTTGTCAAGGTGACAAGGACTTTCCCGCTCTCCTTTTGTCCTACCCGCTACCCACCCCTCCCTCCTTCCCTGCTCTACCCCCCTGCCCCCCGTTTCACTTTGTTTTTCATTTTAAGTTCCATAAGAGTTGTGATCTGGGTCTGTCATATCAGAGAGACCATTCGATGTTTCACCTTCTGCTTCTGACTCACTTCACTAAGCGTGATGTTCTCAAGTTTCTTCCATTTGCCTGTAAAAGCCTCCACACTGTTGCACTTTATAGATGCATAGTATTCCATTGTGTATAAATACCGCAGTTTGTGTATCCATTGGTCTGTTGATGGGTATTTTGGAGACTTCCATATTTTAGCTATTGTGCTGCTATGAACATACATGTATCTCTGTCACGTATTGTTCTGGCCTCTTTTGGATGTATTCCCAGGAGGGTGTCGCTGGATCGAAAGGGATATTTATTTCTAGTCTTTTGAGAGCTCTCCATACTGCTTTCCAGAGTGGCTGAACGAATTTACATTCCCACCAGCAGTGCAGGAGGGTTCATTTCTTCCCACAGCCTGGCCAGCACTGATTGCTGTTTGACTTGTTGATATAGACCATTCTCTCTCGGGTGAGATGGTATCTTAGCATTGTTTTGATTTGCATTTCCCTTATGGCTAGGGATGTTGAGCATCTTTTCATGTATCTATCGGCCACTTGTACTTCTTCGTGAGTGAACTGCCTCTTCATTTCATTTGCCCACTTTTTAATAGGTTTCTTGATTTTGGTAGGCTTACTTTTCTTCAGCTCCCTGTATATTCTAGTTATGAACTTCCTATCTGAGATGTTGGTGGTGGATATTTTTTCTCAGTCTGTTGGTTCTCTTTTTACAATGTTGATAGTTTCCTCTGCTGTGCAGAAACTTTTTAATTTGACAAGATCCCATTTGTTGATAATGGGGATAATTTCTTTTGCTCTTGGTGTCTTATCAAGGAAGTCTTTGCCTACCCCTATTTCTTTTATATATTTGCCTAATTTGTCTTCAGGGAGGTTCAGTGTTTTGCTTTTAATGTCTAGGTCTTTGATCCACTTTGATTTGATTTTGGTGCATGGTGATAGGTGTGTGACTAGATTCATTCTTCTGCATGTGGATGTCCAGTTTTCCCAGCACCATTTGTTGAACAGGCTGTCCTTATTCCATTGTATGCATTTGGCCCCTTTGTCGAAGATTAAGTGATTTAGGGTATTTGGGTTTGTCTCTGCGTCTTCAATTCTCTTCCACTGGTCTATCTGTCTATTTTTGTGCCAGTACCAAATTGTTTTTACAACTGTTGCTTTATAGTACAGCCTGATGTCTGGAACTGTAATGCCTCCTGCCTTGGTCTTGTCGCTCAGGATTGCTTTGGCTATTCTTGGTCTCTTTTGGTTCCGTATGAATTTAAGAATTGTTGTTTCAAGTTCTTTGAAGAAACTTGTATGTATTTTGATAGGAATTGCATTGAGTCTGTATGTCAGTTTAGGTAGTGTGGTCATTTTGACTATATTTATTTTGCCTATCCAAGAGCAGGGGACAGATCCTTTATTCTTGTTCTGCGCTCCCCTCCCCTCCCCTCCCCTCCCCTGTCTTCTTCCCTCCTTTCCCTTCCCTTTTTCTCCCCTCCCACCCAATCCTCTGCTCTCACTTCCCTTCTCCTCCCCTCTTCTTTTTTTTCCAGTACTCGAGCAAGGACTGTCGACTCTGGGCTCTCTGACTGGTCTTTAAGAAATATGAGCTAGAGTCCCGGAATTTCACTTAAAAGGGATCATTTGACAGTAACTTCTTTTAGGGATTTTCCTAAGAGAATTTAGTAATGATGGGATAATTAGGTTTGGCTAGTTCCACAAAAGCTTTTTAATGTAGAATACATCTAAATTGTAGCAGTGTTATAATATTTAACTGATTTCTACCTGCAACTATAATTGTGCATCATACTTGTACTTTACCCGACCTTGTTTAGAGGATGTATCATTTCTATTTCTGTAAAATTATATACATCTTATAGGTTCTATTTGATTATTTTCTGGACTTTTTTTGAGTACTTTCTGATGTTTCAGCATCTTTCCTTGTGACATATATAGTAATAATAATTATTATAGTATACACACGTTTATGTGGTTGGATATATAACTTTAATGGTACTTTGGAAACTTGGGCAGGAGGGCCACCTTTCTTTCTCTCTCCATTCTATTGTATTACCCAGAGGTCAGGAGCCAGCGCTGTCACTGTAGCACAGCTTAGAAGCTGCACTGAGCAGTGGAGGCTTCTGAGGTGGGAACTGGCTGCAGGGTGTGATGCGCGGGGTGACTGTGAGTGGAGGAGAGGAGTGAGCACTTCCTCCCAGTGTGTGATGCCTGCGCGGCTGCTCACAGCCAGAAGCTAGTTAGGGTTCTCACCAGTGCCCTGTTCCACTTCCTGCTTAGTTATCATTTTTCTGCGGATCCTGGTAAATATGATGGTCTGTGTAAGAAACCCAAGAGACTCAAGTCACAAAAAAGAAAATTGGTACGAGAATCTGCTGCGCTAGCCAGATAAAAGCTCAGTAAAAGTGGTAGTTTCTTCACATTTGCTAGAAACACATAGAAATGGAAATGGGAAGTTTCTTTTGACAAAATGAAAACTATAAAATAATTACAGTGAGCAAGTAATCCATTCACCATGAGCCGTGGAGATGACATATTTTAGGAACGTAAAGACACACCTGATAGTTGACAGTGGAGAGGGGGAAACAATTCATGAAAGTGTAAATTCTTCCACATTAGCCATTTTACTTATAACAGAAACAAGTTTTCAAACTTTAGTAAACAATAGCCACATGCTTTATATGGAAGAATATAGACAAAAAGGTATACTCAAATAAAGTGTAGAAAACAGGAAAGGTGTCAGAATAGTATCTGAAGCAGACATACAGGTAAGTATGGTATCGATAGACCAGTGGATCAGTGGAATATGGTGTGGGAGTGGATTTAAAACTTTGTTGATTTTTAATCACAATAGGGATTATATTTTATATGCATAAAGACCCTTGATATGTGTGTGTGTGTGTGTGTGTGTGTGTGTGTGTGTGTGTGTATTAAAATGGTTTTAGGATACATTTATCGTTATTGTATATGGTGCACTGGGATATTGTCTTTTTCTACTTTTATATTTTAGAAATGTCAAGTAAAGCCTATTAAATTGATTTTACAAGCAACAAATTGTCCTTACTTATGGCTCAGTAGACTCTAGAGAGCCCAGGAAAAATTTATTACATTTGAATATATTAATGTATAATAAGGGTGATACTTTATTTCAGTAGGAAAATAGTTATCCTTATTTCATACTTTGTACAAGATATACTATGTAGGAGTTTTTTTTTTTTAATGAATACAATAACCCAGAAGGTATATTCAACACCACAAAAATAGAATGTGTTACCTGACACAGGGAACCCTCAAGTTAGAGACAAATGTTAAAGTCGAGGCAAATATGTTTACAGAGAAGATAGCAGTAAATGAATATGTGCAATACAGAAAGTGTTCCATCTGCAGAGGTTAACAGGAATTTACAACAGGAATTTTGGAGGCAAGCAGCCTGCGCAAGGGCCTTGGGAACATGGAACCTGTCAGAATTGGTACCACCCAAGGGAACTTGTTAGATTTCAAGTTCAGTTTGCCTTAGGATGTGGTATGATTTATGTTTATGGAAATGTGTACTACTTCTTACGCTCCTGAGTCGAAAATCTGAGACTGATATTCTGGGGAATTAAAGGCTTATTTAAAGTTTATCTGATACACTTTTTAATAATAGTTTTTTAAAGAGATAATTAGCATACCATCTAATTCACTTGCTTGATCTGTATATTTTAATGGTTTTCATTTTATAGAACTGTAATTAACACAATTGGTTTTAGAATACTCTTTGTTACTTTTTTTTTCTTTTCTCTTTTTTTCTGTGGCATGGGACTAGGGCCTTCACACTGGGGTACATCATCAGCCTCTGCTTATTTTTTTTGGTTTGTTTTGAGATGGGATCTTCCTGGGTTGCTGGGTTGCCCAGACTGGACTCAGACTTGTGAGCTTCTTGCCTCAGTGGCCTGAGTAGTTGGGTGGCTGAATTTTATGGTTTGTCAGTATATATATCAATAAAGATGTTTTAAAATTAAAATAATCAATTTCTGGCATTGATGCTAGGAAGATATTTATGTACCCCATTGGAAGAGATCAGGAACGTTTCCTGTCTTTCTGGAAGGCCACCTGGCAATATCTCTTCACACTTAATGTATACTGTACTTTTCAACACCATGGTTCCACCATGAGAACGTATACTTGTAACATATAATATATATAAGAATCTTAGCCCAGTGATAGCAGCCTTCCTGTGGCCATGGTGAGCTGGAAGTAGTGAAGCCCTCAGCACAGTTGATAGAGCATGTATGACTCACAGGAAGCCCAAATGCATGTTTTTCTATCTTTTTATAATTGGATTTGTTTTCTCATTAAATACTATCTTCTCCTGCTTGTGTTTATGCCCAGTGGAGAAAATTTACTCTGGTAACTTCTAAAGATGCATCCACAGTTTTCTCCATCTTCTGTCCTTTTCCTAGAAGGAGGGAACCGTAGCCAGGTAGCAGGGTGTAGTTGACATGGCTTTGTGGCACAAAGAGATTCAAAGTGTTTTTCTGCTCTGATACACTGTTATGTTTTATGATGATGGGTATTTTAGTGTCTTCCACATTTTAGGTATTGTTAGTTGTGCTGCAGTGGGTATACATGTATCTCTGTTATATGATGTTAATTCTTTAAAAATTTTGAAGTACCTGTAATAGAAAAACACCGCCACAAATAATTAACAATCAGAATGTCGTTGGACTCCTCATTACTAATACTTTAAAGAAGAATATTATTTGAGAAAGTATTTTCCAAGTTGAGTCTACTACCAAGTTTTATGTAAGTATCATGATGCGGGAAAAATACTCCAAGTGTCAGTATTGTTAAGCCGCTGGCGGTGTGATTCATTGAATAAAAGAGTAAACAAAAACCTGAGGAGATGTGATCCAGGGCTCAGCAGATTTTTCCACCAAAGGAAGATGCTAGGAGTTCCCAGACTGATGGCAGGAGGTCCTGAGCCTGTGGATGTTCCCAGACTGATGGCAGGAGGTCCTGAGCCTGTGGATGTTCCCAGACTGATGGCAGGAGGTCCTGAGCCTGTGGATGTTTACATTAGAAAACACAAATCAGAGCAACAGTAAGAGAAGGGTTAGGCTTGAGGAGATTAGTTAGAGGTACATAGAAAATTAAGCCAACAGGAAAATGAACTCAATTATTAACTTCTGGAATAAAAATTGTGTGTAAAAAGGTGTATTATCAATTTATATTTTGTGACTCAAACAGTAGTTACGTAGTTAAAATAACCGTTCAACAACAATTTGTGTCATAAATATAGAGAGATGACTTGAGGGCATTATTCTGGAAAGCAGCAAAGGCTTGAGGTGAACCCAGTAAATCCGACGTGCTACACTTCCAGGAACCTGTGCCCTCTTGGTCCTGGTGACGATTGTTTGCATTTGTAAAATTTAATTGATCTTTACTACACCAGCCTGTTCCTTTATTAAGTAAGTTGTGCAATTAAAGCCTGATTAGAGACTTCTTGGTAGATACTTTTTAGAGTATCAGATGTGTAAGAAATTCAACACTGGAACCCAAAATGATGGGTTAGTTTTACTGTCTTCATTAATTTAGGTTCCTCTACTAAAAAAGGGGGGTGTACAAAGCCATAAACTAAGTGTGCTTTTCAAAACTTTATTCAAATGTTATATATCACTGAATACTCTGCCTTGTGGAGAATTATTATGTGCTGCTTTCCCACTGCGCTTTATCCACTGTGCAGGCTTTCTCTGGGTTCCCTGTTTAAGTTGCAGGGCTTCTAGTTATATAAATCCTCTAGTATTTTGGTGACATTAATAGATTACAACATCTGTTTCTAAATGCTGCTCTTCCCCCTGTACATGATGATGGTATGGTGTAACTGTACTGTTACCTGTTACTCAGACAAGCTGGACAAGGTTACCCTAGAGCTAGGGATCACTGAAGATTCAGTCTGCTGGAGAGGAAGATGGGAAGTTCCTACCCGGCGCTTACCTAGGACATGGACGATTATCTGGTGCAATCCTATTTCATCTGCTCTTTGTTACCCCCTTTGAGTCCTAGAGATAACATTTTTAAGAATAACGAGTTCATATACATCATGGAGCATCCATTGTCTCTCTTTGGGAGTTCTCTTGACTTTTGGACTGAACATTTCTTTTATTATGCATGCAGGACTATCAGTACACTACAGGATCGGTAGCATCCTGGGCTTTTCAAACGCTGGTTGTCATTGTAACATCGGAAGCACATGCTCCCCTTTTCTGAACTATTCCCCTGCCGTAGGGAGCAATAAGTATCACCTCAGGTTGATGGCCACTGCAGGTAATTATGTGCAGTGTCTACCCGTAGAACCTTTTATTTGTATAATCCAGCCTCTTATGACATTTCAAAAAATGTGTAATTGAGCATTTTCTTTTACTTTCTTTCATTCTGAAATGTTGTCTTGAACTCTTGCAATTTTGGCTACTCTCATTATCTCATATGGATTGGGGTAATTTTTTTAGTTCTGTCCTTGTTTATGATTATCTTTTTTTTTTCCTGCTGTAGCAATTTTGACATTTTAATGTTTTTCTATTCCAGTAATGCCTACCCCATTATGACCAAACTTTGCTAAAGGTTGACTGAAGTGTCTATGAAGTAGAAAGTCTCTGACACCTTTTTAAAAAACGTGCCTATTGAATTATCGATATCTGGAAGTGCATCAAAATGGAACTGAATCTATATCTCTCTCTGTGCCTGAAGACTGGCTTAGATGCTTTAAAATCTTACAGAGCTTTCTCGAGCTATAGCAACTTTGAAACTGAAACGTGGTCAAAAGTAATATACTGCTCATTTATTTTCATCCAAATTAATAAGGCAGGTAATGAAAATGAAACTACTTGAAGGCATGAGCTGTTCTTTTAATATCAACTGTGATGTTTTTAAATTAATGTATGTTAACCTCAGCTTTCATATTATGACAGTCACTTCCCAAAATGTCACTTCTCAAGAAATAAATGAAAGCTATTTAAAAAATAATGATCAAAAGTTCAATAATGGTATTTCATCAACTTTATTCAGTTTGAAAACTTTGGTTCATCTATAAATTCACCATCATATCGCTTTCTGATGTATTTTATGTTAAATAGAAAACACGGGAGCCTCACTAGTTATAGATTTTCTAAAACAAAAACAGTTGTGTCACCAAATTTGTAAAGATTTAAAAGTAAGACTCGTGGGAATTGATGAGGAGGCCATGAAACACACGTACACCCTTCCCCTTCCTCCCTCCCTGCCTCTTTCCTTCTTTCATGCGCTCCCTTCCTCTCTGTCCCCTGCCTTTCACAATATTCATGAATCATTGGCTTTTAATTCCTACTTACTCTCTTTCTTAAATTTGTCTGCTCATTTTTATTTTTGTTGTGCAATATCTGCAAAACGTAAGTCGTAGTTTACCATCATCATCATCATCATTGGGAAATAACTGGCTCCACTGAAGACCGTAACATTCCCACTTTACTTATGAATAAGCAGGTTCAGGTTAGTTTAAGTAATTTGCCTGAGGTTTTTGTCTTGTAAATGACAAAACTGTGATTTGCACATAGGTCTGCTTTACTCCAAAGTCAATATCCTTAACTACTAGACTACACTTCTTCCTACAAACACTTAAACATTTCTTTCGAAGGAACTTTGTCTTCAGAAAATTTAACGAATGACTTATCAACAGGTGTAATGCTTGTTCTAATGAATTGACCCCATATTTTGGAAGAAATAAATATCACCAGACTTAATTCAGTATCCTTCAATATTTGCTACTTGGCCGAAGCCGAGCCACTTTCATTGGCTTCTGCTCTCTTTCTCCGCTCCAGCTGCACTTGGTTGTTCAGTATAGGATTGACACGAGAGGTCTGAAAGGATGTGGATACAAAAAATGGGAGGAAGGGTACTAAGAAATAGTTTTGTTTATCTAGAATTTTACATATGGAGGACTCACTGGAAAAGAAAGGGAAGCTTCGGTTAAATGATTACGTCTTCTGAGAACCCACACTCAGTTCAGAGAGTGCAGCTTCTCTAAGGGTATAATAGTCTTCTGTGAACTATTCAAGCCTGATTTCTTTAAAACTGGTGATGAGACTGTAAGTCACTGATTGGAGGTTGCCTGGACACATTTTTATTTTATCAGTTCCCGCTCCTGTGGGCTGCCTAATGGACAGTGGAAAGTTCAGAGGCATAAGAACAATGAGCATCAGAGGCATTGGTGACCGTTATGTTGGACAGGCAGATCTGTGTACTTGGGAATTAGGTACACGCAACTAATACAACCAGTGATTTAAAACGAGACAAATACACATTTCTTTCATGAGTCAAAGTAATTTAGAGTTTGTTGCATTTAGCCTGCAGACATCCCCAATGAGTGTTAAGACATTTGGCCCTTTGTGTTGCTTTGATTATTAAGGTACATGATAGTAATTCCCTTCCCTTCCCTGTATTATAGATTCATCATCTTTGTTACTAAGACATCTTAGCTTTCAGAATCTTTTTTTTTTTTTTTGGTGCTTCTTCACAGAGAAGATGTTGTTCATGTTTTTCTTTTAAAATATAAGTAGTAAATATGTTTCATAATGGATTTTCATTTTATTAAGTTACCATGATATAATCAAATGGCAGTGTTAAGTTGACTTTTGATCTCTTAAAATTCATTGAGATTTTGTAAATATGCCAGATAGGAAGAATGTTTTCTTTTTTGTATTTTGCTATACCAAAGTGCATGACATCGTTTCTGATATATCTGTAGGTTTTTTTGACTGTATTTGTCTGAATGATGAAGCACAGGTTAATACACACTGTGCTGTTAGGGATATTGGTGTGATCTGGTGGAGGATTGTTGATTTCTGAACAAATGTTAACTTTCTAGGGATTGAAGTAACCAGTACTGGATATGAGGAGATGGGTCTTGTCCAGCTCCTGGAAAGGAGAAGAAGGTGGAGCTCCTTGAATAGTTCTTCAGCTATATATCTGTACCCACTTTTAAAGTAAATATAGGACAAATAACGAAAATAAAACCACACCAGTCATGCCAATTCGGCCTTTACTTCAAGTGGGGAGATTTTAATTTACAGTGCAATAATTAGGAGAGATAACATCTTAGTTAAAAATAGAAAAAATACATTGTTACTTTTATCTATCGGCTTACATTGTTATATGCCTAACTTAATGAACTTGGGACCAGTTAAACCCAGGGATTCACCCAAAATTGTACCAGAAATATTACTGGAAAAAGGCAAAGAAAGCCCCAAGAATCTCTTCTCATCTACATGGAAACTAGCTGTTTTGATATTTAGTAAAAGACAGTTCCCAGCAGCTTCATGCTGTGTGATACTTGGCAGTAGTTACTGGCTTAGAACAGATCAAAAGAAAGTAACTAAGAGTTATTTAATCTTGTCGTCAAATTGACCTGATAGCAGCTTAATGTGTCCCCAGTAAGAGTTGAGGTCTTTGCTCACTGCAGCATGGATATATGTGTATGTTAGAAAATTTTATATTAAAGTACTCAATAGTTTTGGTTACTGATTTTTAACACTCAGAATTAGCTTTCATTTCATCGTACACATCATCTTTCATGGGTAATTTGTACATTCTTTCAGTTATCTCAGATTATACTTGGTAATTTTAGAGAAACACATTTTTCTTTTAAAAATTGTTTTACTTTAATTTTCATTTAAACGTAATCATCAGTGTCTAATCAATATATTTATTTTTTTATTTTATGTATCATTTTAATTTGCCAGTTCTATATCCAAGGCAATTAATGCCATATGAAAACAGAATGATGTCCATTTTAGCTGATCTTGACTAATTAAAAAGTTTTTATTTTAAAATGAGCCAATGGCCATCTTTGTCTTGTGAAGTAATTAAACATGTCTGCCTTGAGGTCATGTTATTCAATATATAACATTGCCAGAGAGAGATGTCATGATTATAAATGGGTATGTTAGGTACTAATTAATCTTTTTCCTTTTCTTAAAGATTATAACTGAAATTGTTAAAGTTTGTAATACAATAGATTTAATCTCCTTTTCAACAGTTAATCTTTTAGAATTTTCAGACTTCATATTTTATTTTTTTCCTCATATATCTTACCTGACTAGGTCTGCCTGTACCAAAATATTATTAATAGTTGTATTTTACTACAAACCTTATCTTGCTTCATCAACAAGTATAGGACAGAAAAGGGGCTGTTCTAAAGCATTTCATCTATTAAGCTTCGTAGAGGACAAGAAAGATTGTTATATGTAGAGGAAGGGAAAAATAATTACAAGATTTGTTTTTATTACAGAATATAATAGATACTTTTATAAGGATGATCATGACTAAAAGTGACTACTTTTATTAAAATACTTTGTCAAACTTAGATAACTTATTTTCAAAGGAATTTAGCTTGTGTTCCTTTTTCATACAAGCAAATAGAGCTCCAAAAAATTAGACTAAAATTAAATGGTTTCGCTCATGAATGATTTCATTTGAGCACAGAGGGAGGCTCACGGATTTGTTCTTTGCACTGTGTATCTCAAAAAGAGAAGATGCTGGTACTCAGACTTTAACATTTGAAAACATTGTGATTTTTTTTTAGGAAGCTCATGTTAAAGAAATTATTTTAAAAATTGGCCTAAAAGAAGGAGTTGGAATTTAACTTTATTTAAGCAGGAAAGTAACAGAAGCTCATCAGAGAGAGAGAGCAGTTTCAATTTTTCCCCTTCACCATTCACCGTTTAGGAGTAGTTATACAGTCAGTACCACACATTATTCATTCCTGATGTGTTGGCGGTTTTCTCTTGGTACTATGTCAAGGGTAGTTTGAACGTATTTTTTTGGATCTTCAGGTGGTTGTGAGTTGTGACAATTAAGTAGTTGGCAGTGTACTTATCAGCATGAGAAAATATCTTAGTGAGTCAAAGTCATAAAATAATGCTTTTGTATACTGATAACTCAATCTTAGAAAATCTTTTGGGCTTAAAAAATAAAATCCATCCTGACCTTAAATGTCCTAGATTTTACCCAAAAAGGTTGTCTCGTGTGGATTAGGGCACCTCCAAGTAGCACAGTTCCTTCTTGGGGTTGCTTTCTTGGGAAATTCTTTCTTACTTAATCAGAAACAATCTCTCATCCTTTCCATTCTAATTTTAGCTCAGCACTATGGGCTACATAAAACACATCCAATTCTATTTCCATCTGCCAGTCATCTTCAGATACTTGAAAAGTTACTGCTGTTCTCTTCAGCTTTTCAGGAGTCTGCCTCTTTTCCGTTTTATTAATGTGGATATATCCAATACATGTTTACATTGAATTTGAGCATTCTGTGCACATATGTATCATGTTGGCATTGCAGACCCTTCCCCTGTCCCTTTTTGACTCTCCCCTACCCTCTCCAAGAGTCTGTCTTAAGGAAAAAATTATGGAACAATCAGGATCTTGGGAGTCAGTGAGAGCGAGATTCAATCCAGAATTCTGCTAATTAATTAATTTTTACCTTGGACAACTTACTTCTCTTGGTCCAGTTCTTCCCCTGTGAAATGGAATGAGCACGCCTATGATACTTGGAATGACTTGCTGGCAGATAACTGATAGCAGGTGGCACACTGCTGACATGCAGAAGATGTTGCTTCTCGGCTAGTATGGACCTTTCTCCTCTGTCCTTTTCCATCTCTCTCCTGAATAGCAGCATGTATTCAAGAACACAGTGTTAGGAGGAGGGTATAAAATAAGTCAAAATAAGGAGCAGTGGGGATCAGTAACTACCCAGTTATTAGAAAGAGAGAACCTACCTTTTCCCCTCATTGCCAGTTTGACTGGCAGGATACAACAGTTACTTCTGGTTATGAGAATTGGGTAATGGACAGTGCTCTGTGGATTCTTTGGAAATTTAGGTATCAGCTCCTTCTGACAGCCCTTTGCTTCTCAAAAGAATGTTGCAAACCTTTTAAAAAGGAAATAGCCTGAGTCCCTTATCAAGGAGGTTTTACAAAAGAAGTTGATAATTATTTTTGGATTTTACTGTTTGATTCTTGTTTATTTATGGGTCTGTTAATTGGGTCTTTTTGCTTTGGCCACATGTCATAATTTATTTCTTCTTTGTGTCCTGGATCTTTGTTTGCTTTGATTGCAACTGGATAGTTTTATTTTGTATAATTGTTCGCTATTGAATCTGGGATTTTTGTTTCTTTTAAGGAGAGAGTGGTGGTTCTTTTTTCCTTGGATCAGTTTGATATCTCTAAGGATTTGTTTAAAAGTTCCTTTTGGCATATCCAGAATCATTTTCGTTTGTTTGTTTGCTTGAGATAGTCCCACCTGTCTGTTACTCTCACCTAGCCTTAGCGTAGACGATGAGACGGAATGGTACAAGCTCTGTTTACTTCTCTAAGTAAGAATGTGAACTGTTCTCAGCGCTGAAAGCGCCTTGGGAGTTATTTGGCCGTTGTGGGGCTTTTACCCCTTTACTAATAATGGGTAGTTTGTTCTCTCTTTCTCTGTCTTTTCTCCCTGCCACATTGTTTCCATCTCTCTCTCTTCTCACCTTTTCCTCTCTGTCCCTCTTCTTCCTGTCTTTCCCTCATCCCTTTGGAAGGAGGACCTCAAGTGCACCCCACTGGGCTCCAACTCCAGCCCTTAGGGTGGCTTCTCACACACGCACAGATTCACACTCTGCTAAGAACTCCTGAGCTCCTTTAAGTTGTTATTCTCTGAGCTTCTCCTTCCTCTCTAGATATCTTCCTGCTAATTCCAGCCAGCTAAACACCCTTGAATTCTGATCTGCCTTTTTAACTCCACGAGAGGAGCAGGCTGTGGCCACCCTCCTTTAGAACCTGGTGGTAAGCTTGGGGCCACGAAAGGATTCACCTGATTTGTATCTGTTTTCTCGGGGATGGGAAAACCACTGCAGATTGTTCAAGCCTGAAAATCATTGCGTATTACTTCTCCGATTTTCCCATTGTGTAGGGTGGACAGATAATTCCTGTAGTATTTAATCCTTCAGAACTGGAAACAGAACTTGATTGCCTCTCCGGAGACACAGGTGGACGCTGTTAATACATAAAGCTATTTGAAACATAAAACTGTTTGAAGGAAACATGGGTTATTTTTCTTAGTTAGAAATTAAAATAAATTCCTTTTTATGAGACTTTGAATTATTTCACACATTTTAAATAATATTTTTAACAGATGACTTCTCACGGTGAATTTCCAAAATAGATTATGTTGATTATTATATTTCTTAATTTTTTCTTAATTCATAAACCAAGAGCATAAATTAATAGATTAGCATTTGACATGTGGTGTTATATTGCTTATTTTCAAGAGGAAAATAATGCGTAACTAAGATAAATCAATTGCCTTAATTGTATTCAGATTTATGAGACTTTGATAAGGTTTGAGGAGTGTCATGAACAAATCAAAATATAGTAGAAGCAATTAATAAAATATAAGATACAAGTCAAATATCACAGGTACCCAGTAAAGAAAAATTAATTTTTACTGAAATATCTGAATAGACTTTACTGGAGATGGTATTAGAGCATAACTGGGTGTGAAAGAGTAGAAAGAATGAGGGTGGAGTCTTATTCTCTTTTTCTATTTTTTTAAAACATAAAATGAATATCATAACTTTAAGAGTTGTCCTACTCAAGGACCAGATGTTAATCAGATGTAATAGTTTTATGCCCTCTGAATATATTATGTATTCATCTAAGTTTGATTCATTTTCTTGTGTATTAATTTCCTCTCACTGCGTAACAAACTTAGTGGTAGGAAGCCATTATTAATATCTCACAATTTCTGTGGGTCAGGAATCTTGTTGTGGCTGATGTGGATCCTCTGCTGAGGTCTCACAAAGCTTCAGTCAAAGTGCACCCAGGACTGCAGTCTCACCTGAGGCTCAGGGACTTGGAATCTTCTGAGGTGTTAGTTCTTTGGAGGTTGTCTGCCTGTCCCTGCCCATGGTCTACTCCAGAGCAAGGGTGTTTGGTAGGACCAATGAGAGAGGTGCTTCTAGTACACCTACCTCTCTGATGCCGCACAGCTCCTTCCTTCCCACCTGTTTCCCACCATGCTTAGATAATCTTCTTTCGGATTAGCTGAGAGTCATCCTCATAGTCCCTTCTTCTTGGCTACATAATGCAGCCAATCTGCAGGAGTGATAGTTCATTCTGTTTGTGGGTCCTGTCAAACTCAGGGGGTGGGTATTCTTGGGGCACGTGCTTCAGGGAGAGGAGATCTTGGCAGTTATCTTAGGATTTTGCTGGGCACAGTGCTAGTTATGTTATTAATATAATTTTAAGACTAAAATAATTTTATATAAAAGATACAAGCTAGGGCTATTAATAAGCTATCAATAGGTAGTTGAAAGGAGTTACTGTCTGAATTATGACCTTAATTAATTTTTTAATTTCCTTCACAAATAGTATAACTGAACTGCTCTTTCTACTTTAAGAATCTCATTGAAACTTTGGAAATTTTTCATTTGCTTACCAATAGGCATTCCAGCTTTGAAAAATTCATTTTCCTTCTTGCATAATTTTAATACTTAGGTCTGTACTCTCTTAAGTGTCTCGAAGTTATATGTTAACATTCCTCTAGCAACATGAAAGGAGAAACTCTCCGTGCACTTCACAATTGGAAGTGTAGAGTTGCTTAGCTACCTGACTTTGTAATTTGAAATATTAAACATTTCAATGACAGGTACCCCTCAAGCTTCTAAGTGTTTGCTTGTGACACATTGCAATGTTTTATGTATGCTTTTCACCTTTGTATCATAGCAATTATTATGAAAGGTTAAAAAAAGAGGAGTGCCTTTAATAGCAGTCAGTAAAGTACCTTAACTACATAAAACCAGTCATTTTATGAGAAGCTTTAATGGATACAAATGAAATTACAAGATCTACTTTAATATGAACTTACCTCAAATACAGCTGTACCACAAAATGCAATAATTATACCAATCTGTCACTTGATTGTAAGTAACATCATTGTAGGATGTCTAAAATGTTATATATAGTTGCTTTGAAATGGCAATCTTGTTAAATGGCAGGCCTGTCATTAACCGAGTTCTGAAAAAGCACTTGATTTTGTTGCTGTCGTGCTAGTCACGTTCCTGTTTGTTACAGTAGTGTATCGAGTACTACACAGTATTATTGCCGTGTCCCTCCCAACCTGGAGAAGATGTGAGAACATTCATCTAGGTGGCTTCAATAAAAGCTTCCCTGTACACTCTTCCCCCTGCCACCGAATGATTAAAGAGGTACAGCCTCATTGTATGTATATGCTTTCCAAAGTGTAGATACAGAGAGATTCAGATCCACCTGTAATCCTTTTTTCCTCCAGAGAAACACTGTAAAAACTAGGATATTTCCTGTCTTTGAATATTTTTATAGAAATGCAGATCATAGTTCATACTCTTCATTTTTCATCTTTTTATATTATTTCAAGGTAAGCATTTCTTCAAATTGTTAAGATTGCCTAAAAATATTTTTGTAGAATGTTTACTGTACAGAAGTGTAATATTTCCCATGTTATTATTTACATATATGATTGCTTCCATTTTGATTTTCTATATAATGCTGAGGCTGATTTTTTGTGTGAAAGCTCTGTTCATTTCTGGGTTCCCCGTTATAGATCTGAGGAATGTTACAGGTCCTAGGAGCTGGAAGAAATGAACATTTTATAGTGCTGATGTGTTAATAGATTAGCTTTCTGAAAAGTTGGCCATCTTAATTGAGTAGTTTAATTTTAGAAAGAGAAAGAACTAGTTAATACAGTACTTTTATCATAACAAAATTTAAAAATTCAATTTGTAATTAGTCTTTTGTGAAAATTTTATTTCCTTTTTCATTTATTGATGAAGTATCTTACTGATTTGGGGAAAATCTTATCTACTGAATTTATCTCCTTTTTTCTCACTTTCCCCTTTATCTGCCTTTTAATTTGGCTCATATATTTTATGAAACACAGTTCTTTTAAGGGATTATTAAAAAAAAATCTACCTTTTCTTTTCTTTTTCAGTTTCAGTTACTGAGTTTAGGCCATTAAAATTTCTTTACTGTGCTTACTCTGCTGCATTTTGTCTCTTTTTGGACTATATCTACACTTAATTCTAATTTATGTAGGGGCTTGAATCTGCTGGTTGGGCTACTTTAATAAGTTCTAGACCAGCCTGGACTGCATTATAAAGAGAGAACCTGTCTTAAAAATAAATAAATAAGTAAATAAATAAATAAGTAAATAAATTGTATTTTGGTTTTTATTGTGAGTATTGGTAAGTATGATGTTCCCTTGCCCATTTATTTGTGATAGCTCTTTTAACATATGTCAGTTCTTGATTACTTGGCTGATGGTCTAGTTCTATTTTCTTCATCTGTGTGTTCTTGCTTTAGGACCGCATCATTGTTTAGCCTTTTTGTGGGTGGTGCTTCAGTGTTTACCCCTTCTGTAAATAGATAGTTTGCTTGAAATCTTTGCTATAGGTATTTCTAGTTGCTGTATATTTTTAATTGCCATTTTAAATGTTTTTTTTTTTTTCAGTTTTCTGACTAACTTATACTGGGACAATTGAAGGTTATTGATTTAAAAATATTTACCTCACATTGGAACTCTTTATTCTCAATAACTACTGAAGTTCATCTTCTAGAGTTTGTTGATGTCTTCAGATAATGAAAAATTTATTTTTCAAGAGTTATTTCTGGTTTCACCAGAAATTCCAGGGTAATATATTAACTCGTCATCTTAACTGTGGGTGTTCTAGTCATAGAAAAGCTAAAATCATTGTCAAGGAAAGACTGTAGTCAACTTTCTATTAAAACTGAAGTCATAATTGAAAATAAATCATTCTTAATTATCCAAGATTGTATTAACTGCTTTGCAAATTTACCATGGATAAAGTGCCTAAAGATTTGCGATATGATCATTTGTCCAGCAGGGGGCAACATCTGATTGTCATGAATTGGTAACTTTAGCCTGGAAGGAGCCAGAGTATATAGGCGGAGCTGGGAGGCTAAGGATGCAGAGGTGTTGGTAAATTAATCTATAGACGCCCACCCCACACCCCAACAATCCCACTTCATTTCCTTGAGAACAGCTTCTGGCGTTGTGGTAGCTGCGGCCTCTGTGCAGGGGAACTTCAAGGGAGAGCTGGGGTGCGCAGCACTGCGGCCTTTCCCTCTAGGGGATGAGAGTGGTGGGGAATGTGCAGGAAACTCACTTCTGGGGTGCAGCACAGCGGCGTTGGAACTGGATGACTTAGGGCCCAGTGGTCAACGCTGTGAAGTCTTTGCTTTGGGCTCTTGACTTGGGAAGAAGGCTAGATTGTTAGTCTAAGAAGATTGGAAAGAATTGCCAGACAGGCCTCTCTCATCCCAGAACGATTCAGAGTGGACAAGAGATGGGCTAGCTGCCCTTCACACCGTTCTCCTTACACCACTGCTGCAGAAACTTGAAGCTAGGAGCACACAGATGGAAACACTTTGCATCTTATTATGATTTTACAAATCTGGGTTTTCCCCTCCGCATTAATTGCCACTTAAGTGGATGTATTTCATAGCTTTTGATATATAACAAACCATTCCAAAATATAGTGACTTGAAACATCAAACGTTTATTTAGCTCACAATTATGGAGGTTGGCAGTGTAGGCTGAGTTTAGCTGGATAGTACTTTTGTTCTCAGCTGTTTTCCTCTTGAGTTTGTGGCCGACTCTGGCTTAGTTAGGGAGTCTTGTTCACAGCTGGCTGGTTATTGGCCAGAGGGCCTCAGTTCTTGTTCACATGATGCCTTTTCCACCAGAAGCTTTGGTAGCTCCCCTGGTGATCCAGAGGTCTGAGGGAGAGCAGAAGCTAGCACTTGGAACTTTGCTGTGACTTGTGTTGCCTTACGTTGGCCAAAAGAAGCTACTAGCCCAGCTGAACTAGGGGTGTGAGTTCTGTCTTGTGGCCATAGGAGCTGTAAAGCTACATTGTGAAGGGCTTTGATACAGAGGTATGGAGAATCGGACTGTACACCATTGGATAATTAAGAACTCAAAGAAATGCCAAGATCACTGTGTTCCTTCTGTCTGTGTGGGTTTTAGATTTGCTATTATAAGATAATGTCACCAGCTTCCTTTGTATCCAGCCTATGTCTTTGTGTCTTGTGTTGTTTCTTTTCATGTTATACATCATTTGAATCCATGCTAAATACAGTATTTCTAAAATTGTATTTTGGTTGCTTATTAAATTTCATTCAGATACATATTCTCTGCATCTTCCTCATGTATGGGAATATTTTTCCTCAAGAAGTTCATTTTGATTTTTGCTTTTTCTCTGGATACTGTTGGTACTGGCCAGCAGTCTGTGGATGCTTCTCAGTGTCCACTCAGGTATCAGTGTCCCCTCTAATCTGTGTGCAGTAGGGTGTCCTGGTGACTGGCAGGAAGGCATGAAACAAGGCCTTGCTGAACTGAATGAGGGTCGTTTGCTACCTTACCACTAATGCCTGCTATGCAGGTCCTTTTTTTAACAAAAAAGGTAGAATATATGGTAAAATCATATTTTTTCATGTGCACTACTTACAAAATTGTTCCTGTGTTTTCCATTCTCCATGGAGCTTTTCTGTGAACAGAGAATCTTCTAGACTGCAATGAACAAGGCTGCTCGATGTCTGTAATGTTGTTTACTGGGGTTTGTATTTAAATGGAAGTATAAAGACCATGTCCCTGGAGAGGCTGGAATGAGTTGCACAGCTCTGGCTGCCGTGGAAGCCCGTCCTTCTACGATCTAAACACTGTTTCTCCTAAACAGCAGGCAGAAAAGGGAGCAAGTTAAAGTCTCTCTCAGCAGCAGAATTGTTCTGTTTCCCAGAGCAAAGCAGTTATTTGCATGGCATGTAGCAATTAGAAAAGTAGGCCCACCGTTAACTTGATTTCAATCTGGGTTCTAGGACTTTCAGATAGAGAAAATAAGGTTTTCCATTAAAGGTTAACTTAATTTTGGTAGAGTTGCACCATTGTCCTTTTCTGAGTTTTTGTTTTGACTGTTGTGAGAGTTTGGGACGAGGCTGCTCTGGTGGACTGTACTCAGATACCTTCTTAAACCACGCCTGAAGTACAGGTAATTAATGTGTTTTTCCATTTTCTGTTAATCAAAATGATGTAATGAATATACAACAAAAATGTAGCAACTGCAAGTAGCAGTTTTTGAAATGCCAATACTCACTGCCCATGCATCATTGTTACAATGTGCATAAATACCACATTCTTATGATTGCTATGATTATGTATGTTTCTTAGTCCTCTGTTATTACTTTCAGAGTTTGCTCTTGGGGAGCCACAGGTCCAGCAGTTTATTTTTCTCTCTGATCCTCTTGTGGGTGTTAGTGTTCTGGATGAGGGAGGGACACGTGCCTGGAAAGCAGGCTGAAGAACCAGGAAAGGAGCTTCTACCATGTTGCAAGCCAGTTTTTGGAATAGCAGATCACGGTAGTTGTTGAGGCTAATTGTTGAATCTTTGGATAAATTATAACTGCTTTCATACATGCTAGTTTTCCTTCGTCTTATCTTTGGCAACCATTTCTGGCTGTTAGCTTAGGATTTCATGGTACAATTATGACCTCAGGGAATCCATCTCATTGGAAGGTACCTGGAGTCTCTGTAGCTGCAGAAGTACAATTGGCTATTAAGTACTTGGTTGATATTTCTATAATTTCACAATAGAGCTTAAGTGGTGTTCACTGTTTTTCTTTAAACATGACTTGATTTTTATACCTCCTGAACTCTTTTAGGGCTGAAGCTCATTAATTTGGCTTGTGGGACAATTGTCTATGGCTGGTTCTTTTCTGTTAAGAATTTCCCTGAGTAAATACTACTGTAGTAATAGGAGGAGAAGGAAGAAGAGTTGGAGGAGAGTTTTATGAGTTTTAAATGCCATGTAAATCAGAGACTCCTAGTTAGGAGAAATCAGATCTCTGCCTCCCTAAGTAGGTCTGTGCTCTGTAAATTGAGCTCCCAGGGAACTCCTGCAGGGTGTTGGGAAAAGGTGCATGCTTCCAGTAGTAATATATAGTGGGCATCTCTTTCCAGTTTATGGACAAGTATTTTTGCTTTTCACCTTTTCTCAGCCTTTTCATGTCACTTACCAGTTATGTGACTGGTAGAAAATAGACGAGACAAAAACTGAGTAGGTGTCATGTTGCTTGTGTCCTTATCTTTCCTTTGACACATGCTTATAATAATTATAAGTACATTGCCTATGTTCAGTTATTCTAGATTTTCCATGGAAATTGAGACTTGCCATTGTGTTGTGCAAAGAGCCCTCTGACTTCCAAGGACTCTGCTATTCGTGTGGTTTCAGAACTGTTGTACTTAAGGCACTTTGTAAAATACTGGAGGGCAAAGACTCTTATTGTAATCCTCATCACATGTATGGTGGGAATGTACTGCAGACTTTTGGTTGGAAATAAATCTGAGGGAAATTGAATAGTTTGGGTAATGTTTTGGGGAGTTTCTTGGAAGATGTGGTAAAGGGTTAGAATAGGCAAAGGGCTGAAGCTGGAATGGAAACAGTGTCATCTGTTCCGTTCATTGTAAACATTTGATATAAAGTCCCTGAAATGCAAGCACAGTGTTTCAAATTAAAATAGTGAGGTCTTGTTCTTTCCTTCTAGTTTGACAAGTTAATTTTGAACTGATGAAAGTTGACTTTGATATCATAACTATTACAATATTGGCCAGAAATTCAGTAAACAGACTGACTCATGAAGAGATTGTATCACGAGCTCCCTGTTCCAGTGCTATAATGAAGCTATTGTACTGATGGCTCAGAAGTGAAGACTAGTCCTTGCAGTACAAAGAAACACACAAGACACTTGGTTGGGTGTTAGTGGTGGGGACCGGAGAAGGGTATGTAGTGGATGGATTCAGGTGACTTTGACCTTTGCAAGCTTCATTCATGGTAGATGATAGTAACAATTGAAGGAGTACAGATCAGGCGCTAAGACAATTCAAAGAGAAGAATATTTCATCTGAGAAAATCTGGGGTTGGTGTCAGTTGAGTTAATGAGTTTTGAATAAACACTGTCGGGCACAGAGCATCTACATCCAGAAGAAAACCTGACCAGCTGCCCTGGCCCCAGATAGGTGGTTATTGGATGTGTGACTGAATGACTGGCACTTTGTAGCACTTGTTCCCTACTGATTTATTCAGTATGGTGCACAGGTGCTGCCTCTGTGGCGTAAAGGTACACGTGTGGAAGAGAACAAGGTGACCTCATGGAATTGTACTCTAATGGTAAAGATAGATAAAAATAAAATTTAAAAACCTAATGAGTACACAGATTCAAAGGGAGGACTGGTAGTCAGGGGAGGCCCCACTGAGGACAGAGAACATTAGGAGCCAGTTCTCCCTTCCCTGTGGGACGTGCTCATCACTGCTGTTGTCTCATTGTTATGAACTCATTTAATCTGGTGAAGTTGATTCCCCCTTAAGATACAACTCGTGAAATTTCTCTTTTCCCTCTGCATTTGCTTCATCGATTGTTAATAGACCATGTTATCCTTGTTTTGCAGAAACCAAAGCTGAAAGATTGGCATCCTCCTGGAGGCTTTATTCTGGGATTGTGGGCACTTATCATCATGGTTTTTTTCAAAACTTATGGGATCAAGCATATGAAGTTTATCTTTTAGACATGAGGATGTATGAAGAACATGTGGAAGATTTCAGCCATGTAGACAAATTTATGCTTTTATATGTTTTCATGAATGTATTAATTAATTAGTCTGTGTAAACTTGAAAAAATATGAGGAAACTAAATTTTAATAAACTATTGACTTTGTAATTTAAAGAAAATTAATTGCTAATGGAATGGCTTATTCACCACTAAATATATTTTAGTTTTCCATTTTGCATGCTCTAAAAAGAAATGAGACAAAGATCAGAATAGACTGATTGATTCTTTCTGAATATAACAATTTCTCCCGATTTTTTTTTTTCATCTGGAGAGGAAAAAAATTGTGAAGACATTACACTCTCATTGAGAGAGGTTACTTCTGTTAGTAATTTTGTGTATATCCTCCCAATCTTTTTATTATGCACATATTTTCTCCAAACAACAGATTGTATAGACTATGCCATTTTGTATTATATGATGAATCTTTTCCTTCTCCTTTGATATTTTTCATTACATATAAATGACTGTAGAGTATCCATTGTATGAGTTTAGAGTAATTGATTTGTTCCATCACTTACCTTTATTTTCAGAGTTTTATTTTGATTCATTCTTTAATATTATTTTGTTTCAATCATTTTTGGAAATCTGTGGCATTAACTATAAGTAGAGATAAAAAATTGGTTTCTTAGCTTATGATACTGATAAGTTTTGAAGACCTGATATACTGTCTGTCTGAGACGTGTTAGGTCTTTGAAAGTCTGATGTATTGGCTGGTACTGCTCAAGGAAACACGCCTGTTACAACTCTTCACTTGCAGGCATTCTGTGATCTGTTAGAACTGGTCACCTCCTTTTCAGTCCCCCCCTAGAAAGAGATGACCAATGAGGTCTTTATTTCATTCGGATTAAGGTAAAGCTTGCCCACTGGCTGGATCTATACTTTCTCTGAGAACAGTCCCGTGAAGCTTATGACCCGCAAGGGAAGTGTTCCCTTGTGCCCCTACTTGCCTGTCTACCTGATGTATCCCGTAAGGCCTTAGGCCCTTCCCTGGTCTTAAGAGTGTTTTACATCCCCATCACTAGTTTTTTTTTTTTTATAGCCTAGTACGCATCTTCATGTCTTTCTCATGACAGGAAATAGCACTGAGATTGGTCTTCATGGCCAATCCATATTTTTTCCAACCTTTTGCATGTGAGGTGGGGAGATGCCTACAAAATCAGTATTCATGTCTGAGAGAGCACCTTTATGTGTTCATCTGTTGTATCTAAGAACTTATGTGTCTTTTTTCATTGCAAAGATCTGTTTTATAATTCTAGGTAACAATAAGATGTTAGCTCTTTCTCCAAAATAAAACTTCCAAAAATCAGCTTTCTGTAGGATTTGTTTGCCTCTTTGCACTTAAAGTGTTCCCCTTTGGTTACATGTAGATGGTTAGACAATCGCAGGCAAAAGACTGACTTCTGTTACCTCCCCAGGTAGAACAAACAACTAACATTTTGGGCCAGCTCCAAGTCTTTATTTTAATTGATCTGTTGATGGGTGCAGAATATATAAATGAAGAAGGAAATTTTTATCTGGTTATATAGAGAAGGATCTCTTTGTTCATTGAAAGGAGAGAAAACAAACTTAAAATTTGAAGAGCTTTATCATAGTATGACTGAGTGACAAAAGGTTTGACCATATCACCATCTAGACACTTACATGAGGACATGAGCACCAGGGGTGGAACTATTTAGAGTGGTAGAAGAATTATGATTGTTCTTAAGCCAAAGTTAATTTAGTTTGGATATAATGAAATATACCCGAGTGGTAAAGGCTGCTAGGAAGATCTTCAGAGGTTGTAGAAGGTGCCCTGCTTAGTTAAAACCAAACTGGGAAAAGAAATACTGGATATAATATACAGGATTAATTTTGCCAAGACAGAGTTTCAAAGGGCAATTATTTTTTTCTCTTTTACTATTAAATGTTCAGAATGTAGTTAAAACCGAAAGCTTAAAATACGTGAAAGTTTAGCTCATGACCATAATCTTTTTACAGAAAGTGAATTCCAGTAATAAGTAAATCTTGCATATATGAGTGAACATGTATGGCAAATAGTAAGTGCCATCAAAGGGACTTTCAGTGGTAACATAAAGACACGTCATTGAGTATGTTCTCCCGCGTCACTGGGAGCCGGGCGACAGGAAGGTATTTTACTTTTGTCTTTCTCACAGTGTTGTGGTGAGTATCAGATAAGTTAAGGTTATAACGAACCATTTTTGAAATTGTGAATATATGGCGACATTGTTTTTATTTCCATCTAGGAAAGCACCAAGGGGAAAATGAGTGGTGACAGTGCCTTCTGTTGCACTTGCTTACCTTTTTAAACCACTCAATGTGGTTCTCATTCTCCTTGGGCTGTTTTTCACTCCTACCCTGGTGTCCTTCGAGGAGAAAGGGGATGTAGGTAAGTGGATCCCAGCAGACCTCTCTTGGCATTTCAGGGAGGACCAGGGTATAATGATGCCATCCTGCAAAGGCAGCCTTTTAGAAAAATAAGCCAAATTATGTGAATATTACAATTCCAAATGACATTTATTTGCAGTTTATGAAAGGAAAATGGAGTTTGGATGCAAAACAGATTAAGTTGGGTCAGAAAAGTTAGAATTAAATACCAAAAATAATGCGTGCATTTATGGTTTCAATTCTTATGTATTCTCCACTAGTTGAAAGTGATGACTCCCACAACAAGCATAACTCCGCTTGTTTCTGCTTACTGAGAGTTTTCTATGGTGGTAGATGTTGATAACATTTCTTCCATTATGTATGTTGTATAGCAGAGTTACAGTTACTGTGGGAATCATCATTTGAAAATTTGACTCATGTGTTCCTGGAATCTTTGCAACAAATACTGCATTAGCATAGAGCCCTTTTCAGTTGATTTTCCCAAAATTTAGCCCAACTCTAGTAGATAATCTTTTAACTTGTGAAAGAAATGTTTTATAAACATACCACAAAGTATAGCTCTGAAATAATGAGCTCAGTATCCATTTTTGCTTTATGGTATCAGCCTCGTGATATCCTTGTTACATTTCAAATCTATAGGCACTTGGCACAAAGAAAGCAGTGTCCAGTGTTGCCGTATTATTGCTGCCTTCCCCATGAATTCAGTACCTGCTGCTCACACAGGAAAGTCTTTCAATTCATGGACATTATACTTTGCTGGTTGTCAGACTTTTTTTTTTCCTTTAGTGCAGAATTTTTACTATTTTGGAAACATGTATAAAATACTTAATTTAACTGTGTGCGCTACAGAATAATGGGATTGATACAAATGAATGTGTAACCAAGACACTGGCAATTAAAAATTCATTTATTCCAAACATGGACAGGTGGCGCTGTCATTCTTGTCTATGCTGTTTGCTGTCTCAGAGCCCTGAGAGGACTTTCAGGTTTGCCTGCGGTCTGTCCCGTCCTGGGGTCAGCTGGGCAGCAGTGATCCACATTCAACTTTCCCTCTTCCAGATGGGGAAGTGTCAGCTCTGGCTCTACTAGTGTTTTAGGGACAGTGGCATAAGCAGTAGAGGACACTTGGTTAGAGGTCATTGGAAAAGGCCCTAGTTGTAAAGCACATGACACAGGGCCTACCAAGCATATAGGAAAGTGTCAACGTTTTTGTTCTGCACCAAGCGGGACTCTGGTTATCTTATTTCTAGTCTTAATCAGCCAGGCAACTACTTGTTCTTCAAATAACATTAGCTTTACCAAGGAGTGGTGTGTGCACCAACAATGTGGACAGCCGATGTAGAAGGATCACTTGCTGACAAGTTCAGCCTGGGCAACTTAGCAAACTCCATTTCAAACAAAGAAAAGAAAGCACATCAGCAGAAACATTAGCTTTGCCACTCCTCCAGGGTCCTGTTCTCTGTTTTCAGCAGACATATATGGATAATGGCTTCTTTCCACATCTCTCTTAGTCACTTTTTCGTTGCTGTGATTCAATAACCAACACCCACAAATTTAGGGGAGGAAAGGTTTATTTTAGCTCACAGTTTCCGAAGGTCACAGTCCATTCAGGGGCAGCTGGCAGCAATCAAAGTACAGGACAAAGACAGAGGTGGAGGCAGCTTCTCATGACATCATGAACAGGAAGGCAAGTTGAGACAAGTAGAGACTAGTAGTCCAAGGAAGGCAGGAAGCAGCTTATGTATCCTTACAGGTCTCATCCCAGTGATTAACCCATCCTGGATCCAGGTGTGCAAGGTGTGGTAAGCCCCCACTGCACGCCGTAAATCCTAATTTACACACCATTAATCCAACTTACATGCTGTTAATCCAGTTTACATACCTGTAGTCCACCCCTTCAGACTAGGCCCCAGTCTCCCCACAGCACATGGTTCCATAGACAATCTATGACATTTAAATACATGAGACTTTTGGGGGACACTCCAGATCCAAACCACAATAACATCCTTTTAACACTACCCAAAAACTTCAGTCCACAAATTTTCTTGCTTCACTTTTCCGTTTTATTTTCTGTCTGATTTTAGTAGGTTGAGTTTTTTCTAATTTTTCCTTCAGTATTAGTTTACTAGTATCTTGTCTCTGTGGCTTGTCCACTCTTGGAAATATACCTTTAGCATGCTTAATAGAAAAACCATACCAAGCCCCATGCATTTGATAATTATTTAGAGCTTTTAAGACAGTGGACACTGCATTTCTAAAGGATCTCTGCTTCCTCCAAGTCCATATTCTGGTCTCAAGTAATACAAACTCATGTAAAGACAATTCAGGCCAAGAGAGCAATTTGCAGGAAGCATTTTGCAGGAAGGATTTTAAGATATGTAATGTCGGTGTGGGGGTCTGGTCTGAGCCTCATTAGGAATTGGAATATACCTGGATTCTCTTCTCACAACCTTGATCCTTTTAGAAAACTGTTTCTCACATGACTTTTAGCTGAAAACTTCACATTCCATGCTTTTATTACAGGAAAGAACAAAGTTAATCTTAACTCTATTTGTGAAGCTCTTATGAAAGAACCGATTGACTTTACATTACATACACATTATGGTTTAGATCTAAAATATTCCCCAAAGTCCAGCTCAGGCTTTTTGAGAAACAATTGAGTGGTGAGACTAACTTTGTCAGTAGAAGAGGCCATTGATGAGTTCATAGCTGAGTGGACTGTTAGTTGAAGGGAGTAGGTCATGGAGGCATGGACTTGTAAACTATCTAGTTTCTTGCCCCTTCTTAGCCTTTCTCAGCTTTTTGCTTCCTGATTGCAGTAAGGTAAGCAAGGTTGTTTCACCATGCCTTCTACACCATTATGTCTGCCTTGCCTTAGTCTGTGGACTGAAACCTTTGAAACCATGAGCCAAAATGAATCTTTCCATCTTTATTTTTTATGTTAGGTGTTTTGTCACAATGACAAAAAGCTGACTAACACAGAAAGTTGGTACCAGGAGTGGGGTTGTTGCTGTGACTACACCTGATTGGTTCAGCCGCCTTTGGGAATTGATGGAGCTTGGAAAACTTGGGAGATGTGAGCCAGAGAAGCCATAGAATGCTGTAAGTAGAATTTAATGGAACCTTCTGATTGGAACTCAGAAGACCAGTATAGTAATGGAAACGCTGCCCATGAGGTTCTGGATGGGAACAAGTACTCTATTGAGAATTGGACTATAAGTTCTTTGTGTTGTATTCTGACAAAGATTTGTCTACATATGGTCATGTCCTGAGAGTGTTGGAGGCTGAATTTAAGGGTGGCAGGCTAATTAGTCTGGTGGAGAAAATTTCAAAGCAATGTGAAATTCTAGCTATGGTATGGTTATTGCTGGGTGCCCTTAGCTAAATAAACAATGAGAATTGGGAGCAAAGAGCTCAAGAGATACAAGTGTATGTCTTCTACTTTGAAGGACTTTACTTTTAGAAGAGAAGGGGTGACATATTCCCACAGGATTGTCTGGGAAGTCTGTTGGTGAAGTTAGTGCCAGGACTCATTTCATTGTGCTCCATCATCCAGGCACTTTGTAGTTCCTGCAGGCAAGGTCCACGTGCTCTTATTTCCAATGGGAGCAGACCTTGGCATTGTTCATGTGGTGCTGATTTTGCAGGAATGCAGAGTACAAGAGTTCTGAGTCATGGAAGCTAACAACGAGATTTCAAAGGAAGGCCTAGGACATCCAGCAAGGTGTGAGAGGATCAGAATCCTGAAGGATACCTAGTGAGAAAGTGATGCATGAAACTGAGAGTAAAACTGAGGCTGCAAAAGAGACCTGGGAAGCTAGAGATGTCAGCAGTGTGGAACATCTGCTGAATGAAACTTGCAGACAGTGTGAGCTAATTGAGCCCAGATGGATGCCATGTAGGTTGCAGCTAGCAAGGCTTTCGGGGCGGCCTAAGCCTTTAGAGTTCACATCATGCCGTTCTGTTGCCCCAGATGCTAGATGTGAAGCTATGGAGTTAATGTTCACTCTTGTTTTTGTCACATTCACTTTTTTTCTGTGATCCCATGTCTCACTTGGGAATGTTTACCTTGTGCCGTTATATCTAGGGAGTATGTAACTTGTTTTTAATTTTTGCAGGAACTCAAACTTAAGAGTTGAGGTTCTGAGACTTTGAAGTTGGTCTTTTGAGCAAACTATTAAGACTTCAGTAATTTTTACAGTAGATGCATTTTGCATAATGAAATGTACATGAGACTTTGGGAAGTAGGTGTAAAATGTTATGATTTGGGTCTAAAATCTCCCTCCCAAAGGCCAGCTAGCTGATGTTTTTTGTTTTTTGTTTTTTTTTGGAAATGATTTCGACATCAAGGCACTAACCTCATCAGTAGATTAAGCCAAATGGCCTAGTTACAGGAGGTGGGGTCATGGGAGGAGGATGGTCTCAGGAACTGTATCTTGTCCACAGCCTTTTTCTCTCAGATTGTCTCTGCTTCCTGGTTGCCAAGAGGTAAGCAGCTTTGTTTCACATACCCTCTTCACCCTGAGGTACTGTCCCACCTCAAGTCCAAAGTAATGGAGCCTGCTAGCCCTAGACTAAAACCTTTGAAACTTTGAGCCAATCCATACCTGCCTTTCCTTCTTTTTATGCCAGGTACTTTGTCACTGTGACAAAAGCAAACAGAGCAACACGAGTTCACCTGACCAAAGGACTAATGTCCTATAACCACCATTTTCTGATGGAATATCTATTAGGACTCTATCCAGAGAAGGAATCTGTCTTAGGAACCAGGCAGTCACCCTTCTACTAACTTGCTCTTCAGTGGTGGCCCAGTAGATTAGAGGAGCTATAGCATTACTCTGTGATTCTCTTAACTATGCGGAATGTGGGGTCCCACCTCAGACCTACTGAACCAGAATCTTCATCTGAAGAGATCAGGCCTATCTCCTACAACAAAATTGTGAAAGACTACCAACAGTTACTTGTGAAATACAGAGCCATGGATGGCATATTTTTCCTTATCACTATTACTTACTTCCATTCTGACCTCTTAAGACTACAGCATTCTCTCTCTTTTTATTTATTTTTATTTTTTAATTTTTAAAGTGTAGCAAATGTGCTACTTACGCATTCTGGAGGACACAGGTCCCAGCCAAGTGCCAACATCAAATTCTAGAAATGTAAAGGAAAGACCCCCTATGTGAGACCTCCCTTGTTAATTCCCAGAACAAGCAAAGAATAGTAATGAGAAATAAATTGCTTTAATTGGAGAGCAGTCATTGTTGGGACATGATCAATGTATTGCCCTCCAGTGGACTTGGACAGAGTTTGTGAAACTATGATTCGTGCATTAAGAATAACAAATTGATTCCAGAAAGACACATGAGAAAATTACCTAGCCAAAAATGACTTGTGTCATTTAAGAGCTGTATGATAGGGACTTCAAAGAGAAACTTCTATTTCCAGTTGCTATATAGATATGCTACTAATGTTTCATTTATTGTCAGTTAAAGGGGCAGAGAAGGAAAAAGTGGTGTTTGACTAACTTATGATTTAAATATAATTGTATTAGGTTTCTTCGTTCCTTTCCCTGTCCATTTTCTACTACTGTTGTTTCACAATTGCTTATGGTTTTCCTACCAGCTCACTTTTTTTCTACTATAATAGGCTTCCCTTTGTAACATGAGAAATACATTGGGAGAACTAACCAGTTTAACCTCCCACTCTCTACAAATTTCTTTCCTTCCCATTTCTACCCCCCCCCCCCACCTTTTTTTTAAATCAAGCAACTTTCCCCACCTTCTTCAGGTGGCTGTAAGACATGGCTCCTGAGGATAGCTTTCCAGAAAGTTCCAGAACACTGTACAAAAGAACATGAAGCCTTTGTGAACGTCTTTGGCATCAAGTGAGCTGATGCATTCCCTTTCCAACGGTTCCTGGATCTTAGCTCTGGTAGGGATGACCTCTTCTTTGGGTGCTTGACCTCTGTCCAAGGTTTGGGAGCTGCTCCTAATGACTACTTTTCCTCTATTTTATTTTATTTATTGTTATTATTTCTCAATAGCAAATTCCACCTTACTTTAAGAATTCCTTGGTCTAATTATTACTATATTTTTGTCTTCTGATTAGACCTCAGCTGATAGACCTCCTCACAGGCACCAGATGGCATTATATGGTGAAATTCTCATCACAGCCATTTAAATTGTTTAGATTCTGTCTCTGGATTCAATACAAAGTCCTGTTTCTACCAAAAGAGATAAACAAAGGGCTGGACCCACTGCCCAATGCCTCCTCTGGTAATTTGAAGGTGTCCAGATAAAGAGCTCCACCTTTGGAGAGAACAATGGCTGGTGCTGGCCAGGAATTCTCAGCCCTTTTGTTTATAGGGAAGCCACCCAGGAAAAGGACCATTGTCTGTGAGTCCAAAACCCTGACTCCTTCTGGCTCAAGTCAGCTCCACCTTTCTCTCTGTACTCTATAACAAGAAGGAAACAGACCGAGTCAGGCAAAGGGATACACCTGCATTTCTGCCAAGAAGAGAGATGGGTCAAAAGAAGAAAAAGAGGGTAAGGGCAAGAACAATAGAGGAAATATTCCAGTTCAGTTAGCTACAAAGGAGTTTGCAGATTTGGATGGCTGAATGACAGATAAAAGGCCTAGTTTGCATTTTGGTGGCTTGTTTGCTCATCAGCCTGTTAAATGTATACCACACAGAACAGAAGAATTAGAAACACAAAAAAGAAAATAAATATATTTAAAAATCAATAAAGCCAAAGGTGGAGATGGGGAAAAGAGAAGCGATGTGAAAAGGATAAAAATAATACTTTCAATAGGTTAAAAAGAAACTCTTTGCTCTAATGTTAGAACAATTAGGGAAGAATGTGGCGAATGAATTACAAATTTAAAATATTGAAATCAGAAACAGAATTTCAGGGATCTAATTGTGAATAAAGTTAATGCACAGAAAATAAAAACTTCGAAAGTGAGAACAGTCAAGGGAAGAATGCGATAAAATGTCAGGGGTAAGCTAGGCAGCTGAAGTTCTCTTATTTTTATTTTTTGAGATACAGTCTTGCTTCACAGTCAAGGCTGGTTCGGAGCTCACCCTGTAGCCCAGGTTGGTCTCTGGCCTCTGCTTCCCAGTGCTGGGATGACAGGCCTGCGCCTCCATCCCTGGTTAATGTTTTGTTTCTAATGTGGTGCGGGACAATAGAAGCTGGTACCTTGCACATGCTAAGCAAGTGGTCTAGCCACCCAGCCCTACCCTCACCCTGTAGCTGAAACACTTTAAAGGGAGGTTTAAAATACATTGAAACTAGTCAGATGAATACAAAATTCTTTAATGCTAAACATTTAGAGAACAAAACAAACTAAAATAAATGTAGAAGACAAGAGGTGAACAATTTAAAACATGTGAAAAATAAACATTTGTTTAAAAACCAAATTACCTGCTTCTCAGTGACATCTCCCTTATATTACTGCTATTCTTCAGATACTGAAGTAGTCACAAGTTCTAGCAGATTATGTCTGGCACTTGGATGCCCAAGGCCGGTTTCTTAGCAAAATATCTCTCATGGTTCCTTTAGGTCATAGCCAGAAATATCAAGTAGTCCAAAGTGTTTAGCTGCTTCTAGTTCAGATGCAGTGATCTCCATAGGAATGCGGAGCAGGTAGAACCCTGGGCCCTTATCTACTACTCATTCAAAGCACAAGATGTATGTGTGCGTGTACATGTTTTCTGACGCAATCCAAAGTGCCACTTTTCACTTTTTTTTCACTTTTGACTCTTTGCTTGGGCTGATAGGTGCCAAATTGGTAACTAAAAAACAAGACGTAGTTTGACTTTTGTTCTCTGTACCCTTTATTATTGAATATCTTGGGTCAGATCTCTTCTCAGCTCTGCATAATGCTATGTCGATCGGTTAGGCAGTGTCTGCGGAGGAACTGTCCAGACAGCATTGATTAGCCCTGGAGTTGCGTCATCTCATCCTCCTCAAGGTGGACCACAGCAAGGTAAGAGCTTTACAAGGACATCGAGCTACTCCCAGGTGTCTCCAGCCGTCTTACATCTGAGATCACCTGGATTCTAAGAACAGCAGGGCCCCATGTGGCTGGAGCCGCCACCAACAGGCCATCTTTCTGTGGAAATGGAGCCACCCTTCAGCCATGGGGATTCCAGAGCTTTGAAACCAGGATAGTAATCCATGGGACCCAGCCTACTGCTTTTGGGTTTGCATTGCTGTTGCTCTCCTAAGACCTTGAGTGGCATCATTATGTTATTTATTTGGGACTTCTGTATTCTTTCAATGTGTGTATTCAGAACTACAGGCTTCCCTCCAGGAAGTGCTCTCGTGTCCCGTAAGTTCTGCTGTGTGTGCTTCCATTACCATTTGATTCTCTGAACCTCCATTACCGTTTGATTCTTGGAACTTTCGTTTTTTTTTTTCTGTGATCTATTATTTATTCAATAATGTACTATTTAATCTCCATGTATATGGGTAGTTTTTGTAATTTAGGGTTCTTTTGCTGGTTTTTTTTTGCTGTTTCATTCTGATATTATGCAAGGTATTATTTTGTTATTTACAAAATACAGCTTATCTATCTATCATTTATCTATCTATCTACCTATCTGTAATCACACTGAATATCCTAAGATTTGGTCTATTTTGGAAAAAGTTCTGTGTGCTGCTGAGATACAAGTGTATTCTGTCATTGTTGGGTGAAGCATTCTGAAAATATTAGGTAAGTCCCTTTGTTCTGTGCTGTGGTTTAACTCAATTTCTTTGTTGATTTTTTTTTCAGTCTGATTGAATCCATCTATTTGTGAAAGTGGGATAGTGTAGACCCCTGATATGGTTGTATTGGGATCTATCTGTCCTTATATGTCCAGAGTAGTTTCTTACCAACTGAGATAACTAATAGGTGTATAGTATCTTTTTTGTGGTACTGAAGATCAGGAGCCGAGGGCCTTCACACTGAGCCCATATTTCATTTATTATTTTATGCCAGGTTGCTAAGTTGTCCAGACTGGGCTTGAACTTTTGATCTTCTTGCCTCTTCCTCCTAGAGTGCTAAGAATTACTGGCCAGTGCCACTGACTTGACTGGATGTATAGTATCTTTAAGTAATTAGAAGGGTGCGATGGGCCTGGAAATAGACAAAAAAGAAGAAACCACACAACAAGACTGTAGAGGGTGCATATGAAAAACCTTAGGAGACATTGTGCCTTGAAGTTGCAGTCTCCTCAAAAGGGCAATTATGAAATTACAGTTTTAGGAGACTAGTTTTGCACTGGGAGAAGAGTAAAATGGAGAAAAGCAATCGTGGAAGAAGACAGTGGTCTAGTCAAGAGACACTGGAGGCAAACAGGGTAGTAACAAACGTGGGGAGAGAAAGAAGCTAGTTCCATAGCTGTGCGCCTCCCTGTCTCTGGACACCAGGAAGCCTTCCATTCTACTGATTTATGCAAATGAGGGAGGGTTTCTTTAACATTTAATTGGCTTCAAACAAAAAGTTAAATGATTCCTGAAAGCTTTACTTTCCATAAAGAAGACACCATGTGTTGCAGAAGCAACCTCATGGTTGTGTAGCTCATTACGTGAGTCTATCTCACCAAGGATTAAATACTTTGCAACAGAAGAGACATTTGTAATTTGTAATTTGTAATTCCTCCATTGGCTTCTCTAGAGCCTTCTGGGGAACCCTATCCTGTAGGACCTGTGTTCCTACCATGTCACATTAGCATTTACACATGTGCATCCTATGATAAACAGATTGACTAGGAGGCCAGAAATCTCTTTACTTTGAGCAAAATAATTTCTCTCTTCCTCTCTCTTGCCTTTTCCCATGCACTTGCATTCAAGGTGTGTGCTAGATGCTGGGACACGGAGGTGAAGCCTCGTGAGATATGACACCAAGGAAGCCTAATGTGGGAAGTGAGTCTGTCCATAAGTGCAGCGAGAGGCATCTGCACAGAGAGCAGTGGCAGGAGAGGTCAGTGCTCTGTAGTGAAGACAGGAAATGTTTCATCCAAAGCAAAATATAATAGGAAGTCTTAACAGACAGGTACCCAGGGACGATTGGCAGGAAGGAAGCCATTGGGACATGACAGTCTTACAGATAGATGTTTGAACATGTGAAATGCCATGGTACACTTGACCTTGTGAATGTGTATAGAAATATGTAGGTACCTTGAGAGGGCCTCAGATTTCCTAGATCCAGGCAATTGGCTCTTTGTCCATGTTGGGACTGAGTTTGTTACTGTCCATATATCCCTATGTCCATATGTCCATACGCTCAGGCTCATTTGCTTGCTGTTGATTATGTAAAAAAAAAAAGTCAACTCTTTTGATGAAAGAGAAAAGGCTTTATTGGGTGCTAGCTCCATAGCTCCAAGGATGTGGCGGGTCCTCATCACCCAAATCACCATCTCACCAAGTACAGATATGGAAGCGTCTTTTAATGCAAAGAGAGTGAGGGGAGGGAATCCAGTGAGAGAACAGACACGCCCAAGTAGGTTTCATCCCTTCCTGGACCTCAGCTTGTTTTTCCTTGGCCTAACAAGATAAACTTGCCCTTTGACTTCTGGTGCTGGGCACCCACTCGTTGACCATCCACCTGGGCTAAGGAGCGGTGGGACTGGCACTGTCTGCCCTGGGCCTGATGAAGTTTGGAGAAGCCCTTTCTCTCTAAGGAAAAATAAATCTAACATTTAAGGTCTCATATTTCCATACCAGTTATAATTTGTCTAGCAAAATAAACTCAACATAGAGATTTATAGCTGACATAAGCCATTATTAGAATGTTATTAAATTCTTCTCTGCTAAACTAGAGAAATAAGAGGAGAAACCCTGGTTTTGCAGAGATCATTGGGAGGCACACAGCGGGGAAGGGAGGAGAGGCTGGGCTTGCGGGTCGCTGTGGCCAGAGTCTTTGTTCCACTTAGAGTAGACAGTGACCATGCTGCTGCCTGTTTGCAGTGGCTCCTCTGTGCTTTGGGCGTGGAATGAGATGGGGGAACTGGGGTCCCTTCTGTGCCATCAGCGATGCTGCCTCCTTGTCGTACACACCAGATTCAGCCATCAGTTTTGACACCTGCTTAAAGAAGAATCCCGTTATGGAGTGACAGGATAAACTGTGTATGCACGTGCACACTCATGCACGCACACACACACACACACGCACATAAAGAGGCAAGAGTGATGGCTAATCTTTGGTAAAGACATCTGATATTAAGAATACAGGCTTATTATCACTAAAGTAAGCCAAAAGAGATTTGTTTTTCTCTCTGTTAGAACCACTTACAGTTATATTGAGAACAACAAGTAATCTTGTAGAAACGTTAACACTGATACTTAATGTCATTTTCATGTTTTTATTTAAAATAATTCTTAGCAGAAAAGTTTTTGCTCTTCCCAGAATCTGGGGAAATATTGTTTTATTCATGTGACTTCTGTGTGTGATGAACCTCAGTGATACCCTGCTAACAACCCCCATCCCCACCGTTCAACTTGGAATTCAGGGTGCACAGCTATTGCACCATGTTATGTTTCTACTTGTATTTCCAAGTTGACTTCTCTGTAAGCAGATTTCCTCCTTTTTTTTTTTTTTTTTGCACACCTGCTTCTTTATCTTTTCAGTGAAACTTACAGCTATTGACAATACTGTTTAGGGTGCAAAATATTTTGCCAAAGACTTCCGAGGATAAATGCCATGGTTGAGTGCATTGTGGGTGCTAATCTTTTTTTTTTTTTTTTTTGAGAAAGGGTCTCTCTCTGCAGCCCAGGCTGGTCCTGAACTCACTATGGAGCCCAGGCTGGCTTTGGACTCATGGCAATCCCCTGCCTCAGCCTGCCATTTTTTTTTTTTAAATTTGTACTGTAGATCCCACTGAGAGCCTTCACACCAAGCTACATCTCTATCTAGCCCCCTCCTCTTTTTTGTTTTAGTTTTGAGACAGAGTCTTGCTAAGTTTCCCAGGCTGGGTTTGAACTTGTAATTCTCTTGGGATTATAGCTATGTCTCTAGGCCAGGCACAGATGTTTACAAATTTCTCATTCCATGTTTAAGTCTGGATAGAGGTGTCTCCCCTTCTACAAAAGTGTCACCTTTTGGTTGGTATAGAATAGCTCTTGTTGCCCAAAGAGCATCTATTATCTAGATGAACCATCTGGTAGATACCAAACCCACACCTAGTCAGAAATCCAAGGGATAGCCATCCTAATAGCGAAAAAGTAAGAAACAAAACAAAGAAGACACCCCCCCTCCCAAACACACACATACACATATTGCTCTTATTAAAAATGCCATCCCAGGGGAAAAAGATAGTCCTATGTCTATTGGGATCCAGGGAAGGAAGGAGGCAGACTTGTGAGCCCACAAAGTGGAAGGTCATGACTGTGACCCAAAAGAAAAGGGAAGCTGAAACCATAGCCTGATAGTTCATGGAAAGGTCGTGCTGCAAATAAGCTGTGAATCACTAAGAAGAACTCTGAGACATCTATCTTTGAAGCGAGACTTTGAGGGCAGGAGTGCAGCTTTCACCAGGTGCCAGCTTAGTTTCTTCCATAGGCTGGTGACAGGCCAGGAGTGTGTGCATTTCAGCAACATGTTTGCTAAGTTTCTATTGCATCCTTGTTAAAAAAAATGGTAAAATACATTCTAGATGAAAGTAACTATTGCCAGGAGGATTGGTTCCATCCAAATTAACAGCTTTAAATTAGCTTCTCATCCTACAGGGAAGCTGTGGCTGGAATATGGCAGCGCCCAGGAATTTGCTAATCAACTTAATGCTTAGCATAAACAATAAGGGATTGAATGTGTGAGAGGTGACAGAATTAAAATTACTATGACAGGATGATAAATTGAGCAAACATAAATGTTATGCTCTTTATTTGGGTTCATTGCTTTGTTTCTGCAGAGGCAGATATGGTTTGTGTGCAGGATGACGGGAAGAGACTGCTAAGGGCAGGAGAATGTGCACTACTCTCCCTCTGTCCCTGCAGTTCCTATGCAGAAGCCTGTTCCCCAGTGGGATGGTGTTAGGAGGAGGAGCTTTTGGGAGATAGCGAAGTTATGAAGGTGAAGCCCCACAAATTAGATGTTTACCCTTATAAAACAGTGAGGAGACACAGAATTGAGACTGGTCATAAATCCAGATATGAGAAAGAGGAGAAGTTATGCTTCTAGAAGGAAGCATAAGAAATGACTTTCATGATGCTGGCTGAAGAAGAGTCTTCAAATAGGACAAATGATACATGGAATACTGATCAATGGGATCTTATTAAGAACTTTTAGTCATCAAAATATACTATTAAGACAATGAAAAAACAAGCCACCTGAATCAATACCACATAAAAAAGGGAACATATGACAACTAAACATCTTTGGCAAGAACAGGTGTATCACAGAGCAGAAACAGAACTGAGTCAATAAGCATTTGAAAAGATGCTGTTCGTTATTTGTCAAATAGACAAAAATCTAAAACCATAATGAGGTAGCAGTGTATGGGCAGCAAAAGGATTAAATTTAGAAGGATTGACATACCAAGGTTATTGGCAAGTATGTGACCACTCAGGTGTTGCTGGTGGTAGTGTAGGTTGGTACAACCATCTTGGAAAATTGTTTGGCAGTATCTAATGAGACTCAGAGCAGATATATCGTATGACTCAGTAAAGTTACTCTTTGTGATATATCTGACAGAAATAAGCACTGGGTGAACTGCTACTGGGTGTTTGTGTCCCCGATACACTCAATTTACATGCTGAAGTCCTAAACTTCAAGGTGATGGCATCAGGAGGTTAGGCCTTTGGATGGTACTTAACTCAGGCTGGAGCCCTTGTGGGTGAATTAGTGCTCTTCTGAAAAGGAACACAAAGAGCTCTTGTTCCATTCAAGAAGATAATCTGTCATGTTCAAGAAGCTCCACAACATACCTTGGCCATGCTAGTACCCTGATCTCGGACTTCCTACCTCCAAAACCGTGCGGAATGAATGTATTAACATTTATTTATAAACCATCTTGTCTATGGTACTTGCTTACAGAAACCTGAATGGCTGAAAATAATCCACCAAAAATACATTTATGAGAATGATAACTGTATTCATAGTAGCTCTAAGATAGGAACAGCCCAAAAGATCATCAATATTACAATTAGTAATTCTAACACAATGAGACAGTATACAGCAATGAAGCAAAGAACTATTGTTATATGCATCAGCCAGGATAAATCTTATGAACATAATTTTGACTGAAGGAAGTGAGACCTAAACAGGTATATGTCATTGCAGTCCATTTGTATAAAATGGAAAAGCAGCCTAACCTAACGTATGTTGATGAAGTGGTGACCCTTGATGGGGAGGGGGACAGGACACAGTGTGAGCAGTGTCGAGTCTTCTGTGGAGTCCGAAGTGTACTGGATTATGATTTTGCTCATCATTACATGGGTATATAGATACATAAAACTTCACCAATCAACATAAATCATATGTGTGTACTTACTGAATAGAAATCGTACATTAGTAAAAATTAATGTTCCTCCAGGAAAAGCACAAGTTGAAGGGGAAAATGTCTTATAGGCAAGCTATCAAGACTTACCAAACTATATTAAATTAAGACTATGAGATAAGTACATGGATAGACAATTAGATCAAAACTGAGCAGGATGAAGACAGAAGAAAAAATACCCAAAGGAATGATATGGTATCTGTGGAAATGTGATTGCAGATCACTAGAGATGAATGAATTCCTAGGAAATGGTTCTGGGACGGTTGGTGGTTGTACAAGGCAGAGGACTGCTGCATCACATGACATAAAAGTCAGTCCCCAGATGCCGTGTAAAGGACAAAAACTGTAAAAGCCTTAGAATAAATATAGGAGGATATTTATTGATCAAGAGGAGTAGAATATTTGTTGAGTGAGGAATAAGAATCCATAATCACATAAGGTAGAAAACATGACTGCAGTGAAATTTAAAATGTCTATTTATTAAAAAGCAGCGAGGAGCCAGGATCAGTGGTACAAGCCTATAAACCCACACTCCAGGAGGCAGAGGCAAGAGGATGGCAAGGCCAGGTAAGCAACTTAGTACTGGGGAGACCTTGTCTCAAAATAGAATAATAAATGGGCTGGGGTGCGGCTCAGAGCAAAGGTACTGAGTTCAATCTTCAGCATCACAGAAAAGACAGACATAAAGAAAGAAAGAATAAAAAGGAAAAGAGAAATCAAAAAGAAAAGATAAGCCACAAACTGAAAGAAGCTATTTGTAACATATATAATAAAAATATCTAAAGTATAGAACATACTAAGAATCCTTAAGGATTCCTTAAAGGATTAAAAGAAAAAGTAAGGTAGTGTAGTATCACTGATATGATAGCCGTTTTGCAGATGGGGGAACTAATAGAGAATAAACAGGAAAAAATGCTGACTCCGTTAAGGAACCAGGAAAACACAAATTTAGATCACAATGAAATAAAATTTATAGCCACCAGCTGGGAAGAAACTTGCAGTTTAGAGATGCTAATTGTTAGCAAAGATATGTAGAACACTGCTGGTGGTATGAAGTGTCCAGCCACTTTGGAAAATAATTTGGTATTTCATGCACACGAGAACAGTTTTATTCTAGTACAGTCTAGCAACTTCAATACACTCTTCTTGAACATTCTCTCTCTCTCTCTCTCTCTCTCTCTCTCTCTCTCTCTCTCTCTCATTTCCTGTCCCTCCCCTTCTCCCTCTCTCTTTCCCTTCCCCCTCTTTATTTCTGGGGGAGGTGGATTCTGGGAATCGAACCAGGCCTTTATGTTGATACCTCCCAACTACTCCAGCTTTATATTCTCAGATAAATTTTCATTAGGTCGCTAAGTTGTGCAGGCTGGGCTTGAACTTGTGATCCTCTTGCCTCAGTCTCTCAGAATGCTGAGATTACAGACAAGTCCCACTACACCCAATTCATTCTAAAATATTCTTACACGTGTACTGGAATTTCCTAAGAATGTTCATAAAAACATCACAAAAACCAGTAACAAGAAGAAAGCCCAAATGGTCACTGGCAGAAGAATGGTTGAAAATAACTTCTGGTGTATTCACACGACAGTGTTACCCAGTAGAGAAAATAAAGTCATGTGAAAGGGAAGTGAATGTATTTTGGGAAAAAGTAAAACTCATCGGTCTACATACAATGAGATAAGAGCCTTATAATGATTATAAATATGCAACAACATAGTATTTGTGGATGTATCTACATAGAGTAAAATATTTAGAAAGCAAGAGAATTGTGAATGGAAAATATAAGGCCTTAGAAGGAACCTTCCGATGGCTTCAAGAGTAGTGACATGCTTTTCTTATGTTTATAACTTACATTTTTTATATGAATCAAATAATATATAATAAATATTCTCATAAGAGTTGTTACCTTTAATTTGTCACAATTAAAATTCTACCAAGAAGTAGCTGATGATGGAGAATAGACTTTGGAGATACATCATCTCACTTCTAATCTGCTTTTCTCAGTTAATAGCCACATTGCTTTGGGGAGGTCACTGAAGGGTCTTGTGCCTCAGTGTTCGCACCTGTAAAAGAGGAAACAGTAAAAGAATCTCTGGGGTTGTTTTGATGAATAAATGCGTTTATAGCAATCAAGCATGTAACAGAGTTCTATAACGTGGCACGTGAAATTTCTACTTGAATCCTCCTCACTCTGGGCAGGCAGATATACAACCTCTCTTAGACTAAGTTTACTCCTCGCAAATAATAGATTAGGATGAAACTATCTAGAGATAGATGTTACATGTGATATGTGAGGCACAGTATGTCATAGTGAGAAAACTATAATTGTAAAACATTGTATTTAATCTAACATTTTATTGATATATACTTGGTTTGGAAATTAAAAGTAGTTACATGATAGAAAACTAAAGATGCTAACTGCTGAACCTGGAAGTGATAACAAAAAACCCAAAGCCAAAACTAACCAGCCAACCAAACCAAACCAAACCAAACCAAATCAAAAAAAAAAAAAAAAAACCTATCAACAACAAAAAAAATTCTGCAACTGTAAGTCAGTGTGGACATTTTGGATTCAAGGGTAGCTCGCTAAGGTGGACACTAGATTTAATTTTTTTGTAACATCTTCATTGAGATTCTGCGTGTATCCTGATACAATATCTTACTATTTTAAGAATAAACACTTGATAATTATAATAAAAAACCTGGAAATATGGGAAGTCTATAATTTTGCACACTCAGAAATAAGTGCCCTTCTTTCTTTAATGTGGTATCTCCTAGCCCTTTTCCTATATGGCAACAAATGGCACTGAGGTCACACAAATAAGAATGTGGACCGGTAGGCGATGGAAGGAAGAAGTTGTGGAGTGCCCATGTGCTTCGGAAGATAGTGATCTGTCCCTCGTACAGCACCTGGTGGCAGCTCACTTACCTTTACTCTCTGTTTTGTCCTCTTCTGTAGCCTCATTGAAAGGGGACACCAGATCTGGAGGGATCCAGGCCGGTGGGGCCTGAGACCACGGGTAACTTTCCCCCAAGAATTCACCCCCCCACCTCCCCCACCCCCCCACTTTCCAGCAGGGATAAAACCACTTGGAGCCTGTTTCCTGGAAACGGCAATTCCTTTTTGGTTTTGTTTTAAGGTAAATGTACACTTTCTTTCCACGGACCAACCATAACCATCCGTTGGATTCCCAGCAGCTTTGGGATGCTGCCGCGTGGAAGGGAGGCCAATCCCTGTCTCGTTCTAGCCTCTTCCTTTTGTAGTCCAGCCACTTCTGGAGGTCAGGGCCTCAGCTGCTTTCTGCCTTTCTACATATGGTGTAACATTTGTCAATATTAAATTTAATTTGAGCTAAGAGCAGGCCACTAACAGCGAAAACACAAAGCCTGCTGAACTTTACTCCGCCTGTGTGCTCAGTACAGCCAGCATTAATAAGCCTAAGAGATTCAGCTGCATTATCCTACCCAAATCTAGGTCAGCTCTGTTAGTTGAATATGTTACAAGTTTGGAAGTGACCCTATAAAAATCCACTTAAATTTATGTATATCACAACTTATTGCATCTCTTGGACTCTTTAAATAGAGCCTTTAAATAGATGAATATACCCAAATACCAATTCAGTGGGTCAACATTAAAGAGCTCGTCATCAACAACAGACATTTATTGAGCGCCTATTGTGTGCAAGGCACAGTACTAGGTATGGGGCCACAAAGACACAAGAGAAACAGTCCCTGCCCTCAAGGAGCTTACAATGTACTCTAACAGGACACACACATAAAAAAGACAAAGGACAATGCAAGGTAGCATATAACAGTAGGGCACTGAGTAGAAACAAACAGGATTTCAGCCTTTTTTGCAATTGCATTTCGTTACCTGAGTAGGTGGGGATGAGTGAGCTGGAATAAAGGGGTTATTCCTGCTGTTTTCAGCCTTGTACTCACTCTCACCTCTTTTTATCCCAAAATATCTCCAGGCATGTGCTAAAACCAGGGCAATGGGTTCGCTCTTTCAGGCCCTCCTTCCCCTGGCCTGTTATTAATGTTCCCCTCGAGAAGGCCCCTGATAGCAGCCCACATTCAGTCGGGCCTGCGCTGAGTTTAGTGTGGAAAGTCTGCATCTTGGAATTCCCTTCTCTCCCTCCTCCCTGGCCCCACGAGGAGGACATTTCTGAGCCACCTATAGCCAGATGGACTTCTCCCACCTACTCTGGTCATTGTTCTGGCACGATCTTCCCCAAATTTGTTCCCCAAAAAACACACAAGGGAGATCCTAAGAGCCCCCAAAGATGGCTGGTTTGAGAGCATGCGGAGGACAGAGGAAAAAAGCGGGGAGAGAGTGATGTCAACAAGGTGGAAAGAGACTGAAAGGAGAAGCCACGAGGAAGGACAAATGACCAGGTCAGGCGTGAGCTCCACAGAGACAGAACAGGAGCGTGGAGCTTCTCTTAGAGTCAGCCTGTTTCACAACCGAGATCATCACCCCCGTGAAATCCAGGGTGGTTTTTAAAAATAAGGTCACTCTTACACAAGAGCAATATGGGGGCAGGTGCTAGCTAAGTCTGGATGAATTAGCATTTTTAATCCTAACAGAATTTCAACTTTTTCCTTCTACTTTTGCCTAGCATTTATTTCACTTCTAAGTCAACAATTTTAATTTTTGAAGGGAGTGTTTATTTTAAAACGAGACCGTTTTCCTCTATTCTAGTGTAATTTAAGTAGACTGGTCACGGAAAGGATGTTCAGGAACAGAGGTAATGTGTGTTGAGAAGTGTCGTTTGAAATCTGGTAGTAATCTGATGATTTCAAGAGACCACACAGCTTGCCCCTTTAGGTACAGCATTTTATGCTTTGATTTCTGACAGGTTTTTTTTTTTTTTTGAATATATTAGACTCTGAAATCATGGGACACTGGAGCTCCTAAATTGCTTCAATTTTACCTCTTGCCCTCAGGAATGCAGTCCAGGGTTAGCGAAGCAGAGGGACTTAGTTGCCAAACACCCATTAATGGTAACGGAAAGCACTCAGTAAGTCCCCATGCAGCGCACTGAATATTTACCTCCTAATGTTCTTTTAATGTACGCTTTCTTGGGTGAATATTTACTGTAGAATATTAAATGTGAGATTCCTTTTGTTATGGGCCATTTGAAGTGATTGATTTTGTTTGTGAATTCCTGTGTCTTTGCCCATAACGGCTAGCTATTGTAATGGCCCCGGCCAAATGTTCTTACATTGACATAACAGAAGCCACACTCAGCCAGCTGTGGCTTTGTATCCCTTGGTCTTAAAAGCTAGGAGGAAACTGATGACACAGCTGGGGTGAGAAGAAAAAGGTGTGTTCAGGATAAGTCTGAGACGTAGGCTTCAGACATACTGAAGTCACTGAGGTCTGTGAACATGGTTATGTAGTGGTCTTTGATATCAGAGTTTGGGTTTAATGGTGTTGAATGGTGTTAAGTTGTGACAGTTGTGAAACGATTGTGGCAAGACAAGAGTTCAGCTGCCCACAGCCAGGGCCATCAGTACAATTCATTAGAGTTCTGAGCATTTTCTTTCATGCTGCAATAAAACCACTATGCAAGTGATTATTGCTTATGCTTCTCTGTACCATATTATTAACAAAATGAACTTGTAAATTTTAGCTACATGTGTATTTAAAACATTTCCCAGAATTTGGTTGGTTTCCACTCCTTTGAGTATTTCAGAGGGGAAAGTTACAAAAAAGATAAAGCTACCTTGGTGATTAAAAAAGAAAGCTGAAGGCCTGAAACACACAAAAATTAAGATGTTTGATTAAGTACCTTCATAACCACACTTTTCCTAATTTACATAAAAATAGAAGTCTTCCAAGGAGCCACTTGTATCTCAGCAAAATCTCTTCTGGTGGCTGTAAAAGTAATTGTTGAAAACTCACACACTTCTTCATATGTTCTTTAGAAACATTGTGGGTTCAGAGTCTTTCCTGCTAAAGAGATTATGTTGGAATAAAGCTCATAGTTCTTTAAAAAATTATAAAAATGTAAAGAACAAATTCTGGTATGGTTTGAATAGTCATTTCAATTTTTAACTGTTTTTTGACAATTTAATCTATGCCACAGCAATACTTTGTTTTTGATGTGTGAGTACTTGGGCTGTGTTCACATTTGAACAACAGAATCCCATATAACTAGTAGTATTAGTAAAGAAAAATGAATTTTTATTGCTAACTAAGAAGTGAGAAAAGAAATGGTAAGGTGGACATTTTCCTGACTCACAAGCTGAGCCATATTTTGTAAAACAACGGCAGTCCTCTTTCACATTATTTTTTGGTACTTTCAAATTTTACCTTAGAGGCTGGGTGTGGTGATATATGCCTATAACCCAAGCATCCTGGGAGGCTGAGGCAGGAGGGCTGTGAGTTTGAGCCCAGCTTCAGCAACTTAGCAACACCCAATCTCAAAATAAGTATAAAGGGGTCTGGGGATGTAGGTCAGCTAAATCTGACTTCAAAGTTTGATACTGAGCTCAGTCCTCAGTAACAAACAAACTAACTTCTTTTTATGCATTAAGAAATACCTCCTAAAGCATGTGTCAGGAAAACTGTTACACAGACAGAAAGGAAAATTACACATTTCTTGTTTAAATGAAAATCTGTAATGCTTGCTGTTTTTGCTTTCAGTAAACTAAGTCCTTCATATTTTTTTGAGACAAAGAAATGGTAGTGAATGTTGTTTAAGGAGATTTGAAGTGAGTGAGGGAAGTAGCGCCCAGGAGAATGAGTTGTATGACAAGGAATCTCCTTTGGTTCTCATGCCTCCCCCACGGAAAGGCAGCTCCTTGCATTTGTAATCAGAGAACACTTCAGAAACTCTCTCTCTCTCTCTCTCTCTCTCTCTCTCTCTCTCTCTCTCTCTCTCTCTGTGTGTGTGTGTGTGTGTGTGCGTGCATGTGTGTGTGGAGAGAGAGAGAGAGAGAGAGAGAGAGAGAGAGAGAGAGAGAGAGAGTTAGGGATAGATTTTAGCCAGTGGGATCCATCCAGGAGGAAATTTGTTTTATCCACAGAGGGAGATAAGTTAATACAGGAATATAAAACACCTCCCCAGAATAAAGTTTCTTGCTACTGTTGGAACTCAATTATTCCAAATACAAAAAGCCCTCAAATAGGTTAATGATAGACTCCCAGAATTATAGATTTGAAATAAAACCTAAGAGGTCTTATGGAACAGTTACATCATTCTGATCTGAAGGAGAGGAACCTAGGGCTTAGGTGAAGTTACATCAATTATTACTAAAGAAAACTATCTTTAGGTTTCTCTTGTTGGCATCTTTTTTTAATAACACAGTTTTTTGGTTTCAATTTTGTCCTTTAGGAGCATTTCTGTACATTAGAAAATGTTCTCACTGTTCTCACTAAGAAAAAACATTTTGTCTGAAGACTAGGGGTTCAAAAAATGCTATACAACATTTCCAAGTCCAATACCAATTGCATGCTAACAATGAGCACTGTGAACACAAAAACTTGTCAACCCAATTCTAGGCCATTTCCAAAGATCATCAAAGAGTCAAGTTAGGAAGAATAAATTACCACATAATCATCCTCTATAAAAAATACTGGCCTAGAGTGTACTAAAAAACTCTCAATAAATACTGGAAATTGCCCTTATGAAAGTCTGTGGAGATGTGCTCTTTAGAAATCATGTCCGTATTTTCAGGCTACTTTTTTTTTTCTTTTTACAAATCACACAAACAGAGTCTGACACATGATAAAGGCTATAGGTCAGGTTAGAATACTACTCAATAGAAAAACGTCTTTGACACGGTATTTCTATAAATGAATGCAACTAATGTTGCTGACTTTCTCATGTTCTATTTCAAAGGCAACACTTAAAGAGATCCAAAGTGTTTCTACAGTCGCGGCAGCACCACTCAAATGAGTGTTCAGTTCCTAATGCGACTCCTTTCAAAGGGCTCATAAAGATGTATTAACTTTGGAATTTATTCTTACGAATCAGCTGCACTGCACTGTGGTCATGCCTGCGGGGAGCTGTCCGTGGTACTGAGCTTCTGTCCACGGTTCTGAAGGTACTGAAGGTGTGAAGTTGTTCTCTGCTACCAGTTCTCTTTCCCTTTCTGTCTGGTGGCTTGAGTAGTCTGATACAGTGGATTCCTGGGCTTAGTCTGGCCCACTCCTTCTTCAGAACACAGGTTTATTTTCAGGACGGCTTATAGGGGGTGATTCTGGTTTCCAGTCTGGTTGAAAAAAGTGAATATTGAATGTCCGTGCCCAGTTCTTAAACACTCGTTTCTCTGTGATAAAACGGTGATGACTGCCCTTTCGTCCTCGCTCGTGGGAGAGGTACATTGTACATTCATCGGGTCCAAAAGGTTCATAATAATGATAAGGTACTGAAGGATGATTAGGATCCCTGTAGGAGGAAAATGAGACAACTTATTAAAGCCATTTTTTTTGTTGACTGATTCAAGAAAAATGTTACCTTTAATAAGAATAAATCATATCTTCTAGTTTAATAAATTTTGGCAATTTTTTCTGATGTTTAAAGAATAAGCAAGTGGAGCAATTTAGATGTTTGGAAATAAATGTAGAGATAGTCATTATCAAGCAAAGCAATTTAAAAAATGTGCTCTAGAACATTCTATGTTTGCAGTCACAATTAGAGTTTTTGTTTCCACTTGTGCTCCCATACAAATGATTTACCCCCAATAGTAATATAGGGATATAAAAATAAAACAGATCATTTCTTTTCCTCGTGAAAAGATCTCAAGTCCTCCAGATCCATAGCAGGAGCATGGCTTCTGGGTTGTTCCATTCTGTCTCAGTCACCATGCGTTTTCTGAGTATTGACTCCACTAAGTTTGTCCTTACTTGAGTGTCTTGAGTGTCTTTGCACTGTCGGGTGGGCAGCTAACTGGATGATGCTTCCCATGGGTTCACTGTTTCTCACCATTGGTATCAACTCACCTAAGTCCTCTTCAGAGGCCTTACCTGACTCCTGCTCCCTTCACTCCACTTTCATTTTCTTCATGGTGTTAACTTAATTTTTATTCAAAATGGCTGTTGTAGTTTGCTTGTTTATTGCCACAAAAGCAGAGGTTTGTTTTATTCCTAGAACAGGGCCTACAAGGAGCTCATTACATAATTTTTAAATGTCTGTTGTTGAAAGAATTTTATATTCAGTGGGCAGCTGAACAGCAAGCCTCTGAAGACATTTTCTTCTTCACATATGGAAAGATGATGACTTTGCTCGGATCTTGTGGGAGAAAAAGGAAGACAGCAAAAAAGGTGCCACCATTTTTCTTCACTTGCCCTAGATGTCCTATGTACTAAAAGACCCAAGTCTCTTGGTCAAAACATTTCACAGCTTCAACTCCTGCTGTGGAACAGTCCAACAATTCCTGCTTCGTTTTGCCTTTATATGCCTGACTCAGCTTCAAACAAGAAATACTGGATCATTTCCTCATTGTAGTATACACAAGACTCACATGTAAGAGTGGATGGTGGCCCTGTTGTGGGGTTACTAAACAGTCCTAGTCTCAGACTAACCTCCATTTTAGACTATCTAATTTACCTCCTATGTCTTTAGAACAGTAAATAATACAGTTATTCAAGACTCCCAGCAGAAAAACTTTCCCAATTAGATCTATATTCACCAACTGACCTTATAGAGGAGACTAAGAATAAAAAATGTCCAAAATTCCCAGGAATTTTTTTGGAGGGTGGGTGGGTGGACAGGGTCTTGCTCTGTAGTCCAGGCTGATCCCAAACTCTCTATGTAGCCCAGGCTGGACTCAAACCCAGCAACCTCCCTAACTCAATGTCCGCAGTGCTGCGATTACAAGCATATGCTACCGCACTCAGTCTAATCATTATATGGTGCTGGAGAATTGAATCCAGGGGCCAGTGCATACTATTAAGCAGGTGCTTTAACCAGCGTGCTACACCCCAGCTTCACCCAGCTTCTTATGCCCAAGGCCCTGAGGGGCTCCCCTCCATTCCTGGATTCTTCTCTAACTACAGGAGCTTGGTTTCCAAAGATGCTCACCCCGCTAGCCACCTATTTGTTTTCTTCAGAAGAGATCAATACAAAAATGGCTTTTAGAGCAGTAACTTTACTGGGGTTAGGGATCGAAGTCTTTTATCATGAGAGGTGTCGAGTTTGTGGCGCTGACAACAATAAACCTTTGAGCAGCTTCTCCTCATAGGTTAAAGTTCTTCCAGGAAGAGAGATTTATTTTTGTCATGCAATATCTAAACATTCCTTAGCCTGGCATGGATGCTGTGCTGAATGAACACTTTGCATCTTTAACATAGCTGATCTCAGAAATATATTTCACTGTACATAATATACAGTAAAACTCCAGGTCTTGTCCTGTCTAGTTGTGACAGAGTCCACAGACTTTTTTTCCTAGAAATCGGAATTCCCCTAAATTTTCATAGGAGGTGCTTTCAATGCAGGATATTCATGGTAGGGAAAAGTCATGCTGAAATTGATCATTGCAAAAAAGAAAAAATAAATGGAGTAGAAACTTGGGAGATAAATATCTGCAGAATCATATGGAATAATTCAGAAAATGAAGCCAAATTTAAACTGCAATGGTATATTCGGGGTTAAGATTTTATTGCATCTCAAATCAGGCTTTAAATCTGATTCTTCTAAGTTTTAGACATCTATTGGCATCCATCTGGCTAAAGAAACAATCAGGTTTCTAAAAATATCATGAGATTGATCTGGCACCCAGGAATAGAGGGTAATTGGAACCCAGCTAGAGGATGCTATGGGATCAATTTCCCTGCCTGGGAAGATCATCTCTCTGAATGAAAACTACCTGGCTCCATATTGATCACCTAAACGGAGACTTAAATGTATGTATTTGGGTGTTTTGATTCCTGAGAGATCCAGGTAGGTCATTCATGTAAGTGAGACCTGTTCCCACCCTTAGCATATCATCCAGCCAACAGAGAAGCGCCTTGTGAGACTAGGCAAAAAGGAGCCCTCAGCTGGAGCCGCCTTTCTATACAGAAAGCCTTTCCGGGCTTACTTAAAAAGCTTCTGAAGTCTTTTCTCAGACCCGAATTTCTAAAGGCTGCCTCGGTTTTTTTTTTTCCCCCTGCTGCCTCCAGTGAAAACAACCATAACATCCGTGGAATTTGACATGCAGAGGCTGTGGTAAGCGGGGTGTTTCCAGCGCCCACGGTCTGTTTGGGGCCAACGGAAGTTGAAGGCTGGGTGAGCTGTTGGGAGGAGGGAGAGGGGCGCAGAGCCTGTTCCTGGGGAGCAGGGGCAGCTCCCCTCAGCACTCCACCAGCCCCTATGGGGACAGTCCCTGCGGGGGCAAGGCCTTTTAGAGGAAGCAGGAGGGGAAAGTGAAGGCATGAATACTTAGTGTCCACAGAGAGATTTAAGGAAACACTGCTGTTGACATACCCCTTTCATAGATTCTGGTTTAAATTATTTGGAGAGCTTCCAGGTACAGCTCCTCCCTCTCCCACTGGGGACTGAACTGGTGCTCTGCCACTGAGCTCCCTCTCCAGCCCTTTTATGATTTATTTTGAGACAAGGTCTTGCTAAGTTGCCCGGGATGGCCTTGAACTTGTGATCCTCCTCAGTCTCCCAAGTTGCTGGATTTATGAGCATGTACCACTGTGATGGACATGATATTTTCTAAAAACAGATTTGAGCACTGAAATAAATAATGGATCTACTGTATAATAAAACCTAAAAAAATTCATGAGTCTATGATGATTGCAGCAAGTGACTGAAAAAGTAAATAAACGGAGAAGAAATAACATTATATTGTAAGAGAATTCCAATTAATAAATTTAAAAGAATGAGGGAATAAAAAAATTATCCTTAGAATAGTGCAGGATAATGCAGTCAAGATGACAAATAAACATTAGTAAGGAAAAGAGATGAGCAGAAATGGGTTATTTGCCTAGTCTTTATTTTATTGATTGATTGGTTGATTAATTAATTGGTACCGGGGATTGAGCCCAAGTCCTTCATGCTGAGCTAAATCCCTAGCCCATTTTTTATAGTTTGTTTTGAGGTAGGGTCTCAGTGAGCCTCTAACTTACCCAGACTGGGCTCAAATTTGTGATCCTTCTGCCTCAGCAATCCAGAATGCTACATCACAGGCTCTGGCTTTTGCGTAGTATTAAAAATATCTTCCCCAAGTTATATATTAATGACTTTGCAATGGGTAAAGCCAGCAGACATCATGTCCACCAAATGATCCAGATTAACATCGCCAACTACAAGCCATGCAGACATCATGTGCTGTGGGGCAGGGGTGCAGAGAAGGATTTACCCCTAGGTGGCGCCCTTCCTGGAAAGGAGTGCGCAATCTCAGTCACATCACAGGGAAATAGTGGACAAACCTGGAGAGGGGCATTCTGGGAAAGGCTGCAAAGGCATCAGTCTTCCAGGAAACATCTGACGTGGCTCAAGGGAAAAATGTCAGTAAGTGCAAGAGGATTCTTGAATATGTCTTGGAGGAGGAGATGAAGGATATTAGGAAATAAACTGACAAAATTTTAATAAAGCCTGTAGTTTTATCGAGCATGTGGTGATATTATCTTCTTAGTTTGATAGATGAGCCATAGGTAGAAAATATTAGCATCAAAGGGAGCTTGAAAGAGGGCTTAGATTCTGTGCAATTTTGCACATTTCTCATAAATTATTTAAAGCTAAAAATTAATATAGAAATAATATACATTTTTGTTACATATATGCTGAATTACAAAAAAGTTTCTTAGGAGACTGTGCTGTTCAGCCAGTTTAGAGCAGACTGAGTCTGGAAGTGCCTGTGATCTCCTTTGCATTCCCATAGGTGACGGGGGTAAGAGTTGCTGCTTACGCAGGACAGGTGAGCATGGGGTATGCAGGTAGAGTCTCGTGCCTGGCATTAGGCTCACAGCCCCACTCACAGACCGTCTATGGGGTTACACTTGACTACTTTGGCCTGGAGTACAGGGCCCAGCATTTTACATGTATAGCTTATTTAATCTTCACAATCTCCCTGTTAGAATACACACAGTATGATCAAAATCTATGGTGAGTGTTTAATTGAAAAATATATTACAGAAATGACATCAGTATCACTCAAAGTCGTCCCCATCCCACTCTGAATGCACTTACCCACTTGTTATACCACTTTCTGAAGCAGTTTTGAAAGTTCTCTTTTACGAGTGTCTTTACAACTTGTGATAAAAACTATAGCAAATATGGCTGCCAAGTGCCATCCAACAGAAAGCCAGGTTCACAAAAAGCAGCACAGTGTGTTCTCATCTACCTCATTCACCATGCAACTCCTGGCACTTCCCCGAGGCAGCCATGACAGCAGCAGTTAAGAAATTCACGGAAGATTTTCAGAACTGTTTCAGAAAGCTGCAAGAATGATAGGATACGTGTGTTTGAAGCGAAGGGAAGTATCCTGAGGGGGCTCAGGGAAATATGTGTTTTTTTTTACTGTGCTAAATTAAAAATAAAATAATTTAGAAATTCAATTTATTTTTTGATCACATCTCACACTATTATTACTTCTATTTCCCAGATAAGAAAAACTCCTGCCCAGAAAATTGAAGTTTCAGAGTCAAGATTTGGACCCAAGGGAATAGACTACTCCTTACTCTTATTTATTTATTTGTTACATTTTGAGACAGGGTCTTGCTCTGTAGTCCAGGCCAGTCCCTAACTCACTATGTAGCCCAGGCTGGCCTTGAACTCATGGCAATCCTCCTGTCTCAGCCTCCTGAGTGCTGGGATTTACAGGTATATACCACTACACCTGGCTTATGTGGTGCTTGAGAATTGAATTCAGGTTCTTGTGCTTGCTAGGCAAGTACTTTCATCACTGAGCTATGCCTCTAGTCCAGATGGTTTACTCTTAAGAGAGAGATTCTGTGTCTCAGAGAATTTCCTGTCTTCCAGGTGGCATTTCTGTACTAATATTGGTGCCCCAGGTTTCTGCTGGGGTGCACATTGGAAACAATGGGTCCGGACTGCTTCCTCCAGCACCTGGACCCCATGTGAGGTGTTCGTGCTGTGCAGCTGGCCGAGGTGTCAAGCAGAGACACTGGGCTCCTTTACGATTCTTCTCCCTCATATTAATAATGGCAGTATGGGTTGGCAATGTTTCATTTTGTAATCTTGTTAAATGATACTGTACATTTGAGAAAACCTTCATAGGGAAGACATGCCCATTTCTGGGTTCTGATGAAGTCCAGAACGTGCTATACCCAGACACGCATCCTTCTTGCTTGTTAATCTGCTTTGGTTCTGGGAGCCTCAGCCTCGACCTTGTGACAGTCTAGGAAAAGCCATTGTTTTATTTTTCCTCTGCAGAACCATCTAGATCGATTCTGCTTGCTGGATTTGGGGATGGACTGTCCCAATGTCCCAAAGAAAGACTAACATCTTTGCCTTTCTCTAGAGTTCTTTGACACTCCCTTTTAACACACTTCTCTTCTTGGTGTGATACACAGTATACGGCTGGTACTCAAGAAGTGTGTGAAGAATAGAGTTAGATTAATGGCTAGTCAAGAGTCTAGGCTGCTGGGCAATGAGCCTCCATCAAAGGCCTTTGGGGAGACTGTGTAGCATTTAAAAAATGCTCCAGTGATCACCCTTCCTACATATCTGTCCCAGGCTTATGAGATTGATTGAGCCACTCCTATTCACCTGCTTCAATTTCTTTCCTTTGGAACCTGTTTAGAAGGGACAGCTGCATGTTTTGGAAGCCTATGGCAGGAGTCCCTCATCTTTTGTGTACCAGGGACTAATTTTGTGGAAGACAGTTTTTTCAAGGACAGGAAGTGAGAGAACGGAGCTAGTGTCACTGCCTCAGCTCCACCTCAGATCATCAGGCATTAGATTCTCATGGGGAGCACACCACCTAGTTGCCTGATATGCACAGTCCACAGCACGGCTCGCACTCCTGTGAGAACCTGCTGCTGCTGCTCATCTGACAGGAGGTGGAGCTCAGGTGGACATGTGAGTTATGGAGCAGCTGTAAATACAGATGAAGCTTCACACCTGCTGCTCACCTGATTCCTAACAGGCCATGAAATAGCACCGCCTATGGCCCCTGGCTGGGGACCCCTGGATGACAGCATTCTTGCGTGTCTTGGTGCATGAAGTACCAAGAACCCACAACTGCTTATCTTTCATGGGACAAAGAACCATACCGGGTCACTCGAGGCTCACTCTACCCCTCAGCTCAGGCCCTCCGATGGCGTGGCAACATCTCAGGGCAAAGTTGGAAGGAACGATTATTCCAGGAAGAAATATACCAATATATTCTCATTCTACTTCATAAAACTTACACCACACAGGTGATATTACCATTCCACACTGGTCCACCATGTATGTCTAATTCTGTCCAATGGATTACCACCAAGTCAGAACTTTGTCTGTTACTCTGGCAGCTTTATTAATGTTCGCTAGCTAATAAAATTGTAGAAGAACCAACTCTCTGCTATCCATGATACCTTTGAGATGTCCTTCACATTATGGATGAGATATTAATTTAGTTCCATGACAGTGATCACTCTGAATCATTACCCAGCTAATTAATACTCAAGAAATGATGGGTAACAGAGAGTTGTAAACTTGGTAATGTGCTCAGTGTGACCAGAAATAAGATTATTAGGTGGAATTTAAATGCTTGGTCCATTATTATTGCAAATAATTTACAATGGAAAATGAGATTAAAAAGACGTACCATAACTTGGTTTAGAAAGCAATGATAACAGGTCTTTTCAATGCAATTTATAGTCCATCAAGAGAGAATGGATTTGGCTTCCTATGTGGGATAGCATGATTTAAGGGTCTACAGTCTTCAGAATAATATATTTTGACACGGTCTCTGGTGTAACATGACATTAATTTTCTCCAGCTTTCTGAACACTTTGAGCATGAAGTCTGCTGATGGTGGGAAGGTGGGGGCTGATCTCTCAACTTCTCTTTGAGAACTCAATGCTGCCCTAGCTGTGAAGAAAACAGGCTAGCACTGATTTCTGTCTTCTTCCACCCCCAATATCTAAATTTGCTGTTCGTTAACTTTACTTTTCATTCACCTGGCATTTTTTTGGCCTAAAAATTTTAAATTACCTCTTAATCGCCCTCTCCCTAAAGAAGTGTTCATTTTGTTCATCACTGGGCCACACTATACTGAATTTATACTATGTGTCAAACACAACAGCACGTAGTAAAGATTCAAATAGATGTTCTGGGGAGGCTGAGGCAGGAGGATCTCAAGTTTGTGAACAGTCTTGGCAACTTAGTGAGACCATGTTTCAATAAATAAATAAACGAGGCTGAGGATGGAGCTCAGAGGGAGGCCCCAGCATCAACACCCAGTACTGGAGAGGGGGAGGAAGGCAAGAAGATTCAATGGGACTAAAACACAGTCTCTTCTCCTATGGAGCTGGGGTGCACGTGGAGAGCTGGACAAATCAACTAGTAGCAGACCGAGCAGTAGACCCAAAGGTCTGACTCACCTGGGGGATTTAGGGAGAATTAGTGGAACAGGGGCTGCTGAATCAAGTAAGAGGAGGGAAGAGTTAAGATCTTTGGCTCCTGAGCCCCAGAGACCTGAATTCAAATCCTAGATGTGCCACTTACATGCTATGAGACCTTGGCCAGCTGTTTCAGATCTTTAAGTACTGTGTGAAAACTGTGCTCATCATAATGTTTACTTCATCAGATTGTTACAAAGTTTAATAAAACAATGCAAGCATTCACATGAAGCCAGGGGCTTGGCATAACCCATGCGGGCACAAAATATTAGCCATTAATCCCAGTACTCTGGGAGGCTTAGGCAGGAGGATGACTAGTTTGAACTCATCCTGGGCGACTTAGCTATTTATTTGGCAAGACACTTTCTCAAAAAACATCAAAACAAAACCCAAAAGCCACCACCCCATCAAGACGGCCGATTGTACAGCTCAGCATAGAGGCCCTGGGTTCAGTCACGCCAAAATTGGGGAGGGCTGTGGAGAAAAGAAAAGTCATTGTAACCACCAGCCAGAAGAAGAAAGCAGGGCCTGGACCTTCTGAGCTAGAGGCACTGGGACAGCAGCCTGGGGAGGCAGTTCCTTTGGCAAGCTTTGCAGCGTGGCTGAGACAGATCTGTGTGAGTGGCACTGTGACAGAAGTCCTATGTGGAAGCCGGCCTTGATGGGCTCGTGTGCTAAGCCAGGAGCTTGAACTTGGTTCTAGAAGCTTTCGGGAGCAACAGAGGAACTTCAAATGGCAACGCCAGGTTTGTGGTGTCAAGTAACAGCTCAGTGATGTTTGGAGAGCAGAGCTGGAGCGAGCAGTCGACTTAGGCAAGAGCAAATTAAAGAGGAAAAGGATGCTTGTTGCTCGGTTGACTTATAGTCAGTGTTCAGTTCTGCCAGGTATTGAATATGTCCCTCACCTGCCACCACAAAGTATAACTGAAAAATATAATGAATGATTAAAATTTAAAAATTATTATAGTAAAAGATGAATCCTCTTCAAAATACCCCCCCCCCCCTTTTTATTTGTCTTGGGGATTGAACTACACTCTCATCATGGCTCCTGGCCCCAGAAATGCAGTCACCTCCAAGTCCATTTCAAAAGCCAGAAATAGATATATCAGTGAAGCTCAAGAGGTCACATGCACTGACAGAGAGGGAACATCTTCTCCATAGGTGCCTTGTGCCACCTTCTGTCCTCGTGACAGTATTGTGATCAACTAGGACCAAGGCAGTAGAAGGCAGAGACCCTGCTGCATTCACCTTCGATCACCTCCCTGGTGCCCAACATGGGGGAACTAAGCGAAATCAAAGTCTCTGTGATTAATTTAGTCAATGAACTCTCTTGAGGGGACTAATTGTATCTTGAATTCTTGAAACAGTTAATTTGTGAAAAAGAAACAGCTGGTCTTCCTTCTGCTTACTGAAGTCTAGCTCCAGGAGGCTAACTCTTCACTCAGCGACAGACTTGGAACCTTCTGGAAGCTATGGGATGGCTAAGTAGCCCACATGATGTTCCACAAAAATTGAAGGCCACAGGAAGCCAGTTTTTACTGGTGAAGCCATTTGACACGGAAGGTCATGTGTGGCGGTGCTCCCTGTCCAGGAGGCAGGGCCTCTCATCAACTGAGGGCCACCTTCACTGTGTTCTGGGAATTTTCATAAAATGTGCTAATGTCAGTCGTGAATCCCTTCACCTGGTAACTTCTGGTGTGGTTACTGCGCTATGCATCCTGCATCTATCACCCAGTGGAATTAGTCGTGGGAACTCTCAAGGTCAGTGCTACCGTCATGGCCATTTTATAGATGTGGATGCTAAGACTTCTGAGACATCATCATTGAGACTTGCCCAAGGTCCCTCAGGCTCAATGAGGTCAAATAACTTCTTAAGACCACACACCTTCTTAGAGGCAGAAATGGTGATTTTTGACCTACACAAAGCACTGAAGAGAGAGCAGAGGACAGATCGCTGTTCATTTGATATGTACAAAGAATTTGATCAGTGCCAGGACAGTAAACATAGATTGTTCCTGCACTAAAGCTGCAAACACACAGAACTCTTTGCGCTCAGGGAAGTCACATTCCAGAGGAGTCACCCAGCTCAAGGTCAGTCACCTCACAAAACCATCTCTAGCAACTTTGAGCCCTTGAATACGTTCCTGCTTTATGTCCTAGATCTTATGACACACAGCCTGAGCTTTTGGTCTCCAGCACTTACCAGTGGCAGCTCTGCTTCAGCCTGGAGTCCAGACTGGTCCTGAATTCACTACTTAGCCCAAGCTGGCCTCAAACTCACAGAAGTCTTTGTGACTCAGCCTCTTGAGTGCTGGGATTACAGGCATGCGCCACCAAACCAGGCTGATTTTTATGTGCTGAATTGAACCTAGTGTCTCGTACATGCTAGGCAAGTGCTCTAACCACTGCTCTACACCCTCAGCCAGAGAAGCTCTACTTTCAAAATAAAGTGTAAAGGCAGAATCATTACCAGCTGCAACTCATAGGATCATTGGCCCTGTAGTAGCTTACAAATTGCCTTTTCATTTTCTGAGGCAGATTTGTGAATGTTAATTGACTCTTCAATGAGGATGGCAAAAGCTGACTTTTAAAAATAGTCACATGACAAGTGGCTTGGCTGTGCCATCATTACCTCAGTGCACATAGGCTTAACATACGCCATAGGAGGCCAGGGCTGAGACCTATTTTTTGACTCCCATCCCCAATATTCTTGGTATCTTCTAAGCCTCTTCATTAATGCTTGGGATGATGTTAGTTATTTCATATGTCCTATAGTACATTACTAGTAATATTAAATAATCTTTTCTGAGCATAAACTGTGTGTGGGACACCACATCCAACATCCTCCATCCATCAGCATTGTGACCTGCTTGCTCTGATCCTTATTTTCTCATTCCCGTTTTACAGATGAGGAAACAAGACTGCACAGGTAGGAAGTGGTGTTTGGTGGAAACACATACTGGAAATGAAGAGGAGGGAGATGGGGAGTCAGCCGGTGCCTGTCCAGGTCCTTCACTCCCCTTTCCTCACACAGGCACAAGGAGGAGAGGGCGGGGTGATCTCTCTGGCCCTAAGCCTTTCCCTCCTGGTGAAGTCAGCACTTCTCCAGCTTCTGATACAGCCTGGGTAGAGGGACCTTTTGAAGAGCTCTTGCTAAGAGCCTTTTGAGCGGGCACTACTGAACCTGTGCTATGGCAGCCGAGGGACAGAAACTCAGAGCAGGGGGAAGCATACATTGCCTTGACATTGCTTTTGTTAATGTTATTTCCCTCCTATTATACATGAAGTCTTGATGAACTCTGAATGAGAGACATGGCAGGTGCACTTGCCTTTCATTTGGTTTCCATAATAAATGGAATATTTCCTTGAACACTTGAAGTCATTAATACTTCAACTTATTGCTGACTTGTCTTTCCAGTGTCTGAATGACAATGTGACTCAGTGATGCCTACCTTATAATGGTCCACTTCAAGGAATCTTTGCTGGTTGCTAAGTGCTATTCACACTGCCTTTCTCAGCCTGTAGGTCTGGGGAGGCCGTCTGCTTTTCGGATTCCTATTTTTAAACATGGGCTGTTTGCCAGGGAAGCAGGGCCAGTGGATTAAGCAATGGGGATTGGTTGAGGATTCAACCTAGAGCGTCTCCTGTTTATTCTCCCCGTTCTGTGCAGCTGAATCTGTTACCAGCATCACCTGTACTTCTATAGATGAGGAGGCTGAGACACAGAGATAAGGTGACTTGCCAAGGTCTCACTAGGTTGGTAAGAGCCATGCTGGGATTTGACCTTGCAGCCCAGCCCAGGGCACCCTTAAGGTCACCTCTCTCTGTCAACCCCTTTCCTTCTCCTTTGAGGTGTGACTCCTGCATATCATCCAGGATGCTGCTGTGTTGGAAATTGGGGCCCTGAAGGTAGGAGAAAAGTAGCAAGAAGTGGTGGCAATCCTATGGTTTGAATGTACCCACCAAAACTCACACTGGGGACTTAACACTCACTGTGAGGTATTAAGCAGGGGCAGGTCGGACCTTCTAAGACATGATTTGGTCATGAATGTACTCTTCTTAAAAATGAATGTAGGACTCACTGGGTAATCTTATGGGCAGGACTGTTATCAAAGCCGGTTTGGCTGTGTCTCTCATACATGAACCTCTCATCAAGCCATGATCTGAGCCACCTATGGACTCTGTAGCAAGTCCCCAGCAGCAAGAAGGCCCTCACTTGATGCAGCCCCTTGACCTGGCTCTTCCAGAACCCTAAACTGAATAACCTTTATTATTTGTAAATTACCCAGTATGTGGCATTTCATTATAGCAATAGAAAGCAGACTAAGATTAGTATAAGAATTCTTTCTCATCCTTGCTTTAAATACCAAAATTGTAGCTTTTGATTTTATACCAATGGCTTTCAAGCTGTTAAGCTTAAAATATGGGACAGTTTTAAACCAGCAAGGTTTTATTTTATTTATTTTTTTCAGGCCGAGGGACTGAACTGAGCAACATACAGCCTCAACTTTTATTTTTATGTTTTTAGATTCTGAGACAGACTCTGACTAAGTTGCTGAGGCAGGACTCAAACTTATGATCCTCCTGCCTCAGTCTTTCAGAGTGCTAGGATTACAGGCATGTGGTATGATCCCCAGCTTGGTTTAACTTTTAACAATTAAGTTTAAGATACCTGTAGCCCAAGTTCTGACCATTTGAAGATCAAGAGCCAGCGGAGCCAAATGCAGGCTATGAGGCATCTTGAAAACTGAGACACATTCTGAACTTACTGGCCTCAGTACTCAAATGACACATGAATTTTTCAGTGGGCTTCTAGAAATCAGGCCCAAATATTGCTCTGAGTATCTGTTGGTTCACTCCATGCTCTGCTTGGGCCTAGGGCTGATGGAGACCTACAACATCAGCAGGCATGTGTGCACACTACCTTTAAATTGACACATCAAAACAATTGTGTCTATCCTCTGAGCCTCAGAAGAGCGAGCCCAGGCTACTGATGAAGAGAAAGAGGCTCAGAGGAATAGTTCAATTTTCGTCAACAGGCCTTGTCGTCAAAGGAATTGCCCTCTTCAATTTATTAAAAAGTTATCACATTCCTTTCAAATGAGATAAAACTAATATTTCTTAACGCTTGTTCATTGTTAATATCATGCTAATTATTGCATTACTCTTAGCTGATAAATATTCAGAGGATAAATGAAGCCCGTAAGATGGATTAATTCTCCAGGAGTACCAACAAAATCTTTCAATATTTTATATCACATAATTAAATGTTGTTTGTGGTTTCTGGAAGCTAGAGCTTGGGACATGCTAATTAATTGCTTCAAGAAGGCAGACCCATTTTGGAGCTGGTCTTTGGAATGAGACTATTTAGAAACCCTGTGCAACACTGCTGGTGAATTACACTTGCAGAATAAGCCCTACCTGCAGAAGTCTGGGGGCACCATGCCATAAACATTGATCCTGTCACAGAGCTCCAGCGCAATTGTCATTGTGAACCAGCCAGTGCTCAGCCAGGTGTTGGAGATCTTCCTGGAAGGAGAAATAATTAAGTCTGCAAGTTGATGAAGCCATCATTATACCTCAAGTTCTTTCCAGCATATGGCTGACCATAAACAGACACACGCACACATTCAATCTCTGTGTGTCTCTTCCCATCGCTCCCGCCACCACCACCACTTGGTAAGAATCTGAGATTTTACCAAATCAAAATCTCTGACCAAAACCACCACATTACATGACCACATTATAGCTGATGTCTGTCCTCTTTTATGTTCAATTTATGATGCACAGGGTGCTCTAAAGTTGATGAAGATTTCAATGTTTATATCTGTGTTGTAGCAACTCAATTTCTTATATGATGACAATATCCACATGACATTACTTTATTAACTAGACTAACTAGAAATGCTCCTTCACCAATCTAGGTAACAAATAATTTGAATGTAAATAAATATGTGGATATCTATATTTATTTACCTATCTATGGATCAACTAGTCGATCTTAAGGTCAAAACTTGCCTTCAAGTGAACCAATTCATATCAACACCTTGACTGGAAATTCACGTGCGAAGGGACCATAAATATTTGTTGTTTTGTGCCTCAGGATATTCAGGGCCCATGGAAAGTTTTTATTAAAAGCCAAACATCGACAAATAAAAAGCATGGATCTGTGCATTTCACTGTTCATTAATTTGCCCCTTCAGACCTGTGTCTTGAGTTTCAACAACTCACCCAGCCCAAGGCTAATGGCGGAGACAGCGTCAAGGTGTAACGTGACCTGTGAGAGTGACTGGTTGGTCTGCTGGGCTACACTGCTGGGAATGAATATTAATTTCGATTCTTTGGGGGTTGCAGCTTCTGCTATTTTCTGTGCTTATGGTATGCCTCATTAGCCAGTTTCAAACACCTTATCCCCAAGGTCAGCCTGTCTGACTTTGCCTGGCCACGGCACACAGCGCCATATGTGACGTGAATAATAGAGCTCGGGATGGCTCTCTGCTTTCTCCTTGCACGAGGGAGCTGCCCTGCTGGAGAAGGACCGAGGCTCTCTGTTCAGTAGTTTGCCTTATTTCCATTTCACATAAAGACAGAGAGGGGAAAAAAAAGAATATTTCTTAAGGAGTCCTTTGTTTTGTCAAATACCTGACAAGCATGGATAATCCAGTCATTCCTGTGTTGTGATGTCTACTTTGTAGTTCATAAGCCATTTGCTCATTTTTTCCTCCATTCCACTGCATCCCGAGCCACTAATATCCTGTTAAAAGCTCCTAAAGACGGGACTAGCAGCTGTGCCTCTCATCCTAGGACTCTGGGAAGCTGAGGCAGGAGGGTCACAAGTTTGAGCCCAGTCTAGGGAACACACACACACACGCAGAGAGAGAGAGAGAGAGAGAGAGAGAGAGAGAGAGAGAGAGAGAGAGAGAGAGAGAGAGAGATGGGGCTAGTACGGGCTAGAATCTTGCCTTATTTAATCCTACTCAGCTGGGTGGCCTGGGGCAGGTTGCGGCTGATTTCTGATCCTGATTTCTCACCTATAAAGCAGGCATAGGACGCCACCTCTAGGCATTAAAGAACTACGTGACAGAATGCCTTCAAAGAGCAGCCAGCAGAGGTGTAGCTCACGGGGACCCCTCCCTCCTCTCTTGTTTGCTAGGAGGAGCAAACAAGGAAATAATTCAGCCCTTCCTTTCCATGCCTACTGGCACCTGGGAAGAAAATCCTTTTGGTGCTCTGCTGAGAGGGTTTAAGGTGAGACCATCTACTACAAGTACACAGTAATTATAAAATTCAGGAGTCTGCAGCCTATATAGATATTAACAATCTCCTTTCCTTTACACCTGGACTGTATATTTGTATGGACTTTGAGGTTAAAGGGGCCAGGATGGAGCAGAGCTTCCTGAACAAGGAGGCGCTGGGAGAAAGTCCCTTCTCCTAAGTTAGAGCCTCTCCCTCTCTCTCTGTGTCTCTCTTGAGACAGGGTCTCACCCTGTAGACCAGGCTGTTTTTGAACTCACTATGGAGCCCAGGATAGACTCGGCCTCATGGCAATCTGCCTGCCTCGGCCTCCAAGTACTGGGGTTATAGGTGCGCACCCAGTTTATGCGGTGCTGGGGAATCGAACCCAGTGCCTTGCACTTGCTAGGCAGGCTTTTTAACTGCTGTTCCTTTCCTCCAGCCCCTGGAGCCTGTCCCACTCTGTGCTGGGACAAGGCACTGGACAGCTAATCTTGACCTCACCTGGGTCAGTCACATCTGGGAGGAGGGGGAGTCCAGGATGACATTCACTTTGACCTCCAGACCCTGATCTAAGAATGACACCAGTGTCCTAGGCATTTAGAGCTCCAGGAAGCACCAGTGGGGCTTCCCCCAGGGCAAGGGCTCCCTCTAAATTTCTGCTCTCTTTTGTGTGATGCAGTACAGATCACAAGCCACAGCCTGAAATAAAGAAGGATGTGGCTCTCCATAAAGAAGGTTTTGTGGGTAAAAAATGCAGAGAATATAAAGTAGAGGACTAAGGAAACGAAAGTGAAGAGTTCTTTAAAGTGCCACTTAAAATTCCCCTGACTTCCTAAATAATAGCCTTTTGGGATCACATGCCATAGAAATGCAACTGCTTTGTACTGTCTTTCCAAAAAGATTTGAACTCTCTCCAACAAAGGAATATCTACTGTTTTTATACTTAATCAGCTGTAATGAAAGAATATGAAGAGCTGTCATGTGCTTATTAGGGAAAATTATCAGATATTCTTTTATATGATGAAGTAACACACTGAGCTGGTAATTCTATGGTGCACACTAAATTACAATTAAAGGCCTTTCTGCCCCACCAGAATCTCATTTATAATCTCCACGGAAATATTCTTCCTGCAGTTATTTCATTTATGCTTCCTTTATCTAATTACTATAATATTGGTTCTGAATCATATTTTCCTAATGCACCTTTATTCAATTATAAAGTTATTTTCAAGTACGGTTACTTTCTAATATCAAAGAATACCACTTGGCCATCTGTGTCATTTGTCATGCTTCTTAATTGCACATTGTTGCTGAGACACTTTTTCCCCCTCCACTTTCAAGTAGGATGAAACTTCTATAAATCAAAATCTATTGAATTTACCCACATCTTCAAAATATTGGCTTGAAATGAGTGTCGAGATCAGGAGATCTGAAAATTAGATAGTTTACCCTTTATGTAACTTCAACACGTGCAGCTCTTTTGTTGGGTTTTAAGAAATGCATATATGGAGGAAATGTTGTCACACCCTAAATAGTCCATGTTTCTTTTATCCAGAAATAGTTTTGTTCTTTTGAGATTGTTTCTTTTAGTTTGGAGCAGGCTGCAAGTTAAGAAAATAGACATCAATTCAGGCCCAGTGGCACAGGCCTATAATCCCAGCACTCTGGGAGGCTGAGGCAGGAGGATCACAAATTTGAGCTCACCCTGGGCAGAACAAAGGACAGGTACTTAGTAAGTCACTTGAGTCAAAGTAAAAATAAAAAGTTGCCTGGAGATGTAGCTCAGGGTGAAGTCCATGGGCTCGATGCCCTGTATCATACACACACACACACACACACACACACACACACACACACACACACACACAAATATAGGCATATAAGAATATTGAGTCAATATAATTTTTTAAAGATGGCTTCCTAAAATCAAAAGGCATAAAGATTCTAGAGAGGTCAATATACTTTGACATGTCATAAATTTGTTGATGTGATTCCCCAAGTAGGAGCTGGGTGGGTTCTAGTAGATGCTGTAGGTTGGATGTCTGTAGAAAGGGGTCCAAGATTCTATTTGCAAATATTGCTAAGTGAACCAAGGAGGTCGACACAGTGAGTGGATTGCTTTTGCTGATAAGAATTTAGGGATGAGCAGGCAGGTCCAGTGGCACTGACTCATAATCCCAACACTCTGGGAGGCTGAAGTAGGAGGACCCAATTTCCAGATCATCCTTAGAAACTTAGAAATTTAATGAGATCCTGTCTCAAGTAAACAACAAAAAGGGACTGGATTCAATCCCCAATATCACAAAATAAAACCAGTTATGAGTAGGACATGTCTACATGTCCTGGTGTAGGATTGTTTCCTAAGGATCCTAAGTGGCCAACCAAAGGGTAACTTAGTCTCCATGTTAGCCACTTCACCTTGTCCCTTTTGGGGTTCCAGAACACATGGTTATCTTGCACAGCCAATTGACACTTTAGGTTTAGGAATACTAAAATTTACAAACAAGCATTAAATAACAAGAGAAGTATTTTTCTATTGAAGAGATAATTTTTTAACTTATTTTGAAAAATTCTGAGCAGTGACAATAAACTTTCATCCCTAAGAAATACTCCCTTGATTAAAGAACTCAAGTGAGTGGCAAGCTGTTTTTGTTTTTTTGGTTTTTTTCTTTTTTCTTTTTTTTTTGTGGAGTTTAAAGAGGAGGACAAGGCTGGATTTTGTGGCAGCCTGTGAAGATGATCAGGGTTGCCAATATGACCTGCTGGCTGTGCTGCCCAGGGTCATGGGGGTGGGGGCTTTCGTGGAAGGGATCACAGTAGCAACAGCAGTAGCATCACTTCTCCTCCTACCAGAACTCAGGCTTACTTCACCAGTGCTGGCCCCCAGTGCCAAGATTTCCAGTCTAAAGAGATAATTCTTCCGTTCAAAAATTATGGAGACATTGGTATTTGTTTTCTCATTAAGACTCTGTTCTATCATAACGTGCTGCCTTATGTTGGCCAAACAATGAATTTAGTACTTTATATATTTATTTCACTTTTCATATCTCCTTAAAGAACTGATTCAGTAACAGTTGTTGTAAGAAGAGTGAATTACATCATTAAATGTACACTAGTTATAAATGTACAAATTCTAGAATTAAAAAATCAGGGACATTTACTTATTAGACCAGTTCAATGAATGAGTCACAATCTCCTTTCCACATACAAGGATGCCAAGTCTCTACAGGGCTAGGTCACTTGTCCCAGGCCACACAACTCTGCAGCGGTACAGCCTGTGTTCCAATCCAGAGCTGAATGTTTGGGCTACACTACACAGTCACCCCACACATCTCTCCGTCTATGTTCTACCCAGATTTGGCTAGCTTGTCTGGATGCGACCACCTTCATGTCCTGGCCTCATCTTGCATAAATACTTTCTTCTTCTGGATGCAGCCAGTGGGCCTTTCCTCCCATCCCCTTGCACGTCCACTCGCATCTGACCCTCTAGTCTCAAGAAGCAGGTTCCTCTCACTCTTGCCCAGCCCCTTCCTTGCTTAGCTAAATATTCATCAGCCTGGGTCTCAGCCTATGAGGTGGGATCAAAGTATACAGTGAATATGTAAATTTAAGATAAAACTATACCAAGCTCGATAGTTCAGGCTGCAACCCTAGCACTCTGGGAGGCTGAGGCAGGAAGATCCCAAGTTTGAGCCCAGCCTGGGCCATTTAGCCATGTTCTGAGACCCTGTTTCAAAAAAATTAAAACATAAAAAATGAGCTGAGAATGTATCTCAGCGTCAAGGCCCTGGGCTCAAGTTCCATAATCACAAACAAAACAAAAAACAAAACAAAACAAAACATATTACAATAAAAGATCTATATGGATACTAATTCTCCTCAGCATACTCCCCTTCCCTTTGGGCAGACTCATCCCGCCATTCACGTCAGTTTCTGAAGCAGTTCTGGAAGTCTTTTTGAGGGCTGATCATGAATACGGCGAATGCTGGTGTCAAGCTCCATCAAAAAGCTTGTCAAACATTTCTGGGAGTCCTTAGCTACCCTTTTCACCAGATGTGCCACTGTATGTTTTTGAAGTCAAAGCGACCAGGAAAGGTAAACATCTTGCATCAACTCGGACATTGAGGCGGCTGCCCCAGCGCAACTCGTCATGCAAGAGCCCATCCTGAGCTGCTTCAGGAAGTGGCCAGAAGGGGGCATGGGTGTGTTCAAAATGAAGGGCGAGTGCTTAGGGCATCAACAGCCATGATGGCGATGTGTCTTTCTCATTTTTAAAATAATTAAACATTCACTATAATTTTAATTGTATCTTATATGTTGCACATTTTTTGTTTTTTGGCTAAAGACAGAGCCCAGGGACTTCACACCCCAAGCCTGTTTTCCATCTTGACACCACATCTGTCTAAGTTGCCCAGGTTGGGTTTAAACTTGCGTCCTCCTGTTCCTCTCACTTCCACCTCCCAGACCGCTGGGCCCAGTGTACATTTTATTTTACTAATGTAGGCCGCAACCGTGCAGTCTTTCAAAATATGGATGTGGACCTGAATTACCCGTAGAATGGTCTCTGTGAGCCATCACATCTTGCTTTATGTATTCAGCTTGAGCAGTCCTGTCACCAGGGGAATGCTGCGGTGAGATCTAGCAACGACAGGAACAGTGGCCACCAACCCTTTGCCCAAGCTTTGCTTCCAGTGAATCCGCCACCAGCGAATGTCCTCCCCGCCTCCTCCCTGCCACCTCCTTGCCCCCTGGTACCTGTCCTTCCCAGTCTCCTGTTTGAAGAGCTCATCGAACTGCAGCATCTTGTGGCGCGTGATCATGAAGGCCTTCAGCCGCGGCAGGACCTGGCTCAGGAGCTGCAGGTTGTTGTACACCTGGCCCTTGCCGTCCCGCCGCATGTAGCTGCTGGGGCCCCAGAAGATGAATACGGTGCCCTGGCTCACGTTGAGCAGGTCGTGGCGATTGCGGAGGATCCGCTGGATGCTGGAATGTGCGATGACCCTCAGGCTGGTGCGATTGCCCACGTCACATCCATACCCGCGGGTGGGCGCATCGTTCATGCGGATGACGCACTCCGTCTGGTCGATGTGGGGGCCTTGACGACTGCGCAGGAGATGCCCTGAGCTGGTCACCAGGGCACAGTCCCTGCAGCGCATTTTCAGGGGCTGGAGGGCAGGAGGAGGACAAGGACACTGTCAGGAGCTAAGGACCTAACCCTAACCTGGCATCAGGAAGTCAATCCCTGACTCAGACTAGGGGCAACCACCTCCCTTCTCCCTCTTGGGCTGCTGGGACTTCGTGGATTCTTACATTCTGTCCTGAATGGGTCACAAGGAATGGACAAGAGAAAGAGCTGGCATTGATCTATTAAATAATGGCTAGGGGCTTTATTGGTAGTGATTATACTGACACATTAACTCTGCAAGATTGTTATCATGGCCATTTTACAGATGAGGACACTCCAGTTTACAGATGCTAAGAAATCTGCCCGAGGGTGATAACTATTGAATAGCGAGGTCATCCTTTCAAAGCTACGCCTTTCTGAACCCACAGCTCCCCCAAGTCCAAGCAAAGGCCATATCACAAAATGCTGCGACATCGGGGCTGCTTTTAATTCACCTTGTTGAAAAGCAAAGCATTTGTTAATATTTCTAGATGCTGTATAAATGTTTACCTTAAGTAAACATCATCTAAAAATCATATGAGAAGTGACATGCAGATCAGAGCTCCTTCAGTGTCCTAATTTTGAAACGACAATGAGAATGATTTCATACATTTTAAGGGCTGAGACACTGCGTTGGCCCCTTTGCCTCAGCATAAAGAAGCCTCACATTCAGAGCCACAGACCTCATCCCAGAATCACAGAGCCTGGGTTTTTCTGTCTTCTGCAGTAAACATGTGCCTAGGGGTGCCCTGGATTTGCTGTGCCACTGGGACAATGGCAGTGCCCAATTCAACACCCTGAGCCAATGAGGTGATTTAAGATGACCTGTGTTCCAACAAATTGAACAATCCCATTTCTTTATAGTGAGAAATGTCTTTAAGCTGCTCCTAGAAGATAAGAAAATTAGAACTCATGGCCAAAGCCAGTGAGTGCAGAACAAAGTGACAATCAAGATGGCCTCAAGGAAGGGTGCATTGTGAAATTTCTCCCAGAGTGTCGGCCCTTCTCTGTTAACTTGGAGCAGGACACTGGCTCCCTGGTCCACTGCGTGGCTTTAGGAGGTCTGATCCAATTTAGTACCATGGATATCCGGTCTTGTATTTATTCTGGAAGTTTCCTGAGGCATGGGATAAAACTGTGGTTGGAAATGAAGAAGAAGAGGCCAAAATCGCAAAGCATTCATGTAGGGTTGACAATGGAGGGCAGCAAATCCCCAGGACTGACTCCAACACTAGGGTGATTAACCTGGTCTATCAGGGGTGCTCTGGGTTTTACCACTGAAAATCTTGCAATTTGCCAATTCCTCAGTCTCAGGCAAACCAGGGGTGTTGGTCATATTATTCATACTTGTGAAACAAAAAAAAGACATTGACGTTTTTCTACAAAAATGATAAGAAGAACCTGCAAATAGCATATCAGTGAGTTGGATCAGAAGATGGAAAGTCTACAGTTGATATTTTTCACAAATGAGATAATTAACATTCTCACCTATTTAAAATAAAGATACTTCACTAGTTTAAAACTAGATACACATGACCAGATCATACTGATTTGCTGTTCATTCAAGAGACTCTTCCAGAGCACTTAAATACATCCTCAAGCTTCTGTATAAACTTCAACACTTTCTTTCCAAGTTTACTCTAAGTCTGTGCTAGTACCTAAGGCTGTGGAAACCTGCTTTTTCTCATTAGAGTCACCTACAACTATCCTGAATTTTCTAGTTTGATTCACATTTTTAAGACATTGGACTTAATCTTACTGAGAAAAGTTCTGCATAAAGATCCTTGTAGCATATGTTTCTTCCATAATTAATTGTTCCACCTCGATTCTCAAAACAGATGCTGATTGACAAGTGAAACTCCCATCACCCCAGGGACATTCCAAGGACCTTGTTTTCTCTCTCTCCTTTCCCTGCAGAAGAGCCTGTTGGGGGAGGTCAAAGTTCTTGACCACATCATACAGGATCCCTGTGGTCACTGGTACCACCAGAACACACTGGCATTGGCCCAGCCCCAGAAAGTCTACTTTTACTCTACTGCCCACCTGCCAGAGGACCTCTGTGCTGTCAACTACCTCAGGCACCAACACCCATTCTTTGGGTTGGGCAGATGCTCCAAACAGTGCAGTAAGATTGAAGCTTGAATCAGGTCATGAGTGTCTTCTGATGAGTGGTGCCAACAAGATGATAACGGCTGCTCTGAACATGATGGTATAAAGCCAGGCATCGTGGTACATGCCTGTTTTCCCAGCACCCTGGTGGCTGAGGCAGGAGGATTACTTTGAGTTCGAGTTTAGCCTGGGCTACATAGTGGGTTTGGGACCAGACTGGACTACAGACAGAGACCTTATCTCAAAACCAACCAACCAACCAACCAAAAAAAAAAAAAAAAAAAAAAAAAAAAAAAAAAAAAAAAAAAAACAAAAAAACAAAAAAACCCCCAAAAAACAAAAACAAAACCAAAAAAACAAAAACCCAACCCGTAAAGTCACACTTCTAGCAACTGAAGAGAGCACACACTAAAAGCAAAACCACTCCCAAAGGAGGAAATGAAGTCTACTTTCTACACTTAGAGGGGACATCTTGGAAACGGAATGATTAAAAATCATATACGCAGTGTGGCCCTGTTTCTAAGGAAGTATTAGAGTCCATTGAGACAGCCGCCATGTCCCTCCACACCTCAGCACCATTGGACTCCTTGTGTTGTAATGATCTGGGTGGAAACATTCATGCCTTGGTGGCGTAAGAGTCCTGACACAGTGTTGGCATGTTGTTCCCTTAAGCACTAGGATGCTACTTTGCCAAGTCACTAAGCAGAGAGTGGGCAGGTAAACCTGTGCATTTCTCTAAGACGGAGCGCACCCGCAGGAGGCCCAGGACATGAGGAAGCTGCGGTGGACTCTGCCTAGCAAGACCTCTCTGGCTTTGTCCTCTCAGTACCCAGCCTCTCATATTTGGGACACTTTCCTGAAAGTCCCGTTTGGTGCGAAGCTCAAACCTTGGTAGAAAACACGGGCACTCCCATTAGGCCACTCCAAACCTAATAATCTTTCTTTCACCCTGACTTACAATGAGCCTTTAATTAACACTGAGGAGACAGAAGGGCAGATAAGTGAGTGAATGGAAGCCAGCCTCTTTCCTTTGTTGGTCCCCTGAGAAAACCCGATCCCCTGAGGTATCCAAGGTCAGTATACATGTGGTATCAATGAGCCCAGCCCTGGGTATGGCTGCCCAGAAGGAAGGGGCCATGGGAACCTCTGTTGCAGAGAAGAAGGCTCAGGCCAGTTACCTCAGGGTGGCCTCTCAGCCTAGGGAGCCATAATGGTGGAGCCCAGGGCACTGCCTGGAATTAATGGCTGGCTGGGAAAATGGTCCCAGACAGAGTAAGGGCTATTAAGCTCAGCTAGTTATTAATCCCCAGTAAGAGCTTGATGCCAAGGTCATTAGAGCTGCTGTGAGGTAAAAAATGCCCAGGAAAGTCCACGGCACATGGAGGAGTTACCTGCTGTCTAGGCCGCTCAGAGTTGCAGGCCACGCCCCAGCAAGCAGGCAGTGAGCCAGTGGCTCAGGGAGCCTGGAGGAGGCCAGGGGGTGGGCTCTCCAGAGGGGTAGAGAGTGAGTCTGTGTGCATGCATGCATGGACACACACACACACACACACACACACACACACACACACACACACAGAGCTTATCATTTTACTTCTGCAGTTCTATAATTTTTAAGAACTTGCCAACATCCCAGAACCCAGGACAGTGGGGACTCGTGAATATTTTAGAATGTGTGAACACACATCTCTCTTTCCACCAACCCCTTTTCCTGCCTATTAAAATAACAACAACAACAACAAAAAAAAAACAGCCTATAAACAAACAAATCCCCAAGCTTATGGGATAGGAAAACATGACAAGTTTCATCACAACTAACCCCTCTGGGCCGAGGTGACAGGAGTGATTCCTCCTTGGGGCAGCCTGCTCAGGAAATGAAGGTGTGATATCTGTCACAGCCCGAGGAGCAGTAGCTAAGGGAATTCTCTCTGTGACCCAGCTGATGCCTCCGGAGCCTTTCTTAAGAGAATAGACCAGGCCAAGTCAAATTAAACTTGACACCTAAAACACTTGGTGATGTCCTTGCAAACATTTGCAGCATGGCAATATCAGGCTTCATTTTTTAAAATTCTGATTTCTTTGGCAGAGGGAGAGGTACCTCGGAGCACAGTGCCCATTAGCCAGGTAATGAGACCAGTCGTGCTCTAGGAGCTGCCTGTTGGTCTGGAGCAGACAGAAGGGATATTAAATGGCTTCAGGTGTTTCAAGAATCTCTGCATTTTCCAATCTGATGTTTTCCTGTAATTCCTAGGCTTTCATTAGCTGTCAATCCCAGTTCAGGTGGACACTGGGTATAAGCCATACTGATTATTTCATGTGATTCAATAAAAAATGTTACTCTTCCAACAAACTCCTTTCCCTCCATTCAATGAAAAGCCCACCCACCAGCCCTCAAGGCCAACAAGCCCCCGTCTCCACCCACCAGCCCTCCAGGCCCCCCTGTGTCCACCCACAGTCACCTTGTCTCATTCCTACCCATGGACTTGCAAAGAATGGGGAAGCTCTGAGGGCAGGAGGCAGCCCTGATACTGGTTGTGTTTCAAATATAGTCTTTATTACCTTTGACTTTCAGTGTACTTTTCCTCCTCACTTGGTGGGGAGTTTTGGGGTGAGGTTGCTTCACTTTTCTGAGCCCTGTTTTTTATCTGCATTATAGACACAGAGCCAATTGCCAAGTGGGGGTTTGGCATCTCAATTAACTTTGCTTTGACTGAGCTGCTCAAACTAAATTCAAGGGTCATTCTTCATACCTCTTTCTCTGTGCCGCCAAACTCACTCAAGGAGCCTGTTCCATCTTCTCACACACATCCCTGATGGAGCCCGCCACTTCTAATCTCCAGTCCTGCTGCCTTCCCCTGAGCCCCCTCCACCTCTTCTTGGCTCCTGTAGCGCCCTGAATCCTTGCTTTGACTTCCCTCACTTTCTCCTTCTCTGACTCCGCGGCATACATCCCTGTCTCTGCCTCAGGCCTGGGTCCCCCTTGCTGTGCAAGTCAGGTCACTTCAGTTGTGTGCTTAAGTCTTCCAGTCGCTTCCTATGGGGGCACCAGGAAGAGGACGGGAGGCGTGCCTGCACATTCTTGTAATCGAACATAGTGGGAGCCTGAAGCAGGAGAAGCGTGTGTTTAAGCCCAGCCTGGGTAACTTAGGGATTTGTGAGATCCTGTCTGAAAACAAGTTTACAAAAAGGGCTGAGGATATACCTCAGGGTGAAAGCCCTGGGTTCAGATACTTATAAAATAGCAAAGTAATCAGCAAACTATATCAAACTCCATTTAGTATTGCTTCAATCTGTGGTGTCTCTCCTTATCTAAGCTTCCAGTGACAGCATCAACTGGTTGCTCTGCCTTGATGATTATGATGGTTTGGATCTTGGATGTTTCCCAAAAGCCTCATGTTTGGAAAATGATTCAATCATGGAGGTTAATCCATGGATTAAGAGGTGGGGCCTGGTCAGAAGGTGATGATCAGTGGGGCTTGAGGTGGAAGGGGTGGGTCACTGGGACATGACCTGGAAGGTATATGCTAGCTCCATCCTTCCTGTCAGGCGTGGCTTCCTGTCCCCACGGGATGAACAGCTTTTCTCCAGCTGTCCCTCTGCCAGCTCCTTTCACCATTACCAACTGCCCATGAATAGACTGAAACCACAAGCTAAAATAAACATTTCCTTTCTTAAGTTGTGGGTATTAGGTATCATGTACTAGCAACAGAAAAGAATTAAGACTACCATACTGACATTTCCCTGTCATTTGTTGTCTGAGAAGTTGGATGCTGGCTGATCGCCCCATCTAGTCATTCTCCTCTGGATCTCTGAGTGATGCCTCCTTCACACCTTTAGGTGTTACCTGAACTGGCTCCCTGCCAGAAGACTTTTCAGTCTAAACCAGCCACTTTTCATCCTAAATCAGCTGCCTTTTTTTTCTTTCCAATCAATCATCCAGATGGTTCCTCCCCACCCCCCCCTTTTTTTTTCTTGAGACAGAGTCTCACTCAGAACTTTATGTGGCCCAGGCTTGCCTTGAACTCATGGCAATCCTCCTGCCTCAGTCTTGTCAGTGCTGGGATTACAGACATGCACTGTCATATCACCATCTAAAAAAATAACCTTACGTACTGTATTGTGTGTCCACATGTTTATCATTTTCCTCTCTTCCTGTGATCTGAATTTCACAAAAGGACAGCATTATTTTATTCACACGATATTACCAATGCCAAGAACAGTGCCCAGTGCAGAAAACGTGTTCAACAAATATTTTGAACAGATAATTGAATGACAGGGCTTGGAAAGCACTTACCACATAGCATTTGGTTACAAAGAGAGTGAAGCAAGCGTGCGTGTTGTATTTAGCCATCACTGCTCTGCCAGTAACCTCTCCTGACTGGATGACGAGGTTTTGTTTTCTTACAGCACGGTATTTGGAATTTTTAATGTATATTTTATAACCACTGACAGCACTAAATGACCTTCAAAGAGAGGCCCAGGAAATCCCATTTTTAAAATTTAATTGCATTCTATTTTTTAAAAATGTGTTTTTAACAGCTTTACTGGGATATAATTTGCATACCATAAAACTGACCCATTTTCAACATGCATTGGGCAATCGTCACTAGGATCTAATTTTAGACTATTGCCATTAAACCCAAAAGAAACCTCATGCCCCTTTGTAGGCACTCTCCATCCCACGCCCAGACCTGGCTAATTGCTGAGCTAGTTTCCATCTCTACAGATCAAAATTTTTGTTTGCTTTTGGTATTTCACATAAGTAGAAACATAGTCCCTGTTTTCTTTGGTTTTACTTTCTGCAGTTTTAGTTAACCTTGGTCAACTGTGGTCCAAAAATACCAAATGGACAATTCCAGGAAAAAAAAAAAAAAAAAACAATTCACAAGTATTAGAGTCATTCTGAGTCACAATGTGTCACCTTTCTGCCCAGGATAAACGCCCTCTGTATACTAGTGAAATGGAAGTCACTTAGTGGCCATATTGGTTACTGCATTTGACTGTCTTGGTAGTGGTACTCAGTGTGTGCGTGCATGCGTGCATGTATGTCTGCATACGTGTATGTGCGTGTGTGTGTCCCAGGGACCCTGCCCTAGAGTAGCCCAAAAGGATGCCCCAACACCTCTGTCATTCATTTCACTTCGTCTCATCATCCAGGTCTTGTGTCATCCCAACTCACAGGAAAGACAAGTAGAGTGCCAGAAGATATTTTGAAATAGACCATATTCATTTACTTTTTCAGTATGCAGTTATAATTCTTCTGATGCATTATTATTATGTTAATCTCTTTCTAGGTTAAATTTAAAAAGTGTATTTTATTTAGGAGTTTAAAGGTCTGCCTGTACAGGAAATGATGCAGTACATCTAGGACTTGGTATTCCATGGTTCCAGCATCCACTGAAGGTCTTGGAATTATCTCTCTTGGAGAGGAGGAGACTCTTACTGTAGTCTTTGGGTCTAGTTTTTTTTTTTTTTACTTAGTGTAATAATTTTGAGGTTCAGCTGTATTGTGCATCATACTCTGTTACTTTTTATTGCTATAATATCCAATTGTGTGAACGTACCACATTTTATCTATTCATTTGCTGGTTGACAGGCTCTTGGATTGTTTCAATTTTTTGGTTATTATGAATAACAGCATCATAAACATTCATGTACAAATCTTTATGTGAAAATGTATTTCTGTTTTCTGTTGGTAGACACCTAGGAGAGGAACTTCTGGGTTATATAATTTCATTTAACATTTTGAGAAACTGCTAAACTGCTTTCCACCTTACATTTCCACCTACAGTGTACAAGGGGTGATTGAAGAATATAATGAATGCTTTGCTCACTTAAAATATTACATTGAAAAAAGACAATTTGCCATTAATTGTACTTAAAATACTCCTTGCTTTGAAAACATTGGTACTGTTTTGGAAGTTCTCTTTTCTAAATGTGTTTAGTTGTCTATCGTGGCTGCCTTGATGTCCTGAACTGATTGAAAATGGTGACGTGTCATGGTCAGTTTTACTTTGGAGAAGAATCAGAATTTGCTTAGTGTGAGATCTACTGGGTGAGTATGCATCATGTTTTTATGACCCTGCCTCTCTAACAGGGAGCATGGCAGGGAAATTCGCTATATTTTTAAAATCCTATTTGGTAAAAACACTGAAAAAGACTTCTGGAAATACTTGTCCTAGGCCTCCACTTTTTTGTTGTCAACATTTAGTATTAATTCTTTTTGGTAATAGCCATTCTAATAGATGAAGAGAAGAATCTCATTGTGTGTTGGATTGGCATTTTCCTAATGACAAATTGTGTTGAGCATTTTTCAGGAGCTCATTTGTACCATTTTTTTTTTGAGATTTCTGTCTACCGTGTCCCGTCATTCATGCTAAATAAGTGCTACTGAGAACAGGTGACTCTATGGAGCTCAGTCAGCTGATCTCTACAGGAGGCTGTGCATGTTGAGCCCCATAGCCAAGGGAGGGTGGACGATCTGCACTAGAGAGAAGAAAGAAAAAGTGCTCTTTGTCACCACCTTACGGAGGAAAGTCCAAAGTGAGAAATAAGGTGGCCAGTGGCTGGGATATACTGTTTATGTTCAGACCAATCTTTGCCAATCAAGGTTAGACAATTCACTTTACCCAGTCATATTCCATTGACATATATTTCATGGAAGCACAAAATTGTATAACTGGCAGAAACCTCAGTGTTATCCCAGACCAGCAATTGTCCTAGGGTAGTTTCCAGGCCTACATCAAGTTGGTAAAAAATGCAGATTCCCAGGGTTAACCTGTGACCTGCTGAGCTCAGTGTAGACCCAATGAATACAGCCCTGAGAGATAAGTTCTAATTTTCCATGACTTAAATTGTTTATTTCTTCATGTTCTTTCCCTGCCACCAAAACACATCCAGCATGAGGGTAAGAATGTTGCATGGTGCACAGCATTCAGGAGAGGCTCAAGAGATAAAAAGCTTTCTTGCTTCTTTGGTGCCTCATTTTCTTGGCAGGCAACAGAGGCAGGAGGTGTAGACAAGCTAGAGCCCACTCCAGAGCTCGATTTTCCCCTGCAGCACAGGTGTGCTGTCTGAAGGCACTCACAGGCCCACCTTGACACCTGTGACATCCCTGATGTCATGTCTTGCCAAGGTCACTCATTTGTAATTACTTCTCCTAGGGGTAGACCAGACATAGAGGCCGAATGAGCTCACTAAAACAAACATAAACAGCATTTTCATAAGAGAAAGGTGACATTTAAGGTGAGTAGACAAGCCTGATTTCACAAAATGGCCTAATTTGACTTCTACTATATTTGAAAGTAGACAGAGATAAATACATTACAGCCCCAGACCTAGGAAGATAACTGAGAACTGATGCCCAGAGGAAAGGGAATTATGAGAAGTTGGAGTTTCATAAGCAAGTAAATTAAATGGGGGAAAAACTGAGAGTTTAGTAGACTAAGAAAAAAAAAGTCTAAGCTAACAGAGCAATAAACTTATGGTGTTATGGCAAAAAGAGCAGTGGCTTGGGAACAAATCTCAGATCAAACGTTTATTGGTAGTCAGGTAGTTAAGGTACAGTGTCAGCTTAATGGCTTCTGGGTCATGGCAGCATGGCCTTGGGGCTCTTGTGTGGTCTCTAGGATGCTTCACCTGCTCTGCTTCCTGTCCCCATGAACTAAGAACTGAGCAGCGTTGCTCTGCCATGCCCTTCCGCTGTGTTGTCTCTGTCTTGGAGCCAGACGATCAAGGACTGAAACTGTGATCAAATTAAACCTTCCTCCTGGAAGTTGTGACTGTTGGGTGTTGCATCTTATGGATGAGAAAGTTGACCAATATAAGTTGGCCATACCTCTTACCTCAGTCCAGTCATTCACTGACAAGATTCAATCTCCTATGTTTTCGCTCATTTTAATTATTTCTATCTACCTGTACACTGCTTCTCCTTAAGCCTACCCTTGGTTTAACCCACCATTGTCTTTACCTGGCCATGGCCATGTCTCAAAGCAATACCCGTCACATCTCTTTCTATTTTCCAGCACGGCCTCTCTAAAACACACATCTAATTAGAAGCTCTGTCCTCAGTATCCCTGAATGCCTGCTGTGGCTCTTAGGATAAGATCTTTCTATTGGCTCACTAGGCCAATACCTTACAAGTCCTTGTGTATCTATCACCTTTACACTCATCTCCATATTTCAGTTACACTGACTTGACCTTGTACCTCTGTGTAGCTCTAAGTAGTACAATTCCTAAAGTTTTGCCACAAGGCTTTTGCACTTGCTTTTCTAAAACTTGAGTTTTATCAACTGTAAACCAGAACAATAATACCTTAGCAGGGCAAGGTTGGCTTCACGAGGCATTCAGCACAAGAATAAACATCTCTCCCTCTTGCAGCCGCTGGTGTGGAACACATCACGTTACAATAAGCGACATTAGTAATGGCAGTCCTTAGTCATCACGAAAAGTTTAAATCAAGTTTTGTTCACTTAGGTAGGAAAGTATAAAATCAATTTTGAGCCCTCAGAAATAATTTAGACAAATAAGATTTGGTGCTGAAAGGCACTGTGCTTATGTTATTTTAAGCTTCATTTACTCATAAGACTCTTTCTTCAACAATACTTCAAAATGAGGTGATAGAATGTTTGAAAAGTTATGGCTGAAGGAAAGAACAAGCTTCTCTTCCTTCACTCAGGTACGAAGTGATGACTAACTTCACTGAAATTCATGCCTCCTACGTATGCAGTCAGAGGAAAGGGGCTGATCAGTCAGCGTGACCATGAGTCAACTTCATTGCCCTAAGCGATGCCTAGGAGATCAGCAAAGCATACTCCTGAGTTTGTCTTGGTGGGCCATAGAGCCATAGCCTAATAGACGTGGGTGCATGACCCTTGCCCTTCTGCTTCCCAGAAGCCATAAACCGAGCAGCCTTTTCTACCACATCCTCTGCCACAACGCCCTGGCCTTGGAGTCTGCCACCATGGACTGAGTCCCTGAACTGTGACAAACCTCTACTCCTTTAAATTGTGGGTGTTTGGCATCGCATCCAGCAACAGAGAAGCTGACGAATACAGCGAGGACTACAGTTCCAGGCTCCATACCTCTAGGAAGACCTGGTGCCTCCCAGGGGAGCTAGAGCAGAGATCATTAGAAGGTTTAAGCAGCAGGTTCCTCTCCAAATCTTCTCCTTTCCACATCCTGGATCTATATTGTAGAATGAACTTGGAATCCACATGTTGGAGGTAGCAGAGCCAAAAAAATGAAAGTAGACCAAATCCGTGAAATCATCGCTTTCCGGGAGAGATAATTAAGATCTCCTACATTTTGTACTATGTGAATAAGAACAACAAACCAGCATTTCCAAACGAGTATGTATTTGAGGGGGGGATCTGCTTGTGACACCAGATAGTTTAACTATGATTATATATCAAGAATCCAGGAAAATTCCTGCTATCTACTTGTGCAAGAGCTGTGTTTTCTTTCTGAAGAATAGTTTTGATCACAACACTCAAGTCGATGGTCTTGCACAACTCCCAGTTTCTACACAGAGAAATTTGTTTCTAAAAGTATCCCATCATCATGTATCATTCACTGAGCTGGTAAAAAACTCTAAACTACCTCTGAGCCACAACTCACTTCTCTCAACTGTGCCCAGCGCTTGTTTTTCCACAGAAGAGCTTTCACCTGGAATCCCAACTGGTTGTTCCCACTCCAGGCCCCGAGAGTCAACCCGCCATTCCAGATCCTATGCAAAGGTCACTTGTCCAATAACGATCCATAATAAAGCTTGCTAGAGTTCAATCCAGTTGTTCCCCAACTACTGACCGTGGGGAAGTTTCTCGACTTCCCTGTGTTGTAGTTTCCTCACTTATAGAATAGCAGTAAGGAGAATTTAAGGAGAAGCCTCAATGGCTGTGAGGTTCCGTGAGTTAATCTGTGGGGCATTCCTGTCTGCCCACTTCACATGGGAGTTGCTTCTTCCCCAATCCTGACCATTCTTTGCATCACCTACTTGGATGGTACAGTTATTTATTTATTTTTCTCCCATTATTCCACAAAGTGACTGAATTACAAAAGATGCCCGATAAATTGAACAAATATATGTATGAATTTCTGCTGTGGCAGGAAGTGGGTTTCATTTTTCTATTCACTCAGGCTTTGTTCAGAAAACTGAAATGCCTCCCCTGCCATGATTGAATTGTAATAAGAGAAAAAATAAAATCTTCAAAAACGTCCCAATCTTTCAAAGAGGCTTTGATCAATTTGCTAACCTCTAAGGAAATAGTCTGTCCTCAATTGTGGGACCTCTGGGTTCAAAGGCACAAGACTGGTCACATTCTTCTTTGGGGCATATTCCCAGCCATGCCCGAGGTTTTGGAGACAGGATTTGTGTTGAGAAGGCACAGAAGGTTTAAATAATTTGAGGCTGCAAGGTCTAAGTGTCCTTGAGAGCTGGTGATGCGGGAGGTGTAGGGCAGAGGCCACAAAGAGGCACTGCTAAATACAAAGCCTGACAGATGACGGTCCCCATTGGTCTGGTCTGTCTTCCTTTCACTTGAACTCAGGGTTGATGTGGTGTTATCAGAACTGTAAATTAGTCTTTGGTCAAATACAGGGGGGCATGTCTTTGTAAAATATTCAAGTTTTGAAACAACAAAACTCTCCTCTTTTGGGAGAAGGGGAGGACTGAAGAATGAAGCCAGGGACGTTGCATTGAGCTACATCCTCAGCCTCCTTTCCCCCCCATTTCATTGATATGTATAAGTGCAAAATTTAAGGTTTACAATGAAGTTGCATTGAGCTACATCCCCAGCCCTTTGAGACAGATGTTACAAAGTTGCTCGTGTGCCTAGGCTGGACTTGAACTTGAGATTTTGCTGCTTCAGCCTTCTAGGGGGCTAGATTACAGGTGTGTGGTGCCTCTTCTTTAAATGGTATCTTATATTAAGGCATTATGCTTCCTAATAGACTTTTCCCCTGGGCAATGTACCTAAACCTGAATCATCTTCATTCTCCCCAAGCTCCCCTCTTTCTCCCATGCTCTGAAGGTCATGACTCCAGCCGGATGCCCAAGCCACAAACCCAGGAGCTACTCATATTAAACCATCCTCTTCTCACCTCAGCCAAGCAACCACCAAGTCTTGTTCCCTAGTCCTCCATTTCTCTCGTTTCCTTCTTTCCATCCCCACCACCACACTTTTGCTCAGCTTCCTACTGTAGCTCACCTGAGTGTTTCCAACTCGCTTACAGTGGAGGTATATTTTTCTGTGTTTCCTCACTAGGTTCTGGACAATTGAGAGAAGTTGTCTTACCCACAATAAATCCTTCAAACATGCTCACTTCTCTGAAGCCCATGCTCCTCGTTGAAAGAATAAAAATGGCTTCCCTGTTGTTAACCATTTTTCTTTACTTCTGGAATTAGCTTGCTTGCCAAAGCCACCCAGTACCTACCTACCCCCACCCCAACTAACCTCAGCGGCTCAGAGAAAAACAATGTACCTGAAACCAAAGTTGAAACAAGGATGCCAGCAGGCCCAGCCGCACCCAGTATATATTGTCCTAAATACACCAGTTGTATCTCGCTTGTTACTTGAAGTCTTGTGTGTATTGTAAAATCTGACTATAAAGACTCTGTGAAAATTTGATTCAGGGGCAGACTCTGAAGGAGTCTGTGCCCCAGCCTGGCTGGTCATTCTCCCGGTATTGTAATAAACCTCTCTTGATCCTCCACTTGCCATTGTGGTCTTCTATGCAACAATGATAACTGGAAGAGGCCAGATGGAAAGTCAATCCTCACCTCTGCTCCCAAGTGTAGACTTGTTGAGACTGGGTCATAGCATCACATTCATAAAGGAAGACACTTAACCACATTTCAAACCACATTGAGTGCAAAGGACAGAACTTACCTTTGTTGTAAGTTACTACCGGGCAGGGAATGTATCTTTTGGGGTTAGTTACATTCTAGAGCCATGAAAGGACTCATGCGAGCTGTGCACTCGCAGCTGGCACTGGCACTGGTTGCCTGCCTCTAGGTCCCTAGCATTTGTTACTAACTTTGAAGTAGAGGTCACGGGACTCCTCTGTCAGCACCACCCCTCTCAGACTCCTCCATGCCCTGGAGAAATGCTCACACTGGGACAAAATGTTCTTGGGAGGCTAATGACCCAAACCACTGTGCCCCTGACTCAGGACCTCCACCTGCCTTTCTGTTGGTCAGGTTTAGTGGTAGGCCTGTGGGCCAGTCTCCAAAAGAATGTGCAAGCCAAGAGAGGTGGCAGGTGTAGCTTTTTGGGAGGCTGGGGCAAGAAGACTGCAAGGTTGAGCCTAGTCTTAGCAACTTAGCAAGACCTTGTCTCAAAAAGGGAAAAAACAAAACAAAACAAAACAAAACAAAACAAAACAAAAACCAACCAACCAACCAAACAAACAAAAACTGAGGTGGGAAAGTAGCTCAGTGCAGAGGTCCTGGGTTGCACATGCACACACACACACACACACACACACACATGTTTCTAAATAGCCAACTGTGTTCTAGGAACTGCTCTGCTCTTCATGCCCAGGATATAAAAGTGAGCTAGCCAGCTGGAGCCCATGTAGAAGGAGGCTATGCACACACTGGGAAGCCAGGCAGTAAGTGGGTAAATAAGTAGAACACGTCCAACAGCAGATACCTGCTGTCCTTTCTCTGCTAGCTCTGCAGAACCCCACATACTAGGCTTTTCCTGGACATAGGGAGCCAGGGCTGTATTTCCTTTGCCTTGAGGGAGTCGCTAAGATTAGCCCTCTGAAGCCCTGTCAATGACACCTCCACAAGCCAGTGCCAAGGCCAGATTGAGGCCCCTGAGACAGATTAGCCCTGGCTTTATACAAAGTCAGCCCAGGCAGGATGCATGTGTGGGCCTTTTGGAAAATAATTTCAAATGCAGTTGGCCATGCTGTGCCCTTATCTGAAGACAGCAGGACTGGGGAGAAGAGGAAGAAACAAGCAGCAGAGGGGCTCAGGCTGATCGCAGGTGCTCACATGGTGGGAGGAGGGAGGTCTGTTTCCCTGGCTAAGAGCCAGGACCTCCACCTCAGGAGATGACTGGGCTCTCTGTCCTACAAAAATGGAGCACACAGGAGGCAGGCGTGACCTTCTAAGTAACCAGCATGAAGAACCGTGGAAGAGGAAGCAGCCCCGGAACTTGTCCAGGGTCATCCAGGAAGTCAGGACCAAGGCCCGTCAGTTCCTTTATTTATTGTCTCCTAACAGGAAATCTTGGAGAATATTCCCCTGTATGGCTTTTGTCTTGCTCAGGGACAGGCTTGGAGGTGCTGAACAGCTATGTGTGTGACGCCTCTTAATATTGTGCATTTTTTGAGGCAGGGTTTCACTCTGTAGTCCAGGACTCACTATGTAGTCCAGGCTGGCCTCCAGTTCACAGCAATCTTCCTGCCTTAGCCTTCTGAGTGCCCTGACTGTAGGCATGTACCACCATACTTGGTGCTGAGGAGCTGAAGTCAGGGCCTTGCACTTGCCAGGCAAGCACTCTAACCATTATATTATCCCTTCAGTCCTGATAATTAAAAATAAATTAAGCTGGGCATGGTGGTGCACATCTCTAATTCCAGAACTCTGGGAGGTCAAAGTAGGTGGATCACAAGTTTGAGCACCGTTTGGGCAATTTACTCTGTCTAAAAGGAAAAGAAATTTTAAAAAGACCTTAGGTGCAGCTCAGCGCAAAGGCCCTGCATTCAACCTCCCATACAGAAAAACAAAAGACACACTGCTGTTGTCATTAATTCTGCTCAAGAAAATTCTCCCTGCTTCAAACACAAGGTATCCCACTGTTCCTGCCACCTCTTGAGGCAGTTCTGGAAGTTGTCTTTCATGAGCGTCTTTATGAGGTGTGATCAAAAGCGCAGTCAAGTTGCTGCTCCGTGCCACCCAACGGAAAGGCAGCATTGCAAAAACCCAAGCGAATGGGTCCTCATTTGCTTTGTTCACCCGATATAACATTGTGCAACTCCCCGCTCTCCCCCTAAATCAAAATGATTGCGAATGGTAAATGTTTTAGTCAATTCAGCACATCAACCACATCGACAGTGTAACTAGCGGTACTCAGGAAGAAGGACTTCCAGAACTGCTGCAGAAAGGGCTAAGAGCCAAAAGTGTGCTCGGAGCCAGGAGAAGTATTTTGAGATGAATGGCATGTGCCTTCTGCTGTAATAAGTTTCATTTTTAAAAATTTAAACATTCATTATATTTTGTGATTACACCTGACATCTTGGTATGGGCTCACAAGCAAGTCCTCCACCCACTTCTTTTGTACACAGAAAGTTTTGGGTCTCACCTGATGAGGTCCTCCTAAAATCCTTACAGCCTTTCAGAGCCCACGCTGCCACTCAGAGGTGAGGTGCCCTTCCAATCGGCACTGAGGCCCAGCCCTCCGAGGTGGTGAGGCTGAGCGTGTCACAGGTTGCTTACCTGTTCCCTCAGATGACCTTCCTCTCTCCTTGGCCTTCTATGAACCCCCCAGGGAGGAGGCTCTGTTTGCAGGGGGGAGGTGATATCAACATTAATCAATTATCCATTAATCCAACAAATATTTCTTGAGTATCAACTCTTGCCAGGGACCGTGTTAGGAACTAGAAATAGCATGAAGGGCAAACCAGTCACGCTGTTGGACCGATATACAGGTTGGTGGGGAAGGCAGATACAACTACATAATGGTAAAAAATAGGAAATTATAATAGCAGTAAATGCAAGGAAAGCAAGGTACAAATGTTATGAGCAGATATGGTCTGTAGGTGGAGAGCCAGAATAAGGTTGGGGTCTTGGCTTTGGAGAAGTTCCCAACTTCTATACCTGTGTGAGCAAGGTAACCCTTCTCTTGTGGCCTTGGGCCTGGGCTGTAGCATATTCTCATAAATTTGCTCCCTCATGGTGACCCCCTTCACCCTTGTCTTTAATACATAAATGTGACCTGGTCTGGTACACAATCACCCCAGAGATGGATCTTGCCAGCATCAGCACAGCACACCTGCCTGAGGCACCCACATCACTTCTCCCTCTGACCTCTCTGAAGATTGTCCCAGTTGCCTTGAGGCTCACCCCCTTTACTGTCTCTGCATGGTCCAATTCCTGTGCACTCTCATGTTCAGCCCTTTACTTCCCTGTCTGTGCTGTGTAGACACAGTGTGATAAAGTGCAGTGGGTATGGGGGGAGAAGGACAGCCTGGAATTCTAACTTTGAAAGCTCCTGCCTCCCTCTCTGCCCGAGGTTTTTGATACTGTCCCAGGTTTCAGGCCTGCTTTTATGGAGCTTCATCCTTGGCATATGCCATCCAACATCTCGGGATGGCTCTGATACTCCCCTACCGATGCTGCAGTGGTAACACAAATCTCCAGTGACCCTCCTGCCCCTCAGGGGGTTGGACTGGAAGGGATCAAGTGATATTTGTTGGGACACAGGCCATGCTGGTTCTGAAGACTCTGGGGCTGAGGGGTAGGATAGTATCACAGGTTTAGTTTGAAAACAGTAGATGAGATCACTGTCACCTGGTATAGACCTATAATATGGAACACACCAAAATACCCATTAACAGACCAATGGATACACAAACTGTGGTATTTATATGCAATGGAATACTATGCATCTATGAAGTCCGACAACGTGGAGGCTTTTGTAAGCAAATGGAAGAAACTTGAGACCATCATGCCTAATGAAGTGAGTCAGAAGCAGAAGGTGAAATATCAAATGGTCTCTCTGATATGAGAAACCCAGATCACAGTTATCCCATGAAACATAAAGTGAAAAATAAAAGGAACAGGACAGGGGCGGCGGTGGGTTCGTGGGTGAGTAGAGGGAGGGTTGAAGATAGAGAGGGGAAGTCCTTGTCACCTTGACAAGACACGTATGTGTACAAAATGCTCAAGAGCAATGTAAACCTTAAATTTTGCACTTATACATATCAATAAAATGAGAGGAAAAAGAAATGCGCAAGGCACTTTTACATATAAAGAAAAATGATAGTCTACTGTGAGCAAAAGCACACCACTCTGAATAAATTACTTTGCCATAACAAAACCCTACAGTCTGAGTGGCTTAAGTTAGATACATTTATTTTTCCATAGCTCTGGAGACTGAAGTCCAAAATCAAGGTGCCAGCAGGGCTGGTTTCTCTAGAGGCCTTTCTCCTCACCTTACCAAAGTCATGGTCCCATGACCTACTCAGACTCACCAGAAGTGTATTTGACAAACTCCTAGCATGGCCACTGTCTTGCTGTGTCTTCACATGGTCATTCCTTTGTCTGCCGCGTCCTAATCTCCTTACCTTCTAAGGACACCACTCATAGTGGGTTCAGGATCCCCTGAAGATACTACTATAACCTAATTACCTCCTTAAAAGCCTTAGCATCAAATAACCCCAATCTGCGCATGTGGTAATTCAAACTTCAACATAAAAATGTCCGAGGGACACAATTTAACCCATAACACTCAATTTGCCTAGAAATACTTATTTACAAAGAATACAGATATTAAGAAAGAAAAACAGGCACTTTCTGAAAGATCAGCTTGCCTATGTAAAGGAGAGCCTTTAGGCTTTTAGATGCTGAGGAAGGAAGAGTGAAGTGTAGTTATTATAAAATAATTTTTGTATGTTTATTTACCACCATAGAAATAACTGGTCTGGATCTTTAAGTTAAAATATAAAACAAAACCAGATAACTCTAAGTTTTACTGGCCCACAGTATGACCATCTGAGGAATCAGAGATTTTTCCTTCTTTGAGTTTTACATAAACTAGTCAGTGAGTCAGAAAGACAGTGTGGGTTGCTTAAAAGTTTGTAGTTCCGTAACTTCCTCTGTATTTTAGATGCCAACCTTCATTTAAAGAGTGAATCCAATTTTGCTTTAAGCCAACACCTTATTACCTGTTTTAGTGGCCAGTATGTTTTTAGGGCACAAAATGCATGTAGGAAACCAAAATTTTCACGAATACAGACAGAGTGTACCAAATAGACCAGGCATATAAATATATAATAATATAATAATATGAGTTTCTTAATTTTTTCTCATATTGTGACTTTGGGTCATCCTTTGTTTTCAGGTGTGAAAACTAATAAGATTCCAACCCAAAGGCATGTATCAAATTGGCATTCTGTGTTTGTAAGTTTCTCAGGAGCTCAGTTTGCCTAGAAAAGGTGCAGGTATATCATGAAGCGAGGCTTCTGCTTTGATGAGTGTTTGCAATCACTTTAATTTTCTGTTTTTATGGACTTGATGGCAAATGAAAGCTTTCATTAGAGTAATTAAAACACCACCCTCCTCAGAAGAGAGAAATGATGCGAGCTGGACTTATAGAAACTGGCCTCGTCCCAAACAGCGCCAACCTACATGTGTATTTGTTCACTCGGAAGAGAAAAATACAAACAAGGGTGTAAAACACACTGCTGAGTGGCACGATTGCCAGTATGGGTACGAAAGGCATTTGTATTCATATTAAGAGGTCTGATTACATGGTTCTGAAATTTCCTCTTAAGCCTCCTGAGATGCTTGTGAGGTGCAACCTTGTAAATTGTCAGCACATAGAAAGGGAAGATTTAGAGAGTGGTTTCCTCTGTGCCTCCTATAAAATGTGTCCCATGAGGAAGATTAGTATCAATCACAGGCTTATTGGAGAGGGAGATGGGATCCAATGATAACCTGGCACTATCAACTAGAGTAATGGTCTAAGAAGCAAAAGCAATCAGAGAGGAGAAAGGAATATCCACAAAGAAAGGCAGAAGCAGAAAATCAGCGTGCAATGTATCATGGTGATGAACACGAGCTGTTATTCAGGACAAAGGCTGAAGGCGCTCACACAATGCCTATCGCCTATTGCTTATCTTAAGGAGAATGGGAGGAGACAGAGCTATCCCATCCAGCAGCGGACTGTAGATATGCAGGCTCCAGAAAGTAATGAAGTCATTATGACTCAGAAGCTTACCTGCACAACTGGAGAATCGTTTGCTAATTTCAGAAGCTTCTCTACCTCCAGTTTCCCAGATAACTTCATCTTGGAAAGGATAAAAGCAACCTACCCTAGCCTCATCCAATTTCATTTGCTGGACTCTAGTAGAATTATTCGAGTAGTTATTCCCCAGGAATGGGCAGATAGGCCAGGGAAGGAGGAAACATATTTTAGTCATTGTCCTGTTGCTAGGGCACGATGCCCAATGCCCAGACTTAAGGGAGGAAGTGTTTATTTTGGTTCCAAGTTCAGAGTTCTTCCTCGGCTGGCAGTGGTGGAAAGAATGGTGGAATGGCTTGGGCTGGTGAAGGGCAACTGTTCACGGCATAGCAACAGTAAGCAAAGGGACAGGGAGGAGCTAAGCAGGAGTATATCCTTCCAGGACACACCATCAGTGATCCATCCCATCCAACCAGGCCCTATGTTTTAACAGCATATGAAACCAATAGGTTAATTAACATAATCCCCACAATCTAATCACCTTTCAAATACAAAAGAGGTTGGGTGGGACATTCCAGATCCAAACTATAATACTATAACATGTTGACTACTTACAATTTTTAAATTTTTTTTTTAGAAAGCCCACATCTTTCATGATTTTTTGAAGGGCTGATTTGAAGCTTTTGTGTTATGCAATTCTTTGATATTTCCCCAATCAAGAAGTAGGAGAAATTCCAAGTTGCTCATTGTTTTGTTGTTGGGACTAAATCCTTGACACCGCAACTTCAAAGAGTGGTTTATTTTGGCTCATGGTTTCAGAAGTTTCAGTCCATGGTCTCCTGGCTCCACAGCAAAGACATCACAGTGGAAAGGCATGGTGGAGGATAGCTACTCATCCCAAGTCATCCAGGAAGCAAAGGCAGTAGGGAAAGGCAGAGAGGAAGGTGCAAGGGATCTGTCACTGTCTGCAAAGTCATGGTCCCATGACCTACTCAGACTCACCAGTAGTGTATTTGACAAACCCTTAGTATATTTTAAGCCAGTGAAGTTGACCATCAGAGTTAACTGTCACATTTCCCATGTCTTAAATCTGAGCTGATTTTAGTTTCTACCTTGCTACAGCTAGAAGACTGGAAAATACCACTTTGTGACTTTCCAGGCCAGATTAGGTATAGTGAGCTGGGTTCTGCCTGCTTCTCTGTCTGGATTGCTTGATTCCAGACCCTGAAAAATCAAGTGGAGAGGAAGCCCCTATAAAATGAAGAGGCAATCTCTAGATGTTTATGCCAAAAGCCTCAGCTGAGTCCCAGCCAACATTTAACATTCACCCTGAGAGACACAACAGCGACTTCCATGATTCCACCCCCAGCCTCTATCTGTTATCTACCTGTGACCAGATGAACCATACAAGTGACCTTGAGGGCGACTTGCCCAGCTAGATTTAGTCAATGTTTAGAATGCTGGGAGATAATAATAAGTGAGTCCTGTAATTCAATATTATTTGTAGTGGCTTGTCACTGTTGTGGTCATTAAAAAGAAAGTCATAAACAATGCTCTAAGTCTACAATGAAAAGAAGACTGAAAACATTGGAATTGTCCCATGGGTGTGAGACCACAGCCTCAGTGCCTTTAAGTATCATATATATTTTAGATATTTTTAAAATGCCAAGTACACACGAGAATCCCCTCAAATACTTGCTACTCCCACACTGTTCGTAGGAGGCTGTGAAGCTGAAAATCATCCCCAAGGTATCGCTCAGCACTGTCACCACTTTGCCTAGCATTGTCTGTGTCATTGGCTTTCTTCGTTATCAGATTAGTATAGATATCTGGCTCAATTATTTGTATAATTTTGATGACAGTAACTTAATCTCAGGAGGTTTTCATGTAGAATTCATCGGGGTCTTTTGCAAGGAGTGTGTTGGGCAAATGTGTGAAAATCTGTGGTTTGACTGGAAGACTTGCCAGTTTTCAGAGCAGTTAAAAAAAGATAGAAATTTATACTGGAGAAGTCAAGTATCGGGCATGTTTTTATTCCTATAACTATGGACAGACCAACCATCTTTAAATGTGACAACGCACTTCCTTTTTTTGAGACAGGGTATTCATATATTGTCCAGGATGGTCTCAAACTCCTCATCTCAAGTAGTCCTCCAGCCTTGGCCTTCCAAGTAGCCAGGACTATAGATGTCCACCCGAAAGAATTTTAAACACAGGGAGCCGATGTACAGACAGTCAGCCTGGGTTTTCTAGTCAAAGATACTGGACTTTCTAAACACAATAGATGTAACTGGGCAAGAACTTTCAGGACTCTTTTGCTACTTATAGCATTGGGAACAAAGCCAGGCTAATTATAAATTCTGTGAAGAAGTTCCTCCAGGCCAGCTTTTCAAATTAACTCAAAGTGGAGTATTGAGATAGTGCTCCAGATAGTTTAGGGAACTTTTTGTAGGAATTTCCACTTTCAAGCACTCTCCTTCCCTTTAGCTATGAAGATGCAGGCTCTCCCTGTGAGACTCCTGGGTCTAAGCATTGCACATCACGAAGTGACAACAACATAGCCACGAAAACAAACCCAGCACAGAAGCACTTCAGCCCAATGTCACCGGTGCTACCAGGCGCTGCCATAGTGACAGCAAACCACACTGCCCTACTCCTTATTTGGCTGGGAGGAAAGAGGCCTCCTGGTGCTAGCCCTGGTCCGATCTGAAGAAAAGACTTGTTTTTCAGTGTTCCAAGCCACTGGGGAAACAATCTTTTTGCCTGTAACAAATGACATTGGTAAGATCCAGGGGTCTTTCTGCTCTGCCCTGTCATCTGGAGGACGTGGTTTTGATACCATGGAACAGCTTACGCAGGGATGGCATTTTTCTCTCCCAGAATTAACGGGCGTTTCATTGCTTCCCTGGGGCTTTGAGGAAGTGATCTGACCAGTTGGCAGGGCTGTGGGTCCCTGTGTGCTTTTTCAGTCCCTGTCTCTCTTGTGAAATGTCATGTTTATCTGGTGATTTTCTTGCTCTTCTGCAAGAGAAGATGGCTTTGCAGCCTCCTCCTGGCAGCTGAGTAAAAATGAAGACATCAAAGAATGATAAGGAATTGATAACAATAGTCATTACCATTCACAAGACGCTTGCATGTGCCAGTTGTTGGACCACATACCTGACACACCTCACCTAGAAATCACCAGTCCTCAACAATTGTGCCTGTTATTGAATCCTTCCCAGTTACAGGACAGAAAATGGAGGCTCTCAAGGAGTTAACTTATCAATATTTTCTCAAGGACTCTCAGCAAGTGGTGATGCAAGATTTAAACTGAGGCTGGACTCCCAGCACAGATGGTGTGGCTTATACTTTTGGCCTCCTGGGAGTGATTAGGACTGAAGGCTGGAAGTCTGGATGATGGGTAACCTGCCTCTTCCTCGCTGTGTGATTTTGCATTGCATGTTCGTTTTCCTATCTAAGTCCCAGTTCTCTCATCTGTAAAATGTTAGAGTAACTGTTACCCAGAAACCTATGTGGTGGGGTTGTTATAAGAATTATGAATGTGTGTACCTGTTACATTACCATAGGGTGAGTGCTCGGTAGGTAGTTGTGGGGGCTAGTATCTGGATTTCCTGGTTGTTGGTGATTTTTCTTAAAAAACTAGGGATTGAGCTCAAGACCTTCACATAGACCACATTTCCAGCTCTTTCTAGCTCTTTAAAAAGCTTTTTTTTTTTTTTTAAAAAAAAAAGGTGTGTTGGAGATATAGCTCAATTAAGAGCACTCAATTAAGAGCACTTGCCTGGTAAATGCGGAGTCCTGGGTTTGATTCCCCAGCAGCACATAGGACAGGCACGGTGGCATACAATACACCCGTAGAAAATAAATGAGTAAATAGAAATAAAGGCCTATACTTCTGAGCCTGATTCAATTAAAATAATCTTTAAAATTTTTTCTCTTGAATTTTGAGACAATGCATTGCTAAGTTGCAAAACTGCCCAGGCTGGGCTCTACTTGCCATCTTCCTGCCTGAGGTTCCCAGAGTTCTGGGGTAACAGGCCTGCACGATCGAGCCCAGCTTGTTTTGATTCTAAACTGTTGGTAAGAGATTGAATCATCATTAATTGACTAGTCCCAGAAGCAGAAAAGAGTGGAAATCTTGATGGCAAGATAATAAAGGTGTGCAGAATTTTTATTAAGATTGGCTCTATTTAGAGTTCCACCCCTCCTGACAAACTTTGTTCTGTGAACTTCTATAGTATAATTTAGATATCAAAAATTCTCCCAATGGTTCATGTATTGAAGGCCCGATCTGCAGCCGGTGGCTCTGCTGGGAGGTGGTAGACACTGTAGGAGGTAAAGACTATTGAAGGGAAGTTATCCCAGCACTCAAGAGGCTGAGGCAGGAGAATTGCTGTGTGTTTGAGGCCATACTGTGCTACATAGTATGTTCATGACCAGCCTGGCCTACAAAGTGAGACTCTGAGAAAAAAAAAGGAAAGTAAACTAAAAGAAACGTTGAAGAAATTGAGCCATTGGCCACCAGCCCTTGAAGAGGGGACCTTGTCCCTTCCTGCTTTTCTCTTTGATTCCCTGCCAGGGTGAACAACCTCACCACAGGCCCCAAACAACTAAGTCTCCCAACTGTGAAAATCACTCCAAAATTCTTATCTTACATTGATAAATTTTATACCATTGAGGTTATAAACTCTTCAATAAGAGCTTTCATGATATACAGTAAGTATCTCTTTTCCTTCTATTAAACTGAGGTGGGGGGAGTTCTGTCAGAGGCCATTTGTATATTTATGACATCATTTGCAAGCCATACAAAGTTATAAAATTAAAAATTTGGCCTGCTGTGTTTGGTAAAATATTGTCATTAATCATCAAAGGCAAAGACTGCAACGCCACAGTAGCCTTGGCTGGGCTACACCAAACGATGTCATAGGCTATATCTGGCTGGCCCCATGGGCTAGGTGGTTTCTACCCCTGTACTAGATGAAGGTACAGATCTTATTTAGTGAGTGATGTGATTTCTCATTTAAGTAATTATGGGAGCAAACAGAACTCAGAATTTTAGATTCTCTTGAAAACTCAGAGGATCCGAGCGGCTGGGTTCTTACTCTTCAGGCTCCAGTCACGTGGGGCTGAGCAGAAGCCCAGCATGTAGACAGGACTTTAGTCCCTGTGACCTTGACATTCTCCCAGGCCGGGCTCACACATTTATGGCTCTTTCGGGGCTCTCAGAGGCATACATGTTTGTTGTACCCTGTGATACTGTACCAGTTGGGGACCTACCAACTGTTCTCCAGTGAACACAGAGCAAGACTGTCATTTTACTGTCTTGTGGAAACATCCTCTGTTCCACTTCATTGACATTCTGATGCTGAAGAAAAGAGAAATTGATGTCAGAATGGCTCCCGCTCCTCGTGCCCCCTGTGTTTACAGCTCGGGAGGGGGTGGGAGGGGTCGCAGCGCCACCTCACTCTTGTTGGACTCCGCTCCTTCCTCGTCATGCTCACCAGCGCCGACGTGCCACAGGAGGGTCCCCTCTCTGTCTTTCTGCCGCTCTGCCTGTCTCTTACCTGCTGACTGGCTGGCTGGCTGGCTCTGTCTGTCTGTTTGCCCGTCTGTCTCTGACCCCACGCCCCTCTCTCCGTGATTGCGCCCAGATTTTCAGCACATAATGGGCCATTCATGCCTTCGCTAGTTCTCCTTCATTTGAAATCGCTCATCATGTCATTCAGAAACAAGAGCTCTAATAATGAGTCTTGCCACATTGTTTCGGAGACAATTCTGAGAGCATTACTTTCACCCAATTAAAGAGGAAACATTTAAGAATTGTTGAAGATTCTAATTTCAGCACAATGCCCTTCCTTCCTTCTGTGGATGTAGGACAGTTCAAAGACTTGAGTGTCATGTTATTTTCTCCAATATGAAATGATGTGGACAAGAAATCTGTAATTCAGAAGAATGTGCATCCCCGTGGGTTTGTGGAGTGGAGAAATGGACACAGAGAGAGGCCAGGGCAGCATTTCAATGCCACAAGTAGGGCAGCAGGGACAGGAAGTCTGGCTTCCAGGGCCAGCTTCTTCTCTGAGTGTATGCGGTGGCCTTAGCACCTTCTGTCAGGTGGCGGAGGGGGGAATCTCTGAGTAAGCAATCGCACTGGGTACTTCACAGCAAAGGCATCAGGTTGGAAGTGCTTTCTGGGGACCAAAAGCAAATCTTTCCTTCCAGCAAGAAAGAGAAAAGGTTGAGCTGATGCTGAGCCCCTGCCCTCCAGGAATGTTCAGACAGGCCTGGATCTGACCAGACAGCTACCTACAAGCTTACAGGATGCTCTATCAGTCTCTCCAGTTGGCCCTGCAGCCCACCTCTTCCCTTTCCTGCCTTGTGGTCTGCGTTCAAAACATCTGCCAGCTGTCTTGCCTATGTTCTCTCTGCCTAAGATATTCCCCCCCTGCTTCTCCTTGAAGTTGAATGCTACTCCTTAGGAAAGACTTTGTCAGACCCCTACCCTATATCAAAGTAGGTGCCTCTTCTCATTGCCCCGAAAGCACTAGCATTTTTACCTGCTTAGTGCTACTCATGTTATATTATGATGCCATTTTTACCTGCTCACTGGTTTGTTGACCTCACTAGACTGTGAGCCCCTCATGGGTAGGTAGATGGATCCCCCAGGTGTCCCAGATTAAACGTCACTTCTGGTTGTATTTGTGAAGGTGTTTCCACGCCAAGTTAGTATTAGGCAGAAAATTAGACATGAGCAGGTCTGGAGAAAGGAGGCTGGAGCTGCATGAAAATCAATTAAGATGGGATTCCTCTCCACCCCCCCTCACTTTCTTAATTGTTAGCTATACATAAAAATCTATAAATGCTTATGGCTTCAGATTTTTGTCTAAGAGAATGTAACATCCCATGAGCATGTTGAAAAAGTTTATGGCCTGTACAATGTCCAGGCCTTGGGTACAGGTTGGACAAACCTCAAGGTCTCGAAACAAATTCAATGGAAAACATCCACTTAGAGGCTAAACAAGGACCCAGTTCCATGGATGTAGGTCAACACAGTTTATTTTCCTTGTAAAAGAACAATGATCTGGGAGGAAGGATCACATTCAGTGCAGCTGCCATCTTGATGTTTGCTTGAAGGTATACCTCCTCTCTCTTCCTCTCTCTCACTTTCTTTCTCCTCTCTCTCTCAGAATGTCTATCATCTAGTAATGAAGTAGTGTGTCACTGATTACTTGCGGTATTGCGTGACGGTGTGATGGTTTGAATCTGGAATGTCCCCCCAAAGCCTCATGGTTTAGACGGTGCAAATTATCTGTGGATTTTATGTGCTGTGATGAGGCAGGGCCTGATCAGGAGGGCTGGATTATGGAGGGTGTGGCCTGTAAAGACATACTTCTGTCCTGGCTTCTCCCCAGCTCCCCAAGTCCTGATATTTCCCCTCAGAATGTCTTAAGAAGCTGTTTTCTACCAGATCTCTTCACCATGTCCTATTGCCGGCCACTCATGAGTGAACTGAGACCTCTGAAATGTGAGCTGCCATAAACCTTTCATGCCTTACATTGTAGGTGTCAGGTATTGTGTCCCAGCAATAGGAGAGTGGACCTGAATAATGTGGATGTCCCTCATTAATGCATCTGGGATCATTTGATCTGCCAAGGGCATGAATAGAACAAAAGGAGAGGGAGGAAGGATGAGCCCGTCTACATGTCTATTTTTCTGTCTCACATCCCATTTCTTGTTCTCTTGCCCTTGGATTGTGATTCCAGCCGTCAGCTCCCCTGATTCTCAGGCCATGGACTTATTTACATCATTTGCTTTCTTGAATTTCCAAATTTCAGATTGTGAGAATTCTTAATCTCTAAAGCCAAACTTCTCCATTTACATATATGTGCATATATATCACTTGTGTGTATGTATCCTATTGGTTGATTCTCTGACAAATCCTGAAAAATACAGTTATCCCATAATAATTCTCAATAAATATTTGTTGATAAACAAGTTAGTAAATCTCAATCTACTGGTTGACAAAATATAATTTAGGTTAAAAAGTATCTAGGTTGGAGAACTGGAGTCTAAATACAGCTTTGCCATCTAAGTGGGCAGATATCCTTAGGGAGGTGACTCAAATTCCTACATCTTAGTTTCTGAAACTCTAAAATACAGATTTTTAAATCTTCATCCTTCCTATTTCACAAATCATTGTGAGAAAGAATGCAATCATTGTGCACATAATCATATTTTTCTATAAAATTCTTCCTGGCTATTTCATGGTGGCTTATGGACAGGTCCCAGAAGCCTTTGTGTAAGGATCCATTAATTTGTCCAAGCATACAAGGAAAGAGGCCATTTGGTTTGGGAGCACAGAGCATAAGAAGCTTGAACGTCACCTGTGTGGGTGTCTCTTTTTTCTTCAGGGTCTCTTGGTTCACCCAGTGGAGTTCTACCAACCTGGGTCAGCAGTGGGTTTTGTAGCTGCCAATCCACTGAGTCAAGAGTGTATTCTGTTTTACAACAGCTTCTATAAGGACAAAGAGTTAGTGTCTCAAAATTCATTCCTTCGATGATCCTAACCCTTTATTTTTGGGACAACTCTTCTCCCAACATTCTTTATTCATAAATTTTTAGAAAAGTGACACTAAATCTGCCATCGGCTGCTGCTAATTGCCTGTAAATCACCCAAGTGTGAAGTGCCACTTGCCTATCCACTGGCAGGAAGCTGAAGAGCCTGACACAGCCGAAGGCCCAGATGGGGAACCTGTCATTTGGTCGATGGGACAGTAATAGATGTGGGAGTAAGTGATGCATAATGGATCATGGGATTTAAAAATCCAACCTCCATATCAGAGCTGCCTGAAAAGGGTAGGGGATTATGTGGCTGCAACCGCATCAATTATGAAATAGAAAATATTTTCCTTTCCCCTTCCTTCTTGGAAGGTGGTAAACATTCGATCCTGGTCTCCTCTGTAAGAGCAAAAGAGTTTTGATTTTTATGGATCAGACTGGGATCTAAATAAGTGGAGGGGACAGGGAAACACGGCCTCCAGAATGATGGGCAATGATCCTTCACTTATGGCTTCATCCACAATTTGGTTTGAGAATTGATGGGAAATGAAGTGTGATCAATTTCGCTGACTGTACATCATTTCCCATTGACTGACCTGCCAAACTGTTGATTGAATAATTAGTGAAAGTTCAGGCAGAGCAGCGATGTAGCACAACCCTCTCTGAGACAAATCCTAATAGCATGCTAGGAAGGTCGGCCTGCCTCCAGGAGCTGAGACATTAATTGTTTATCTTTTCACTTAAGATGGCGAGCCGCGATGTCAATGAAATAAACATAATCACAGCTGAGAGTAAGGGAAGCCACTTAGAGAAATATGTCACAGCCTTGGAATTTAGGGATGGCTCCTCCTCTCTTAGGAAAGCGGTGCGCCCATATACGAACAGAAGCCCGGAAAAGCACAAGTCACGGAAGAGGAAGCTTCTCTGTGACTGATGAGGGCAAGTAGTTTCAGTTGGTGACAGCTGGTAGGAAGGACAGTTAAGATAACACTCAATACATGATTCCCCCAAACAAGAATACGAAGAAACCACTCAAAATCAAAAGTACCCAGCCCTATGCCTAGAACTCTGATCATAGAGTATCCCACTAAATTGTTTCTTCTTTCTATGTGTGGGAACTTATGGGACACACTCTACATTGAGTTTTGTTGTACAGTTTTTCACATAGCATTAGTTTTATTTCAAATACTACAACAAATTAATCCTGATCAAATGCATTTTTATATTTCATTTTAAATTTTTTAATATTTTTATATGTAAGGTGGCATTGGGATATGCTGTATTCAAGAAATATTAGCTGCTTTCCTCCTAGGCAACTCTGACTTCACGAAAGGGGGTCAATGGTGTTTTTTATGCAGTCTATTGTCCTAGGGGAGTTGACTTCCCCACCCCAATGAAGTTTTAAGTGTCCTTGCCCCTCAGATGCCACAGCTGTGGAAACACCTCGCCGAGCTGCTGTTGGGTTTCTTGTCTCTCTTCCACATCACTGTGAAGCTCTTGGATAAAGAGAGGATTTTAATTTCTGTATCTTCTTTCATCATTTACGGCCCGGATGTGGAATGGCCACTAGGAGACTCATGTATTTGGATGTTGTAGATGACCTACATAATTCATATGCCATTAGGAGGTGTGGCCTGGCCAAGAAGAGGGGATTATGGGAGTATGGTGAATTATGGGCTTGTGGGACTGACTGTGTGGCATATTACTGGGTGTGTGATCTGTAAGGATGTAAACTCTTGCCTCAGCTTCCTCTGGAAGCCCCAGGTCCTTCCTCTTCTGATGTCCAGAGCAGCTGTTCTCTGTCAGTTCCTTCTTGCTGTTTTTGGATGTTCATGAAGGGACTGAGACCTCATGAAACTATGAGCAAAATAAACCTTTCCTCCCTTAAGTTGTGTCGAGTAATACACCCTAGAGACCAGTAAGTAACAAAGACACACTATTTCCCTTCAGTACCTCCTAGAGTACTGTCTGGTTCGTTAAACACACACACACACACACACACACACACACACACACACACACACCATGAACATTTATAAATGAGCCACATAAATCTATTACAAAGTTCTCCTAATTCACCCACAACCTACTGGAAGTTCAGTTAAAATGCATGTGAACCACCTTATCATGACAGCTACGTCAGTTGCTCACAGTGGCCTAGGACTATACATCAAAAGGAAGCCTGTACTGTTCTCTTATTTTGTGGTTCTAAAATGCCTCCAGAGTCTCCTGTGTCTGGACAGTGAGGATTATGGAGACACTACACCCATCAGTGAATCCTCCACTGTTGAATGCAGTTGTGAAACGTGCCGTCTGGATCTGGGTCTCTGGGGGAGGTTGGTTGCTTAGCGCATAGCTGGGAAAGGCGCAGCCTGTCCCCAGATCCTCCTCTCTCTCTTGCTTCGTGGCTGCCATGGGATAAGAGCTTTGCCCATGGTGCCCTTCCACTATACATTTCTGCCTTTGCGTCCTCTAACTTTGGACTGAACCTGTTGGAAGGTGTAAGATAATAAACCTCTTGTTCTTCAAGTTGCAGGTGTTGAGTATTTTGTCCCAGCAATATGGAAGGGACTAGAACATTCTCCACCTGGGACTTATCTTTCCGGCTGTTCCAGACAGTGCGGAACAACAGAAAAGCTTATAAGACTTTTAATTAGAGATGTGAAAGACCTCGAATTGTTTTTTCCTGGCTTTCAGGAGCAGGCCCTCCTCCACGCTGATGTTACGTGAGGCCCACGTGCTGCTGCCATCCGTGCTTTCCCTTCTCCAGTTCAGAGCAAATGCTGACCTGGGATTCCCTGTGGAGTCTGGTTTCTCTTGGCAACTAGATGCTGAGGTTGTGCCGAGTCTGTTTTTCTACAAGCTTGACATTAATCAAGCGAATATGCTCCTGGTCTCAAATAGATGGCCTAATTTATTGAAAAAAAAAAAAACCTAAACATCATTTCTCCAGAGAAGCTATTTTCTGCCTTCTACTGGGCTTCACATAGCCTTCTACAGCTGAGAGATTAAACTCTGCCCAGTGACATCTCCAAGAGCACCTGGCCATTTGCCTCAGTGCCTTGAGGCAGTTAAAAGTCCCAGGTACCAACATCTCCAGGTTTGGGTGTCAGTCTCCGCTTCTCCACTTGCCAGGTAAGAAACCCTGGGCATATCTCTTAATTTCTTTGCTTCTCTCTTTTCTCATCTGTAAAATGACATCACTGCACCTAAAAGTCCCTGCTGAGGATTAATTGTGCTAATGTACACAAAGCACTGAGACTGATACCTGGTGTATAAGTAGTAATTTCTATATATACAGTTGATGCACTGCTGTCTTTATCCCTGTATTACAAATGAATACTGCCACACACAAGGTAACCACAGTCAGCTCTTTACAGTCTTTATGAGGGATTCGGGGAAGGAGATTAGTTTCATGAACCTCCCTCCCTCTCAATAACAAAATACACAAAAGTTGAAGTCTCTGTAAAATAGTGCAGTATTTTGCATATAAATTATGCATATCCTTCAATATGCTTTAAATAACTTTAGATTACTTTTATATCTACCATAATGTAAACACTATATAGTTATTATATTTTGTTTAGAAAACAATGTCAAGAAAAATATTTGTACGTGTTTAATACAGATGCAATTCCCTCAAATATTTATGATCTGTAGTTGGTTGGATCAGCAGATGCGGAACTATGAGAAAGGAGGTGCCATGCTTTGGATCTGGCTTGTCCCCCCTAACCCTTGTGTATTTGGATCTTGGGGTTAATTGGGTCATGCGGGTTAATCCAATGATGCTTTCCTGTGCTGTTCGGAGGTGGGGAGTGGTGGAGGAGTGGGCCACTGGAAGCAGGACTTGGAAGGACTTCTTCCCTCATTCTGCCCTTCCCCGGCTCCCCCTCCTGTCTTGCCACGCCATAATCAGTTTCTCTCTAGACAGGCCACCTACTGTGGTTGGCTGCCCATGAGTGATCCGAGACCATCTGATACTGTGAGCTCGAACTCAGCTTTTCTTCCTTAAGCAGAAGGTGTCAGGTATTGCGTCCCAGCAACAAGAAAGTGCTGAAGACAGGAGTATATGCTGCATGTAAAAAAATCTAAAAACATTATTGTAGACACAACATGAAACTATTATTTATATACTAAATAAAAGTAAAATCAATTAGTCTAAGACACAATGACATAAATTGCAAATGGGAGATTGTTCTCCAGGACTGTAACTCCAAAACTTGGTAGTGCTTTATATCACTTGGGGTGTGTTTGTTAAAAAGCAAAAAACACTGGGCTACATATCACCGGGGTATCCATAATGGCCTTTCTGTCCCCTGGCTGTAAATGTACATTCTGTTACTCCATTTCCTTCACCAACCACACTTTTGTACTCCCAAATCTCTACTCCAGTTTGAGTAAGTGCATAACCTTGGTGCTTCTCAGGACTGTGAATCTAATGGTTTGTAACCATCCCTGGAAAAACCATAGACCATTGTTTAATTGCTAATCAATCATTTATTGAGCATTGATTGTGTGTTAGGGAATAGGTAAGAAAGGCACAATGGAGCCTTGTGTACATTATGCTGCCTCTTCACAAATGGCCACTGGTAACACCCGAGGACCTTGCTCCAAGGACTCTGGGGGAAGCTGCTCTCAAAAGTAGTTTCTGCCACTAAACTGACAACCCTTTCATTCAAATTTTCTAGTGTCAGTCTAGAAATCAGGAAGAAGAGAAACCAGGAAGGGATCAAGGTCATTCTATTAAAAATGTATTTTACTATTTTCTATAAAAAAGGAAATTGGCTCTTTGTCCTAAGAAAATACTCTAAGAGTAGTAAGAAACTTGAAGGCACTTCAATTTTCACAGTGATAGAATTATGATTCCCACAGGGGGATAAGGATCACCTATAACAAGGTAAGAAGTAAGACAAAAATTGAAGAGAGAAATACAATCTTGGAAGGAAATAAATCCAAGCAGGTAGATCAACTTCCTGTCACATGGGTGAGGACAGGAAGATGGAATTTCGATACGGATAAAGTTGCTCATATAACTCAACTGGAAAGTTTACCTTTCACCCTCAATCATTTTCCTTCTGTGTCCATCTCCTATCCTTAATTTCCTTATTTTCCTATTTCACCAGCCCCACTACTGTGCACTTTCTCTTCACTACCTAGACATAGTATTTGACCTCTCCCTGCTCCATGGAACATGAAGCTTGATTGACATCTAATGAAAGTTCTTGTGCATGATATAAATTTTAGTTGGCAAGGTTACCTACGCTGATAATTCTGGAAGTAGCTCAAGTGCCTATTAACACATGAATGGATAAAGAAAGACGTGGTATATTCACACAACAGGGTGCCACTGTGCCGAAAAGAAGGCACATTAGAGTCACTTGTAGAAAAATGGATGCATCTTGAGGCCATGATTCCAAGGGGGGTGGGAAATCAAAGAAAGACAAATTTTACCTGGCTTTTCTTGTATGAGAAACCTAAAATAAAAATAATTTAAAGAGGAAAATAAAGAATAGGTGCTAGGAAGTAGGAAGACAGCATTTGTAGAGATGGGAAAACGATCTAGAGATGGGGGAGACAAGAGGGCAGGGCAGGGAAGCAAACATGATTGAGATGTCGTATGCATGTGGGCCAATTCCCCAAGTGGAGTGTAATTATGTATCACAAACATGTCATAGTAAAAAGAATAGTGATGGGTGAAAATGGCCCCTCAGCCCACAGCCTGGGTATGAAGCTGCACTTCCAGGGGCTGACACACTCTCAGTTTACAGAAATAAAACTTTCCAACGAGTAGTGCTACTTTAAAAATAAAAATAACTCTACTCCCACAGGACTAAACACACACAGTAAGAAAAAGAAGTGTCCAAAGAAAACATTCATTCTAGACATCCATCACTGGTCTGCCCTGTGTGATTCTCCAGTGCCCTTTGAGCTGTGAAGACCAGCTGCCTTTCCTCCTTCCCTTCCTTTAGCCCTCCCTCCCTCCCTCTTTCCCTCCTTCCCTCCCTCCCTCAGGCAGCCATGGGACCACATTTCAGCCACCAGATCTTGCCCAAGTAGAAATGTGTTGAGAAACAAATTCATCTGCCTTATTGAAAGACTACAAGTTAAAAATCTAATTCTATTGTCTTAACACAGCTTGGTATTTGCTTCCTGATAGTCAAATCCGTACAAGTTCTCATTAACCAGACTATTTTCCTACACTTAAATATTTTTCTAAAAAGCATAAAAGAGCAAAGAATAGGAAATGGAGAATATCATTCAGGCTTAGTTTTCTTAAACGAAACACTAGCTTCTGGATAAGTTCAGGGATGGAAGGGGGAAGCTGATGTTTATTCTTACTCCCTAAAGTGTAAACTTGCATTCACAGTAAGTATTTATTAAATGAGTGAACGAATATACAAGTAGAAAGTTTTTTAGAGATGCTAGTGCACACAGTTCTGAGGTACACAGACAACTTTTCACACACCATTAGGAACCACTCACTGATGTATCATGGCAGGAGAAAGTTTTGAGATAACGCATAATTCACCACAGCACTGAATGAAGTTGGTACACCATGGTGGAGTAAGAATAGTAATGGTCTCAGCCCTCTTTCTGCCTCTGTGCATCCAAACTCCTTGTTAGTGCCCTTCTTGGTGACTCTGGACTTGGCCAGGTGGCTTGGTTTGGTCAAAGGAACAAGCAAACTCACTGCCTGTGAAGACCTAAAAGGTGTGTGTGTGGTGCTCTTCCTGACACGGTGCAACCATGTGAGCAAGTCCGAGCTCATTTCTGGGTAACAAGAGACCATAAATGCAGCCTCTCTATCATCCCAGGCAAACATCCAAGAGACACATGACCAAGGCTCTCTGAGACCTGTCAGCATCCAGCCAACCAAACACGGAAGTGTGAACAACCAAAATCAGAGAAATTCAACTCAGACCAGGAGAGATACCAAGGACAGTCGTGAACTAAATAAACGGATGGGATTTTAGTTCACTCATTGTTGGTGAATCTTGTTTTCACAGCAATAGGTGGCTGATAAACAAGTATATGATCCTAAAACCACCCTGAGTTCTGGTGAAAACTACACATTGTTTTTATGGCAGTTTCTCAAAAAAAAATTCAACATGGGATTAACATATGAATCCTAGTTTATATATATATATATATCCTCAAAAATGGAAAAAAATCAACTTCTATATGTATGTATATACTCAAAACTTGAAAGCAGAGATGTGAAGAGACATTTGTACAGTAAAGCCAGTGACAGCATTCTTTTCAATAGCTGCATTGGGTCAGCTTTCCCATCGTTGGGCACAACATCTAACACCACACCATGAGGGAGGAGAGTTTATTTGGCTCACGGTTTTGGGGATTGCAGTCAGTGGTGGTGAGCCGGCTCTAAGGCAGGAGCACTGTGGAGGTAGAGGTGGATCTCTCAAAGGCACATCCCTACCGACCCACCTCCAACTGGGCCCCTCCTAACAACACACCCAGCTGTGAACGTGAGTAGAATAACACAAGAAGGAGTCCAGCCCCCTACACTCCAATCACTCCTCCTTGAGTCACTTGATCCAGTCATACTGTCAATTAAGTTCACTCTCCCTGGTGTCAAATGGTAACAACTGCTCAAATGATGGGCAAGTAGATAAACAAAATGTATACATACATGTAGTAGAACCTATTTATCTTAAAAAGAAATGAAAGTCTGACATATTCTAATGTAGGAATCTTGAAAACATGCTAAACAAAACAGGCTCAATACAAAAGAATAAATATTGTAGAATTTCATTTTTATGAGGCACCTTGAATGGACGAAATCATAGAGGCAGAAAGCGGAATAGTGGGCCGCTGGCATATTGGTTTGAGGGGACTGGACAGGCATTTTTAATGAATATGGTGTTTCAGCTCAGGCTGATGATAAAGTTCTGGTTGTGGACAGTGGTGCTGGCTGCACGGCAAAGTGAATACACTTGACGTCACTGAATTCTACACTTAAAAATGATAAAGACGATACATTTTGCTATGTATTTTTCTAACCCCAGTTTTCAAGACCCCCAAACCTCTATGTTCCTGGATGCCACCTCCTCAGATGAACCAGGTTACAATTTCCCGGGCAGGAGCAAGTTTGTGCCATCCACCATCCGAATACTTTTTTGCAAATTCAAAGGTGTGAACAGACTGGGTTGGAATTAAGGTCAGTCTTGCATTCTTATGAACTGGGCAGTAAGTCAAGAAATATTAGTCGTGTTTGGTGGGTTAAGTTCCATGTATAATTCCCTCATTTAATTATGGAAAAGCACCAGTTTTTGGTAGTTTTACACACCAGTTCTTGTAGTTTTACACACAAGAAAAAATCCTTTACTACCCTTTAGGTCAAAGCTGGGAAAGCTGCCCGACTTTTACTTGCTTAGACACCCACTCTGAATCTAGTAGGTAATTCTAACCTTTTTTTTTTTTTTTTTCCCTACAAAACTGGAGCAAAAATAAATTGAATCACTCCATCTGAAAGAGCCAGCTGTGTGAGTTTACTTCCCTTTCATAGACTCTAGATCTAAATAGTAATGAAAAAAATGTTTCAGGGAAATGATTCTAAAATAATTTCCATTCCAGATATGAAAACACTGTCTCTCTTCTGTAAGAGGCTGACTGTTACTTACACAAGAGAGAACTTTCAAGTAGTGTCCTTGGGTACATAATTCACACGGCAGAAACTATTCCGTATTCTGCAGTATATAATTACAAAAGAGAATTTCATCTTCAAACATTTCACACATATTAGTCACAGAACTTTTAATGCCTCTGGATTTTTGATGGATTACCCAGAGATGGTTCAGGTTGTGAAGTCTCTGGGAAATTTTAAAACCTTAAACTTTAAGTTCTAATAACTTGTGTGTATGTGTGTGGAAACAAAGGAATGAAACAAAGATTTTTTTCCTGCAAAGATTGGGTGAGGCTCAGCAGTGAGCAGGATTCATCTCTTTGAATCAATCAATCTAATTATCTTTGAATCTAAAAGAAGGAACCATTTTATTTGAACATATAACATAATTATCTAAATATTTTACATTTTTTCCTTTAAAATTATTTATAGAGCTTTAAAAATGCTTAGTGCAACCTAAAACTTTTAGCTTCAAATGTAACTTGGATTACGGGTATTTAATTACATTTCATTTAATTGAAAATGAAAAGAAAACATTGAATCTTGATTGCATCCCACCATAGTATTCAATGATGGTAATTAGTTGCCTGGATCCTATTTGTGAGGGATCAGTTATTTGATGTCTTAGAAATGCTCTACACCACACAGCAGGATCTTTCATATGTCATGTGGCTTGGTTGGAAACTTCCTATAGAAAGTTTCAGATTGTTTTGAACGGAAGTCAGTTTAATCTGTTGCTGTCATCCTCCGTGTTCCACAAAACCACGTTGCTCTGTTCCTTCAAAGCTCTGTGCCATTGTTCACAACCATCTCTTCTCTAGACTCTACCCACTTTTCAAAACCAGGAAAGCGTACAGAAACCTCTGTGGATCTCCTACTGTGAAAGTACTCACTTTTAACTTGCTGCTTTCTTACAGGGTTATTTTTCTTCTTCTTGTCTTAAAGTCATTTGCTGTGGCACACAAGCAACGAGGTGGCTTTGTCCCCCGTACCTGGTGAGGCCTCACCTCTTCCCTCCTCTGCCTTACCCAGAGTCCCCAGGCTGTGGGTGTGACAACTGATCAGGCATCTCTTCTCCTGGGGCTCATGTGACACTCTGGAAACGGACTCTCTGGGAATTCTTTCTGTTAAAATATCACACGTCCTGGTACAAATCATAGAGAGCTACTCTCATGTCGGAAAGAGCCATTTTCGTCCTCGTCACCTCTCAGGATCTCACCTGCTCAGGTGGAATCTGCTTCCACCTCACACCTTTGGAGGTTCTTTCTCACTCGGAATTCTGCCGGGACACTAACACCAGAATAAGGGAAGAGAGAAAATGTGCTCACTGGCTGCATTTTCCGGAGCAACTCCCGGACAGTGACAGCCTTGCTCCAACTGTGTATGCTGAAAGAATCTCCACAGATGTGCCTAAAATGTGAGGTCCCTGGCTTGAGCTCTGCCAATATGTGCTGTGGTGAGGCTTCCAAACACACATGCAGAATGGTTCAGATTACCTCCTGAGTCTGAAGCATGGTCGTTCACGCACATGTGAGCCACCATCTCTGGTTTCCCTTCCATTCTATCTGTGTTATGGTAGCCACAGACAGGGAAGGATTTCAACTGTAAAAACATTTGATGATAGAAGGTAGACCTTTATATATTCACAACACTCTCCTGGCATTAAGCCATGATGCTTTTGAGAGCTTCCTTCATGTGGGTCACTAGGAACTTCTGTGCAGCATCTGGTGTAGAGCAGGCACTTCATACCCATCTACCGAGCCAGGAGTGAAACATGATTGCTGCCTTGTGCGGGGACACATAGCCTGCAAACTCTGACAGGGAGGAGCCCCTGTAAACACAAGACAAGCCACTGGTATAAGGAAATTCAGTGGGTCTTGTTCAGAATTAGAAGGCAGTGTTCAAGACCTAGTTCTGCCACACATTAGCTGGGTGTCTTTGGGCAAGTCCATTGGCCTTTCCAGGTCTCCATCCCTTTTCCAAAGTGGAGAGGGGGGACAATCGCGCCTGTCACATTTTTGATAAGGCCGTGTTTGTAGGAGCTCTGATCGAGCCCTGTTGTCTAAGAAGGGAATGTTCATGAGAGTGACATCTAGTGACTCTCCTTTCCATTTACTCACTCATTCAAGCGACTCTCATTCTGCCCCTCCAGGACCCTGTGTGAGTTGCTGAGAATCACATGGTGAACCAAAAAGACGTGGTCCACCTGTCCAGAGCCGACGGTTTCACAGGCGTCACAGACAGAAGTGTAGTAAACACATAAGCAGTGCTAGTGAGCACTACCTGCTCAAAATGGAGATTCTAAACCTGTGCTCATGATTTTAAAATCATGTCATTTATTAACTCTTTCCCTTTTACTCAAGTTTAACTCTAAGAGAGATAGACTAAGCAGAGAAAAGGAAGGAGAGGTGGAGGGAAAGAGAAGTACCAGTTTTAGAATTGTAGGTAACTCACTCTTTGAAACCCTAGTTTGCAGTGGGTCTGCATCTGCTCTTTGTTCACATCCTTCTGCCCCTCAGCACCTCACCAGGTGATTCTTAGTGTCTGAAAATGCTAATTTCTATATCACCCAAATCTGAATGGAAAGTGGCTACTTAACCTGGTAATCAATGTAGTGAGCATGACCTACACCAATGGCCAGTGGTTCATGAATATTCGTGGGTAATCTTGACCATGGGGAAGATTCTTAAAGCTGATGTAGGTCCTCAGAGGACCAGGGTTTGAGCTTGGATAGTTAGTGCATGAGTCTCCTTAGACCTTTCAATTGGGCATAAGTCTACATTTCTGCAGAGGTCAAGATCACCTTCCCAGAAATCTCCTCTGGACTTGGGGCCAAAGTCTTCTAGCCAATACAGCAGAACTTCCATTTCTGAAATCCAACACACAAGTTATTCAAAGTGACTGTTTCAAGTGCAGGCTCTTGGTTTTTAATACATGTCATTCACATTCTCTTTCATTACTGTGAAACTTAATGACAACTGGTCACAATACTAGCAGTTCCTGAGACATTTTGGGAGAGACATAATCTAACCCCAGGTTATGTCATTCTGAATTTAGTTGGGACCGTTTGGCCACACACACACACACACACACACACACACACACACACACACACACAAATTCTCACCTTCATGAATACCACAAAGTCATTTTGGAAAGAGAGCCAATGACCAAATTAATTCTTTTATGGAACTGTCAGATTTGATTAAGTTGGTACACTACATTTTAAAACTCATTAACAGGGTCTATCAAGCCATTTTGTAATTCACATTTTTTCCCCTTACATTTTTACGTCTACTGTCCTGGAGGGCTTTTAGTGTCAATCAAAATAGATGACAATGCTAAATCACTGGTTTCATAACATAATTCAACACCGGGCACATTCAGCTGTCCCTGTGATATACGACCTCGCCAGAGAGGCTGATTTGCCTGTTGCCTTCTCTGATAAGAAAAACATATTTATAACCGCACTGTGGCTGTATGTATGTTTCACAACATATGCTATTTTGCGTGTTTCTCTAATAGTAAAGAAATTTCTTCCCAATATTAGGTAAAAGAAGAAAATTTTTATAAAAAGATTCTTTTTCTTTCCTTTCTCCTATTCAACCAGAGCTTCCTTAAATGGATTCTAAGTCAGAAACCTCCACTGGAGAGAATTCACAATTGAAAACAGGGAGATGATTTTCCTGGGCACGCTTATTGAAAGGGAGAGGAGACAGTTGGATAAATCTTCACAAAGGAGGCGTACAATGAGTGTTTTCCAGAGCTAAAAACTAAACACAACACAGCGGAGAATTAGCGACTTAGAAACGAGGAGTAGGACCGCGGTGGAGCCAAGCTTTGGAAATTTCTCCAACATTGAACAGTTTCCTTAAACAGAAATCTCAGAGATTTGACAGCTAACTACTTACAGGCATAATTTCTAGTGTTACAAGCAAAGTATAAATAGGAATTAAACCCTCATGTGACCAAAGAATAGTGTAGTACTGTTCCACATTTCTCGCAGAATTCTGCAGCGCAATGTAACTGGGAGAGATGGTAGTATTTAATGGGTGCTAAGAATGCATCGTGAACATTGGCCAATGATGTGTTTGTTAATCTTATAACCATTGATTGAGCTCTTGTCTTGTAGCCAGTTTTGCACTGAGATCAAAAAGAACAAAAGCTATAGCACAATCTGGGCCTTTGGGGCTTCTTCTGGATAGAAGTATGGAGATGCAAGTGCAGTGTGCAGAGACAAAGCGCTATTAAGCAAGGAGGATGGAAGATCTAACCTAAAGAGTCCACAAAGACATGATGGCAGGCTGCTGCTGGAGGTGTTCCTTAAAGCATGAGTATGAACTTCCCAGGAAGAGGAGAAGGGGACTTGGCATGTGACTGTGAAAGGTTCTAAGTAAAAGGATGTTGAAGGAGAGGTGAGCTCAGCTCTCCAGGCAGGTCACTCCCAGGGCCATTGACTGGAAGGTAGTTCAGGGGCCAGTGGATACCTTGAGAAAACACGGTGTGTCTTAGAGCATGCAAATTTCAACGTAAGGTGTATTAAGACAAACATATAGGAGCTTCCTGAGGACCCAGAAAATGATGGGGAGGTAGTGAGGGTTTTATGTTGTTATCCTTAAAAGAGGATGGTAAGGCCAAACTTGCACCCGAAATGTTAATTGGCTGCAGTAGGAGGATGCGTTAGAGAGTGGGTGTTTGGAGACAAGACAGAGCATATAGGCTCTTCATTGCTCTTGGGGGAAGATGCTGAAGATCTGTGTCAAGGTGGTGGTGGAAAGGACACAGATTGACTGTAGGTCGAGACAGTTAGAGGAGAAAGTTGGAAGACACAGAGCCATTCATTCAAGACATGATCATTTCCATGCCAGCTCTGAGGATACAACACCCAAGAGGGAAGGCCTCAGCTGCATGTGTCCATGGTGCACTTATGGCCACCTGGATGTGAAACACGACTCTTCTGCAATGCCCCTGTATAGACACTAGAAGTTGCTCATTTTCTATTGGTTGCACGAAGAACTGATGAAAGATCTTGAATATTCACTCATTTCTCCACGAAAAAGGACTTTCTAACAAACTTGTCTACTTTTGTTAGAAAACAAAAATTAAGCTTATAAAGTATAGAGTAAGTCTGCGAACTTGGTATGGGAAGGTAACAGTTAAATTTAGGATGTTTATAATACATCTAGGTAGAAAGGTCCAGTAGGGCTGGAGGAAAAGCACAGAGGTTAGAGGGCTTTCCCAGCCAGCACAAGACCATGAGTTTTGTTCCCCAGCATTACGTATACTGGGCACAGTGGCGCACTCCTGTAATCCCAGCACTTGGGTGGCTGAGGCGGAAGGATTGTCACAAGTTCAAGCTCAACCTGGGCTGCATAATCGGTTCAGGACAACCTGGACTAAGAGTAGGACCCTATCTCAAAAAAAAAAAAAAAAAAAAAAAACCTGTTCAGTCAGCAGCTGATCTTTGGGCTAGGAGTTTATGACAAAGGTCTGAACTAGAGAAATAGTTTTGACTCTCAGTTTAGAAGACATGGCAATTGATGTCAAGGACCTGAAAAAACCTGCCTGATTAGAGGAGAAGGCTGAGGCAGGAAATCCAGGCACTAAAATAAAGGTAAGAAAATGCTTGTTTATGAAAACTGAATGAGAGGGGGAATTATGAATAAAATGATAAAGAGAAACTTGGTGAGTTTTAGAAAATGCTCAGTAGGTTTCTATTTAAATACCTCATTACCTTAGTTTCAAATCTAGGTCTTTGTTCATTTGAACACTATCTTAGCTAGTTTTTCATTGCTGGGATATAATACCTGACAACTATGACTTAAGAGTGAAAAGGTTTATTTTAGTTCACAATTTCAAGAGGTCTTAATTCATGGGTGGTTGGCAATGATGGGAAAGGTCTGGCTGAGAACAGCTGCCTGCAGTATCTAAAGAGGAAGGATCAGGCAATTGGGGAGAATCTGGGACAAGAGTATACTCACCTAGGCCACACCCTCAGTGGTTCATCATACACTCAGTACTCTGCCACTCCTTACTATGCCCAACCATCTAACAGACATGAAGTACATTGCTAATCTACAACAATGAAATACATTGAGATCTCCTCCAAATATAGGAGGCTTTTTGGGAACATTCCAGATTTAAGTCACATTAAATGTAATAACATATAATTCTTTTTAAGTCCAAAATTTACTTTGCAATTGACTTTTGGTCCTAGACTTTTTTTTCCAGAATAATCTTTCCTGTGCTTTCTGAAACCCAACGATTTTTGCAACATGCTTGCTATGGGAATGAATTCTTTCAAATGTTGGTTTGCTAGCTGGTGGACCCCTAGAGCTCTGCGTATCTTCTTTTTGCCTCTCCATGGCCTCTCTCCACTCTCCTCCCCCATCCTGGGAGGCTGACCTTTCTGGATTGCTCCAGGGCCTCCATTTGCCATCTGGCTTGAGTTTGGTCCATGGGACACTGGCAGAGTGGGAATTGAAGGACACAGAGGTTGGGATTACATTTCTCCCACAGTCCACATCCCTTACTGCAAGCCACAGCTCTGTCTGGAAGCCTTGTCTGTACAATGTCCTCTGTGGAGTCTTGGGCCATTCCTATCCTTGGCCCTTTCAGGTCCTGAGGAAGTAAAGGCTCCTTGCCATCAATAGACTCCCAAATACTGCTGCTTTCTCTAACCCCTGACAGAGGGGCTGTAGGCTCACAGGGTTAGCGATTAGCCCTGGTATTAACCTCTCTAATCACACAGACTGAGAGTGCTATCAAACCGGATTGCTGCCAGAGGAAGATTAGCTCATGCAATAACTTGTTGTCGGTGACCCATTTTCCTACCTGTAATTATGAGCTAGCACTAAACAAGGGATATATTTGAGAAGGCTGGGTGGGAGAAGGAACAGGCATGAGTCGGAGAAGGCATTTGGTGCCTTGTTTTTACTTCTAGATGTTGCACAGAGCCTTAGAACCAACGCCAGCATCATGCCTCTCAACCATTTTCCCTTTTTCCTTAACCACTTAGCAATGAACAACAGAGACGGCAGGAGGCGGAGAAGGCACACATTTCACCTGACAGAACTGACAGATTGGGGGACCAAACCTCACGTGTCTGGGTTTGCAGGTAACTGCTGTTTGAGTTCATGCTGCAAGCCATCAATTGTGTGGTGGGGAGAATCCATTAATCAGCCTGCCACACGGTAAGCCATGCTTGCTGTCACAAAGAAGGTATCGTTGTACTATTTTTGTCCACTTTGCAAAGAAACTGAAGTGGCAGAAGAAAGAATCTTCAATTTATAAGAGAATAACTTGGTGGTGGTGTCTGGAGATGAAGAGGAAATTCCTAGAACACGGGAATGGTGGTGGTGGCGTGGCACCTTCCCCAGACTTCTCTACTGGAAACAGTGTTAAAGCAAATGAAAAGGAAAAATCAAACCAAAAATAAAAATTTTAAATAAAATTTCTAGTGATAGTCTAATATCTAATACATAGGAGTAAATATCTTAGATATAAATATGTACCTACTATACCTATCATCTGTCTATTACCTATTATCTCTCTATCTACTGAAGATTATATCAAGAATATTTGCATTGAACTATATCCCAAACTCTTTTTTTTTTATTTCTAGACAGGGTATTCTTAAAACACTATGTTGCCCAACTTGTGATCCTCTTGCCCCAGCCTCCTACAACTTTGAGGCTATAGATGTGCACTGCCAAGCCCAGCCAAGAGAGTCTAACATATTTTGAAGATTTCCTACAAGCACCTGAGTTCACCCTGGAGGAAGTAAAGAGAGGCTGGGGAGAAATCTTGAGATCTGCAGTGAGCCCTGACATGACTCAGAAGAAGGCACCAGCAACTAATTCCGGTGGGTGAGAATGTATTTTTTCAAGAGGCAAAAGCTGTAACCCTGTTGACAAGAATGTAATAGAAACTTTCTACCCCAGCAGAAGTAGAGCAGGTTCTATGAGAAAGACAAAGCATGACCTTATGAGGTTAGAAGAAGACTTTCGACTGTGGAACAAGGGGTAATAGGAATGTCCCTGTCTCAAGAAAACTCCTACACTGTAAATATCTAGGCTAGGAAAACAGAAGTCACTCCATGTGAACAATAAAAAAGACACGATAGTATCATCTACATAAAGATAGTCTAAGACAAAAATAATAAAGGGCAAAATGTATTACCACACTATACCCTTCTGTAGAACGCCATCACAGGGTAGATTAAGGGAAACCTCAATTTGAAGAGAAAAACAGAAGAGAATAAAGCGATCGCCTGGATGAACAAATGTAATGCAGTAATGAAGGAAAATATGGTATGTCAGCGCTGGAGATGGGTCATAAGCCGGGAGAACTTAGAAGAGATGTACAGGAAGAGAAAAGGGAGTAAAGAGAGAAGCAAAGAAGGGGCCCACAAGTGAACGGGCACTATGGGCACACTGTAGACTTATACAGACAGAAATGATAAAATTAATGAAGTGAAGTGAGATTCAGGAAAGATTCCGAATGACCAACGGGGCAGGGGGCTTCTAACATGGGAAAACAGCCGGTGGGCAAGCAGGTGAAGAAAATCAAATCAGTTTTGTAGGAAGAAAAATGTCAAGTTAGCCATATTTTAATGCACTAACATTGAGTACTGGATATAATACACGATTTTCAAGGAAAGAAAGTTGGAGATAAGGATTGTGTCTACATGCACACCCTTCAAATAGCAAATCTACAAACAAAAGCTTTCAAGGTCCAAAACTATTGTTCTGTTGATCTCTTTTTGTGGAAGCCATTAAAGGATAAAATTCAATCAATCAAAAGTTAGGGGAAAAATCGGAAGAGATGGAATCTGACAATCCCCTTAAACTCAGAAGAAATGCAGGTGAGAATGATGAACACAGCACGACTAAAATATTGGGAGAGGAAGAAGGAGGAAATGAGAAGGAGTGTGGGCAGTTCCATGGCGGGGGCTGGAAGCCAAAGGGTTTCAGTTCGAGTTGACAAACCAGGTAGGAAAACATAACCACATTTAGCCATGTCTAGGCAAATGCTAAGAACAATCTTGTTGACTAAAATCAGTCCACATGATAAAAGGGAAGAGGCCGGAATATATGGTTTAACAGGTCAGTTATGACTAATACAAACAGACAATCTCTACATAGATGACTAAGAGGACTAAGAGTAATATCTAAGGGGAATTTATTATTAAAATTTTAAAATTTATATTAGTTATTTTTGTAACTAATAGGACCAAATTAAGAGAAGAAAAGAAAACCTCACATACACACGCACGCATGTGCACACACACACACACACACACACACACACACACACTTACCCGAAAAGCAAAGTAAAGAGAAATGACCATACAGCGCACAATTTATTTTTTTAAATTACAAAAATAGAAAGTAAAATAATAAAATTGACCTAACACATCAGATTGGACCCAAATTATCCAGTAGAATTTCAGACAGAATATTTACTATGAAAGAGACAGTATTTAAAATAGAATAATTCAGACAAGTAAAACAGGAAAATGAAATAACTGAAATATAGCCAAGAAAATGTTAAGATAGCAGGCGTTATGGTCTGAATATTGCTTAATGTTTAACCTAACATCTATACAGCATTTATTGTATTTTAGGTATTGTTCATGCTTTCCACATATAAACTTATATAATCTTTCAAACTCAGTGACACAGGTACTATAATTGCGTTCATTTCTCCCACATAAATAAAAGGCTGTGATACAGAGACCCAAAAGCAGTGAGCGGTAATGTTAGAATTTAAATCAATAAGTCCAGATATTTGTAAATAATGATAATATTTCTTGCATATTCAGTGAACAAAACATTAAGTCAGAGAAGAAAAGGGAATGTTAAAAGGGCCCAATTCATAACCCAGAACATAGCAGTTATGAACCACATATACATCACGAAAGCAATAGCAAGATTCAGAGTAAAAATTGATGAAAACCTCAAACATACAACAGGAAATTAAGCAGAAAAATTGTAATAAAGGGGATTTATCCGCTGTTTTGAGATATGCCACATCAGTTATATTTCACTTGTTTATAAATGAGCAAGTCAAAGGCTTTCAGTATAGTCATAGTGTCTGGTATCCAGTACCACAACCAAATTTAAGACCTTTGCACTGCCGCATAAGAAGTCTTCTACCCTCAGCCACCACCCTCTTTCTTCCTGTGGCTGTACCCCAACTGCCCTACACAATCACTTCTCTACTTTTGTCACTGTAGATTTGCCTATTCTGGGCATTTCATACAAATAGAATTAAATAATGTGAGACCATTGTTTTCTTTCTTTCACTCATCATGATTTATTTACCATAATGTTTCCGTGGGGATTCATGTTCGGGCGTGTATCCTACCTCAGTCCTGTTTCTTGCTCACTAATATTTCATTATATGGATGAATTACCTTCTATTTATGTAACTATCCATTGATGACTATCTCGATTATTTCTGGATTTTGGCTATTACGTGCAGTGCTGCTAGGAACACTCAAACGCTTCTTCCTGTGTGGACATGTTTTCATTTTTCTTGAGTGGGATCTTTGAATCACGTGTTAACTTTATGCTTACTGACTTGAGGGACTGCCGGAGTGCTTTCCAAAGTGGATGCACCATTTTCTGTTCTACCAGACACGCATGAGGGCTCTAAGTTTCTCACATCCGATCCCACACTTGATGTTGCATGTCTCCTTGAGTGTAGCCAACTTCTTGGTGTTGAGTGGCATCTCATTGTGGCCTCCGTTTGCTTTCCCTTAATATTGAATCATATTGAGCATTTTCCACGTGTTTGTTGGCTATTTGCATATCTTCTTAGGAAAAATTCAGAGCCTTTACCCGTGCTTAAATTGGGTTGCCTTTTGTTATTGACTTACAATAGTTTCTGGTATATTCTAGATATAAAGATATAAGCCCCTTATCGGACATATGATTGGTTGATTTCTTTCTCCTAATCTTTGTATCATTTTTACTTTCTTCATTATGTCCTTCAAGGCCAAAATATTTTTCAACTTGATGATTTCCAGTTTATCTATTTTTTTTAACTTCATGCGTTTCTTGTGTAACATCTAAAAATCTACCCTCTACCCTAAGAATTTATCATTTTAAATTTATCTTTCATTATATATATATGTTTAATTTTTATTTTTTGAGTCAGAGTGTTGCTCCATAGTCCAGGCTGGTTTTGAACTCCCTATGTAACCCAGACTGACCTTGAACTCATGATAATTCTCTTGCCTCAGCCTCCCAAGTGCTGGGATTACAGGCATGTACCACCACGCTAAGCTATTATGTGGGGCTGGGGGATCAAACCCAGGACCTTGCACTTCCTAGGCGAGCAATTCAATCACTGAGTTGTGCTACCAGCCTCGGTGTCATTCTTAATGGGGATAGAATAGAAGTAGCTTGAGAAGAAACAAGTATCAAGCATTAATCATCATTTAATAATATGTAAGACAATCTCCAGAAATTATGATAAAAATTAGGCTATAAAAGTGTAAAAAGAAAAAGAATAGAATGGTTTTTCATCTAAAAACCTATATCAGCAACAGTGAAATGCAGTAATATATCAGGTTACATACTGTCAGTATACAGAAATCAATAATCTTCATACCAGACCCCATTTACAACAGCCACAAAATCATAAAATGTCTATGAATAAATTTACCAAGAAAATGTACAGCCTAATATTAGGAGAGATAAGCCTTTAGCACAGGCCCATAGAACACAAAAGAAAACTGAATAAATGAAAAAGGCATACTATGTGCTTTCAAATGAAGATTCAAACTCACAAAGATGTCAATCTGCACTGACATTTAATTTTAATGAGAATCTAATAAAAACACCCACTGGTAGCAAAATAATCAGATGTATTCATTAAGAAAGTCCAGGGCTTATTCTATAAAAACCTCTACCTCAAAACTGTTAGATTCATTAATAAGAGAAAAAGATCAATTGATTTCCCTTTTAATCATTTTCAATACTTAAGAAAACAAGAGAGGAAGAACTAGGATTTAAAAAGTAACATATCAGCAATAAAGCAGCCCAGTTTAGTTGCATATAGCAGATAAATCAATCTAATCAAATTGTCAAGTTTCTTGGGAAGCTGAGGCTGGAGGATTGCCTGGGTTCAAGGCCAGTCTGGGCTGCATAGGGAGTTCAGAATCAGCTAGACTGCAGAGTGAGATCCTGTCTCAAAAAAAAAAAAAAATATCAAACTGTGAAAGATTTAAATGCACACAAAACTTCAGTAACAGTTTGGTATCACAAATCAGAGAGAAAAACAAGTGTGACTATATTCAATAAATAATGTTGGGAACAATGGAATACTTTTAGTTTGCACACATGCCAAAAAATCAACACATTAAATATCTAAACATGAAAAATAAAATTGTAAATGCACCAAAACTATAAAAAAACAATATTCCTTTAATAACTTTGAAGGATAGGATGACTTTGTAAGAATGACACAAAAATTAAGAACTCGTAAAGAAAAGTATATAGTTACATTTCCATGTCAACTTGACGGTGTTATGTGTCGTCCAGTTATTTGGTCTAATGGTATTGTGGGCATTTCTCCGAAGGTGTTTTTGGAAGAACTTATCATTCATATTGTTGGCGTTTGACTAAAGCAGATTGCCCTCCATAAGGTGGTGGATCCTATCCAGTTAGAAGCATGCATAGAGAACAAGACGGGCCACCTCTGAGCAAGAGAGAATTCTTCCAGTAGACAGTCTTTGGCCTTAAACTGCAGAACTAGCTGTTCTGTGTGTCTCTAGTCCAGCATCTTCCCTTGCAGTTTTTTTTGTAGTATGAGCCAATTTTTTTTAAAAAAGCTCTGTAATCACACACATCTTCCTAGCTCCATTTCTCTAAAGAACTGTAACAGAAAAACTTGAAAAACTTTACAATGTATAAGAAAATCAATATCTCAAAAATGCCACCAAGTAAAATCCATCAGCAAACACTTCTTCAGATAAATGACTATTGTCTTTGGCAAAGAAGGGGATTCTACAATCTATAAAGATCAACAAATCAATGAAAAAAGGAGCAAACAAGATGAACAGTCTTTATTAGAGAAAAATCTAATCTGTAAAAGATAATAATTTTCACTCACAATTAGAAATAAAAACATATATAATATTATTTTTAGTTTTAAAGTAACAAATATCTAAAGGTATGACTTGCAATAGGAGAAAATATTTGCAAGGAGGCAGTCTTTGTGAAGTTGAAAATTAAAAATGGCTGCCATTACTACTTTAGTCCATCACTGTACTGGAGATTTTAACAATGTAATCAATAAACAGCATCAACAGCAAAAAAATATTTTTGAAAAATGTAGTCTGTTCACTGTTGCTGTAACAAAATGGCCGAGACTGAGTAATTTGCAAAAATTAGAATTTTAAGTGGCTCATAGTTTTGGAGTCTGGGAGGTCCAAGGGCACAGAGGCAGCCTTTGCATGGCAGAATCTGGTGAGGGGTTCATTTTACTGTGTCGCAATCTGGCAGAGGGTCCTATGTACTGAGACAGAGCTTAACACTGACATGGAGACCCCACCCTATGACACTAACATGGAGACTCCACCCTACAACACTAACATGGAGACCCCACCCTATGACACTAACATGGAGACCCTACCCTTATGAACTCGTCAGATTCTAAGTACTTCTCAAAGTCCCCACCTCCAAATACCAAGAACAACACGAATTTTGGGATTAACTCTCCTCCACATCAAATTTGCGAGAGCTCGTCAAACTCTTTCAGGAACAGACAAAAAAATTTCCTGTTCACAGGTCATTTCCTTGAAGCAAACCCAAAGAGAATCAAGATGACTTACTAAAAGTGAGTGAACAAATTTGTTACCTGCCAAGATGAAAGTCATACTAGAGGAATAGGTATATATGGGTCCATGTACATAATATTCAAGAAACTGACAAATGAAGTTGTACAACTTAATGCCTTATACATAAGTGATTACACTATGAAGAAAAGCAAGGATGTAATTATATTGAATGTCAGAAATGTCACCTCTGAGGCAGAGGTAATGGGCCCATCATGGAGGTCGGGGGTGAGGTAAGACGAAGGGCGGACAGAAATCTGGAGTGTGCTGGGCGTAATGGAGCACATCTGTGACCCTAGTACTCTGGGAGGCTGAGGCAACAAGTTCACAAATTTAAGCTCAGCTTAGGCTACTCAATGAGATCCTGTCCCAAAAAATAAAAAAGGGGCTTGAGAGGTAGCTTAGCACAAAAGCCTTGAGTCTTAGTTATTTGCTTGTTGCTGTGACAAAAAAGACAAAGCATCAACAGCTTAAGGAAGAAAAGATTTATTTTTGCTCAGAGTTTCAGAAGATTGCACGTAGTCCATTCATGGGTGGCTGATGGCGGCAGAGAAAAGCTTCTCGTGGTGCTGCAAACAGCCAAGTGACTGAGGAAGGGCAGAGCTAGCACACACCCTTCCAGGCCACATCCTCTCCTTCGGGGTTCAGCATCAGTGTTCCACCCCTTCCAGTTTAAGCTCCAGTGAATCCTCTCCTTACAGGTCACATGCTTAGTAATGTGCCAGACAACTGTCATCTCCAGCCTGCCCCTCATCCACCGCACACCTGTAATCTATGATCTATCACAGGTCTGTCTTCTATCACACACTTCTACTCCAGCCCTCCCCACCGCCTATCCCCCTCTTGCGCCCTGTTGGGTTTGCCTGTTCCCAGCCACGACACCAACTCCTTTCTCTGTTCTCCTCGGATCTTCCAAAATGTCCCTAATAATCTTATGCACAAAATTTCCACAAGGTGTGAGAGATACTTAATAAGAACTATGTCTGAGAAGCCAATTCCAGTATTCCAGCTGATTCTGGTACCAGTGTGACAGGTATCAGAAACAACTGTACAAGAAAGTCAGTATTCAGCTATTTCCCTGGAAGGCACTTGGTAAACAATGAGGGATTCTAAATCTCCCTTTACTTTGGGGCCAATAGAATGCACGGCGAGTAGAGAAGAGTGGCCATATTTCTGTTACTTTCAGACAATGAAGAAAGAGGCTGATTATATTGCAAAGATGAATGCGTAGTGTTTTGGTTTAACATCTTCAAATTAAAACTATCTTTTTGTTACATGACTTTTAAAAATGCTTTTCTTAAAACAAACGAGTATGTGTTGCATGAGAAGTGGGGAGGAAAGTCATTCACTTATGGAGGCCACCATGCTTTCTGTTTAAGTAGAAACTTTAAGGCTGTACACAACCCTATGCTTTTAGGTCCTTTAGCTGCTCTTGAAAATAAAAATACCTAAGAAATTTGCTTTGAATTTCCCAGGTTCCACTTGAGGGTCTGTGCTATAAAGCAGGTATTTGTTAAACCGAAAGAGGTGACATTATCATATGCAGCCACTGGGCTTTGAATGTGTCACTGTGTCTCCTTCAAGTCCTCTTGACTTCCACCGTACATCTCTAAACTTTCTGCAAGCTGCTTGACACTTGATCTGGAATCATCCTGCTGCCCTTCCCCGGCTCTTCTTCTCTCTGTCTTTCAACTCCTTGCGGCAGTGATGTGACTAGAAATCAACACGACTTTCAGGCTCAACCTGCGAGAAGCCCTGAATTTTTTATTGTGTTTCCTTCAACCTTCTTCCTCAACTTGATATGACTTCAGTCACCTCAGCATCTTTGTCAGATATCACCAAGGGGTGACTTCACACACAGAATCAGCCCATGGTGTGGCGGCCTTAATGGTTTCCTTCATTCTGGATGTCTAGCTTTTGCAGGTTGCTTCATGGTCATTAGCTCATGTAAGTGTACAATGAACATTCCATTTAGCACCTTCTTGGGTCAGTCTGTGTTCTAGGCACATGAAATTCAATACCTATACAAAAATAAACTGTGTTAGCATTCACAGTGATTCTCTCCTGGGATGGAGAGAGGAAAGCGTTATTACTGAAGGAAAGCTGTAAAAGACATACACGTGTAAGCGTAAGAAATATTTTGGAATCATCATGAGCATGTGCCACAAGGGCGTCGGAAAAAGACTTCTTTAAAGTGGCGTTTGACTTGGATGTGAGTAGCATCTAATCACTAATCAAGATAAGAGATGGAAGACTCCTCAGTTACCTTCACTTCACTGGACTTAATATCTTGCAGCCCCAAATTAATGGAGGAAAGATTTATTTTAGCTCACAATTTCAGAGGTCTCAGCCTATGCACGGTCAACTGGCTCCAATGGGGAAGAGCCTGGTGTGGAGGAAAATTGCTTACCTCATGACAACGCGAATGCAAAGTGAGAGAGGGCCAGGGACAAGAGTATGCCCGTCAGCTCGTACCCCCAGTGGTCCTTACTCCTCCTAAGAGCATATGGAAACACCAAACGGATCTACTGATGAATGCGACACCCCTTGATCCGATACCTTCGGAACACATCAGCTGTTTGGAGGAAATTTAGGTTTAAATCATAAGAAATGCATCCGTTCATGGGAGTGTAGACAACATGCTCAAATATCCTCTGCTTGGAAGAAGCTCAGCACATGGGAGAAGTGCGAGTGAGGCCGCTGTGGCTGGTGCACTGAGCCAGAGAGGAGGGCTGGGAGATGATGCTGGGGAAAGCAGCACGGGGCAGACCTTGGAGAACGCCAGGGGTCCTGTTAAGGGTTAAGGTGGATTCCTCCCTCCAGGATGAGCAAATCCACGGAAGGTCTTTATCCAAAAGGGGGTGACATCACACAATGTGTATGCTCTCTTTTTTAGTTTTCATTCTGTGCATTCCAGGAACATGGATATACTATGGATACCAACTATAAACAGGACAACTCACAGACATGCAGATGAGACTCTTTACATTTGCAGCAGAAAATAATAAAATGATTTTAAACCTCTCTTCTCCTAAGAGCTTTATGGGTGGTGCACAGACAGCCAGTCAGGGGACTGTTGCTGAATCTCCATAAAATATATACTTAAATGGATAGCATTGGCAGTTCTCTCTTCCTTCCTTTCTCTCTCTCTCTCTCTCTCTCTCTCTCTCTCTCTCTCTCTCTCTCTCTCTTCCTTCCTTCCTTCCTTTCTTTTTCTTTCTTTCCTTCTTCCCTATGGTTGCTCCTTCCCCAGCCCCTTTTTATTGTTTATCTGAGACAGAGTCTTGCTAAGTTGCTATGTTGTTCAGGCTGACCTTGAACTTGCAACTGTCCTGTCTCAGCCTCCCAAAGTGCTCCTCTACTTTTTGAGCAAATTGAAGGAGCCTGAAGACAGCAGAGTCAGGCTTCCTAGAGGTTGCAGAGCACAGGACGAGTGCTGTCACCGCACTCATCTCTGCCTTGCCTTAAAAAGTCTTCGAGAAAGAAGAAACTGCTTTTGATGTGGTGTAGCACTTCTTATGAGCTCAAGATAGAGCTTTCAAGGGGGGGGGGCGGGGTGGAGGAGTCTTTGAGAACTTCCCTGGAGGAGGCTCCGGCTGTTGCCCTGGAAGGGAAGGACAGAGAAGCGGCACTCAGGAGAAGAAGGAGCCTCTGTAGAGAATTTGGGATGTGAGCAAGTGACTAAGACTGCGATGCTCCATAAGGCTGTTTGAGGAATCTGACGAACTGCCAGATTTGTAGGGCAGTTGGTCCTCAAAAAAACTCAGCAGGATGGAGTCTCAAGTGCCAGGAGGCTGGCAATTCAACGTGTCCAAGAAATTTGCAATCAGGCCTTCCTCTGCCCCTGTCCATTTTGTGCTTCAAAAAGCCTCAGCTACATTTGGACCAGGCCCTCACTCGCCCCTCATTTCTCTAAGCATCTGTCCACTTCTAAGCAAACTAGGCCATGATTCCTTATGTTCTATTGTGCCCACAGGCAAGAACAGAAGGTCTAGATAAACAAGCCAAAACCAAGGAAAAATCCTGGGAGAAGGAAAGAGTTAAATACAAAAAAAGCAAGCCATAAAAAGGAGGAAAAATAGAAATATAATAATCTTACAATATTAGGTTTTTAAGATGCAAAATACAATTATGTGTATATTAAAATGTCAAAAATGTATAAATAAGTATGTTCAGGCTTGGCGTTTCTATGCACTACCTAATATGGATTTTTCCAGTGGTATCTTCTGAAGCCTACAGAAACAACAGAGGCAAGTTCACCCCCGAGTGCGGCGTAATTAGATGAGAACGGTGCACACCTCACTTTATACAGGAGTAGGGAAACAACAGCCAGGAAGCTGCAGAGCCAGGGCCGAACCTTGGCTGGAGCTGAGAGTCAGCAGAAGAACTGTCAGGAAAGGGGAGAAGGCAGCAGGGCCGAGCCGTGGCGGAGCACGAGGAAGGCAGCCCGGGCAGGAGAAGGTCGCACTCTGAGAGGACAAACACTGATGGAGGTCTGTGACCTAGCAGATCACAGAAACTGCCACCGAGCCACTCAAGGAGGGGCTCGAGAGGGCTCAGGCCTAGACGTGGCCGCTTTGGAATGGCACGTCTTTTGAGTCAGGAAGTGTTCTAGGGTAGGGGTCCTTGACTCCAGACACCCTGCACCGTGGCCCGGTGGCAGTCTGTGGTGTGCTAGGAAGCAGGCCTCACTTCCGGAATTAAGCAGCAGGTAAATTGGAAAGCTTCGGTTGCCTTCAGAGCCACTCCCAGCTGCCGGTGCTCTGCCTTCCACCAGGTCATAGATTTAGCCCTGCCGCGACCTGTGCCGTGTGAGGGTCTTAGTTGCCTGCTCCTAGTGAGAATCTAACGCCTGACAATCTGAGGAAGAGCAGAGGTGACGATCTGGTGCCACGCCTCCTTTGGAAAAATTGTCTGACACAAAACTGATCCCTGGTGCCAAAAAAGTTGGGAATTCCTTCTTTAAGGTGGGAGACAGAGAAAGAAAGCAAGTGTTTAAAATTACAGCTCTATCAAAAGAGAGAAAGGAGGCACAGCAGTTCCAGCCAGCACATATGGTGTGCCACCCATTTTAAAGAAATTGAACCTCACTGTGTCGATAGAAGACAGTGGGGGCTCTTGAACTGGAAAACCAAGAGGGTCTTCCTAAAGCCTTCCTGTCAACTGTACAGAATTATCTCTTTCTTTCTTTCTTTCTTTCTTTCTTTCTTTCTTTCTTTCTTTTTTCTGATGCAGAAAGATGCAAGACAGAAACAAAAATAGCAGATAACATCTCCCACAAGGCCATTGTAAGACTGTCAAAAACAAAAATCAAAATACTGCAGCGGATTAAAATCCTTCCTGCATATGATGACATAACAGAAGAAAATGGCATCACAGCCCCTGCACTGATTTAGCTGTCTAAAAAGAAGCACTTAAAGATACTGTTAAAAATACTTCTAACCCAGAGTTCAATGCCCAGAACAGGAAAGGACAAATAGAAGGAGGATAGGAAATTGGGGATGAAGGGACCAGAAAGCGAGCCCCGTTATACCACAGAGAAACCACCGTCAGTTCCCACATGGGCCATCACACCACCGACGATGCAGCAAGTAGGCACGGGGTGGAGTGTAACTGGAAGGTACAGTGTCACTTGTGCAGTATTTTTTTACCCAAGATGCTGAACCTGATGTAATAATGAAGAAAAAGCATACGCCAAATCCAGAATTGGGACATTCTCAGAGAAATGTGGCTTGGACTCTTAAAAGCTAATGGTAAAATAAAAAAAGGAGGGGTGCTCTAGCTAACAGAGACTCGGAGGACAAGTGTACTATAACATCTGATCCTTGATTTAATCTTGATGTTGAAGAAAATATTGTTTCTTTCTAGAAATAGAATGATTTGTTAATGAGCTATAAAGAATATCGTGGGACCAAATTAAGAAATTTGAACTTTCCTTCTATCTCAGATAATATTGAGATATTAGAATTCTTAGGTTGTGATACTTGCATTGTGGTTATAAAGGACATTTTAGCTGTCTGGAGTATTTAGGGTGAATTTCTATGTCAACTACTTTTAGCTGTATCAACAAAATCTGTGTGTAGTATGGATAGGTGGATGGATGGATACATGGATGAATGGGTGGATGGATAAAATAAATGTGTCAAAATGTTAGTGATTGTTGACTATAGGTGTGTTCCTCCAAAATGCGTATCCACTCACCACTGCAAAATGTGACCTTATTTGAAATACAATCTTTGTAGATGTAATTTAATTGAGACGAGTCATCTGGATTGAGATGGCTCCTATCCACAATATGGTTGCAGAAGAGGAGGGGGACAGAGAGAGGCACAAGAAGCAGAAGGGCTTGAATGCGACGGAGAGGCGGAGACAGGAGGGACGCCTCTAGATGCAACAGAGCAACTTCCTGCATGAATCAGAAACTGGAAAGAGAAGAGAAAGGTACCATCTCATACAGAAGCCGGGCTCTACCACCGCCTCCGTTTCAGATTTCTAGCTTACAGAACTAGGAGAGAATAAATTTTGTTTTTAAGTGACTCAGTTTGTGGTAATTCATTCCAGAAGCTCTGGGAAATGGATAGAGTAGGTAAAGATAAAAATGTTTGATAAAAATATTTTCAATTTTTCTTTTCCTTCAAGATCATAACTTGGGTAACACAAACATAAATAAAATAAAAAATTTAAAAGTATAGGTATAGGAAAAAGAAATCCAAGGAGCTGTACTAATCAATGGAGATTCTCTGAAGGAAGGTGGCAAGGAGTCCTTGCCCCCCCCCCCCCCCCGCAAGGATCTCAGAAACTCTTCTCAAGCCCATGAGAGCCCTTAATTATTCTGCTACCCTCCCCCGCAACCCACTGCCCCAATCTATCCTCAGTTTTATACGGGACTGATTATCATCTTCACTATGTAGCCTGGGCTGACCTTGGACTCATGGTAATTCTCCTGCCTCTGCCTCCCTAGTACTGGGATTACAGGGGCACCCACCACACCCAGCTTTATATGGTGGTGGAGAATTGAACTTAGAACTTGGCACTTACTAGGTAAGTGCTTTAACCACTGTGTCACTCCTCCAGCCCCTGCCAAATATTAATGGGGGACATAGTTGTGGTATTGCGGTATAGTGCTAGGACTTCTGTAACAGGGAGTGCAGGGAAGGCTCTGGAAGGAAGATGAAGAGGTGAAAGAGATTCTCTATTCACAGGAGTGCGGGGCCTAATCTTACACTGAGTCAAACTATGAACAAAGTCAACCCTGGGCTTGGCTTGCAACAAGAATAGCAAAGGTGAGTACAGCAGCCCAAGGGCAAAAAACACTCAGAGGTGCCTAGACTCCCTTTCCAGGCACTCCCTGCTCCAAGGAGCTCACTCTGCACTAAGGCAATGACATCTTACAGGAAAGCCCAGAAAATAGAATGAAAAGACTAGTATTGGATTTAGTGAATAATTCTGATGAATATACACAAAGTTAGGCAGGATAGCAAAAAAAAAAAAAAAAAAAAAAATCAATGCATATGGATGTTTACTTAATGTAAATTTATGGACTTAATTACAAAAATTGATTAACAATAACTTATTTCTAAACTTGATGTTTACTAATAGTTAAAGATAAAACTGATAAATACTTCTGTCTTTGTCTTATAATCCTAGGTTTCAAGATTGTAGTCCCCAAGTGTTACCACAATATAGTCCAGCTAAAAAAGGGTACAATGAGTAGAAAACATGGTAGAAAAATATTACTAAAATATAACTAAAAACAACATTTAACCCAATGACTAACACATTAATTGCTGGATTAAACTCCATCTTATATGAACAAATTAAACAAATCCTATCTTCAAATTACACACGATAGTCACAGATAATTAGAGTAGGAGGGAGATCCTTGGCCAATGAAACTCAACTTGATACACGGTGTGGGCATTACTATATGCAAAGTAATGACAGGTGTCAGGGCCCCCTAGCTCAGGGTCTTCAGACCCAGCAGCAGACTTGGATTAGTCTGTGGCCTTGAAGGACAGGGCTGCCAGGACACATGAGCTAAGCCCTGCCACCTATTAGTGTGCGTGCACCTAGTAGGTTCTAATGACGCTAACAGGAGATGGGGCTTTACTCCCCTGGTCCTTGGGAGAATGGTCTCCAAATAAGTCAGACCCTATTTCAAAAAGGTTGGGGACCACTATGCCCAAGATGGCACCTCCAAACCTGTGCCTGCACCACCCATGCTGATATTGCTCAAATATCTGATAGTAAAAATAGCTACCACTCAGCAGCCTCTGAAAGCTAAGAACAGTGCTGAAGGCTTTGTTGCCGGAGTCCCAGCACATGCTTTCCGGTTCATGCCACTTATCACAAATGTAGCACCTTTCACTAGCGTGCACCTTTGCTTACCTCTTCACTGGACCACAAGTTCTTTGAGAGTAAAAACCATGCCCCTCTTGATCACTGCCATGTCCCCAGTCCCTTGTGCCATAACCCTGGATTCACTGAGTATTTGTTAAACTAGAGAAACGCGGCTTTTGATTCTGGATGTTTTTCCTATTTTAACTTGAAGGAAAACTAAAGGTGAATGAGGTCTTCCCCCCAAGCTCATAAATGTCAGAGCCGTTTTAGATTCAACCCCATTTGACCTTAGAGGTTATGATTGTACCCAGCTTCCCGGTTGTCCAATTTATTTGAAAGAAACTTACTCATGAAGCAATCTCCAATTCTGAAGAGTTATGTTTCACTCTTGAGCCTTCCTGCTAACATGAATGAAGTGTAAGTTTCAGTTTTCCACATCCGAGCACTAAAGCCCCCTCTAGGCGCTGATTCTGTTCTAATGTATTAGTTCCCTATTTCCATATTTACAAACATCCTTTGTAATCACCCCTCTGTTTTTTTTTTTTCTTCCTGGTCTTTAACATACATCACTACTTAAAGCAGTGCGCTGAGGACAGCCTGTACTGAACCCCAGATTTACAAGTAAATTAAAAGAAAAAACTTTTTGTGAACTAATTGTTCACTTAAAAATTAAACTTACAAAGCAATACATTACATTAAAGGCCGAGGAAATTTTAGCTGCCAAAGGATAATCTTTTCAGCAAACAGTTGTGAAACAATTGGATATTCATGGGCAAAACCAACCAAACAACAATAACAAAAAAAGAGCTGTGATTTAAAGCTTCTTACGCTGGGAAATTAATTCAAAATGAGTCATGGCTCTAAATGTAGATGTAAAACTATAAAATTTTTTATAAGGTCACATAGAAGAAAACACTCAGGATCTAGATGTAGGTGAGAAATCCTTAGTCATGATGCCAAGAGCACAATTCTTAACAGAGAAACACTGATGAATTGTACTTTTTTGGAACTAAAAGCTTTTGTGCTCCAAAAGATCCTTTTAAAGAGGATGAGAAAACGAGTCCTAAACTGTGAGAAAAATTACAAACCACAGACCTGACATGTAAGGGACATGTTTTACAATGAGATGATCTACTCAGAAAATCAGCAAGCTAGATGGAGCGATGTCTCACCGAGGGGACCTAGCGGTAAGTAACTGCGTAAGATGACACCCGGCACTGTTAGCCATTGAGGAATATAGGATACAACTGCACGGAAGTGTCAGCACAGAAATATTAAAATAATTAAAATGAAAAAACCACAACAACACAAATATTAAAAAGATACAATCATGCTGGAAAAAATTTGGAAGTTTATTACGCAAACTGTCATCTCAGTAATTATTCCTGGGCACTTACCCCAGCCCCCCTCCCCAATTGAAAAATTACATTGATGTGAAACTTACACAAATGTCTAAGACAACTCTGTTTATAATAACAAAAAAGGTGAAGAGAACTCAAATATTCATCAATGAGTGAGTGGTGAAGGTCTGATATGTCTTCACAGTGGAATCTACTACATAGGAGAAATGACATGTGACAGCAGCAGATATATTTCAGGAAAGCATGCTTAGTGAGAAAAAATTGGGAAGTTTGCATCATTTGTACTTATAAGTCCTAGTAATAATAAAATTATAGAGATAGAGCACAGATTAGTGGTTGTCAGAGGAGGAGGAGGAAGGCATAATGACAACATAAAGAAAAAGCACCAGGGAGCTCCTTTAAATGGTGGTGTATTCTGGTTGTGCAGGTGATTAAGTGTATAACCATATATAGGGTATAAACACTTTATTATATTTATACAAATTGTCGACATGGAGAGAAACTGAGGGAAAGGTATGTGGCCCTCTATATGCTGTTTTTGCAACTTCTTCTGTATCTATAATTGCTTCAGAATATAAAGTAAACAAACAGAAACACACTCCCAAAAGCTCATCACTTGTGAATTGTTTTACTATCTTTTACAATGAATGATGCCATGAGGTTACTTATGATAACAAAATACACAACGGACACTTATTTATCACAGTTCTGGAGGCTGAAAGTTGCTAGCCTGCAGACAGCCACTTCTTCACTGTGTTCTAACATGTAACACGCAGAGAGAGAGAGAGAGAAAGAGAGAGAGAGAGAGAGAGAGAGAGAGAGAGAGAGAGAGCGAGAGCGCTCTGGTATCTTCTCGTAAGGGAACTAATCCCATCACTGTGGGGATTCCACCCTCATGACTTTTTCTAAACCTAATTACCCACAAAAGGCCCCGTTATCAAGCACCATCCCATTAGTGGTCAGAACTACACTTTTTTTAGTGATAACATTCAGTTCTTAATAGTGAAAACATTTTTCAAGACCTGCTAGTGTGCTTTTCCCCAAATCTGTACTCAGTGGTGTATCAGTGGTAACAGGAAAACCAGCGATACCGAGAACAGCAGTCTCCAGCCTTTCTGACACCAGTGACCAGTTTAATTAAAGACCATTCTACCAAGGACTAGGGACGGCGATGGGGGCTTGGAGTTGGGGGGTACGTCTTCTGCAGTAGGTTGTTGGAGAACAGCTTTGCAATGGTGAGCAGGAGCAGGAGGGGTGCAGGGAGCAAAGTCCTGCCTCCTGTCAATCAGCTGCAGCATTAGAACTTGACAGGAGCTGCTAAAAGAAGGCAGAGCTTCATTGGCTGCTCACCTCCTGCTCACTGCTCTTCTGACCCGGCGGCCCCATCCTCTCAAGGTTATGGATAGGCACCTGCCCAGGGCACTAGGGCTTGGAGACCGCTGATGCAGAATATTTACGTCGCAGAAATAGACAACGCTCGCCATCAGGACTGTACTATTAACGGTGAAGAAGTTGATGGAGAGTCAAGAGGTAAAAGTTCCAGTTAGTGAGGAGAAAGGCATTCTGGTGTTCTGCTGCATAGTCCCGTAACTGTAGGTAACAATAAAGTATTATATATTTCAAAAAAGCTAGAAGAGAGGATGTCAAGGGTCCTCACCACAAAGAAATGCTAAATGTTTAAGGTGATAGATACACCAATTGCTTTAATTTCATTATTGCCCAATGTATACATACAGCGAAACATCACACTGTGTATCTTAGTGACTTTCTCATCACTGTGACTCAATACCCAACCAGCACAACTTAGGGAGGAAAGATTTATTTTAGCTTATGGTTTCAGAAAGTCACAGTCCATTCACAAATAGGCAGCTGGAAAATGGTGAACTCAGATGGTGGGAGCTGGAACTGGAGTTCTGGGATCGTTACAGCATGTTGGAACAGAGAGACTGGGAGGAAGGGTGGAATCAGCACATCCCCCTCCAGGTCACTCCCCAAGCTTCAGCCCCTTCCAGCCAGGTCCCACTTCCCACCAGCACACAGGAGCTATAGAAACACGAGGCTGCTGGGGGACACTCCAGATCCAAAACACAACACTGCACATATCCTGTAAATATCTGCAGTTATTACATCAATCCAAAAGTAAAAGAAAATTAAAGACTAAGAACAAGTGAAAAGAAATTGATGGAGAAAATGTATGCAAATATTTCAAACTTAAAAGTGTTTGTAACATTTACATCATGGCGAATAGTGTGGATTTGGAAAAATAATTTATTTGTTATTTGAAAACAATTATTTGATTCAGTGAAGAAGTTACTTGTATTACTGAGGAGTGGGTGAAGTCCCAACACAGGGTTTTGCTTTGCTTTTTTACTTTCCCAGTAAAGCAGCAAAAGTATCCATTGCATTCCTGTTGGAATTGTTATACATTTCTTCATCAATTACTGTAGGTGTTTGGCTAAAATACAGGCTGGCTGTAGGTATTTGGCTAGAATAAAAAAAGGAAAAATTATCCCAGGACTTACTAGCTGTAGAAAATTTACCACCAAGTATTTCATACTTTACTGTTATTTGTCAATTGTGTGCTACCTTTTCACAACAGGTGAAAGATTTATATGCTCTGAAGAGAAACCAGTATTATACTACATTTTGCTAATAAAAGTAATATTGTGTTTCCCCATGTAAATAAGCACATTTAAAAGAGAATCCGTGTTCAAACATTTACCAGTCCAGCGCTGCTGTACACCCTACCGTCCCTTTTCGTTCTGATGTCAATGGAAGCTCTGGTCTCTGTAAAGTGGTTGTGCAGGTTAACTGTACTTTCACCTGCTTATTTGGTTTGTCTGTCTGCTTACCTTTGCACATGCCATGTATCAGGAAGACTGACTTGACCCACCGCGTGTTCAGTTTGTGTGTTCAGAATCAAGGGCCAATTGCAACTGTGAACGCCGTTGGCTTCACGGGAGAACGCTGAAGTTTTCCCTCCTCACTCTCACGGGGAACTGGCTCAGTTCCAATCTGCTTGTCATTTCCACACCAAGTCCTAGTATTTTCATTTTATTATTATAACAAAATCAGAAGGCAAGATTTCCTTATGGCTGGAGGTTCTCGAGGTGAATAACATTTGGGCCTAACCTAATGATAGATGCTTCATGCTTGCTACCCTTTGCTGTGAACCTAACTGGTTGAAGGCCAATTTTTTTTGACCAACTTGCTTTTGATGCATGATTTCTGAGGCTCATCCTGGCTTTTCAGCCCCAATTTGAGGCCTGAGAGCCTACTTTTCTTTTAAGGTTCAGTTCCATTATGTCTTCCAGTGTCTTTCTTTCCCTAATCCATTCATTCAATGTAGCAAAATATATTGCTTTCTCTGAATTCCCGCAGAATCTAGCCAAATCTCCCTTTTGACACTCATCCTATTTTCTTTATATAATAATCTATATTACTGGCATGTGTACCATACATTGTTGTCATCACCTTGAAGTCAGAATTTTTCTTAAGTTTCACCACAGTGACTAATTTATTACCTGTATATAGTGAAAAAAAATTAAAAATCTGGAATGAATGGGCAATATATTAAAAAAATGATTAAGTTAATCACTCTATCTCTTAGTTCTTTTGCATATAAATTGGAAGAATAAGAGATTACAGATATGTTGTATGTAATATGATACACATGACCTACATTTGATGTAATTATATAGTAGATGTGACACATATGATCATATCATACATACAATTATATAGTGTACTGTATATATGAAACATGCATATGATCATGATATGTGTATATGATATGTACAACATGACTATATGATGACTACATGACACATAGTGACTATTATTGGCATATCCCTGATGTGTGCCTGTTCAAGACACCAGCTTCCGGACTGGGTGAACCTGTCCACAAACTATCTAGAGAAACAAGAGGCAGAAAATGAAAGCTCTTGCTTCACCTCCACCCACTGTGCACAACCTTGGGTTAGCCAACCTCTGAGGCCTCAGATCCCTCACCTGCCACATACGTGTGAACCCGGGAAGAAGGCTGAGCCTCTTTGCAGCCTTGAAGCTCTGTCATTACATAATGCTGTATGAGAAGTCCCTGGGGTCTGGGTTCCCGGCGACAGGCAGTGCTCTCCCCTCTATAGCTTCACCCGTGAGCCCGTAGTCTTGGTCAGCAGTGCTCTAGCTCATTGTCTTGACCATACGTTTGCGGGTGTGGAGACACTCAGCCTTGTGTTTTAGTGACTGTACTGACTTGGGAGGGACTATTGACTCCTTCAGTTTACAACTATGGTGACTATTCCTAAGTTATAGCAGGAAAAAAAAATCAATGTCGGTGAGTTCTAGAGGTGACATGTCTGATGGTTTTTCTCTCCACACATACTGTGAGAGGGACATCTTTCGAGCTCATCAACCTGTTGACATTGCTTCGATTCATCCTCCTTACTGGCCCGTTAGGCCACAGGGCTGGTGACCTCAATTACAGAGGCAGTAACACAGGCACTCAGAAGAACAGGGTGTCACAGCTGGAAGAGCCCTTGCCTAGTCCAAACATTTGATTTTACACATGAGGAACCTGGAGCACAGATGAGCCAGAGGATACCTACAAGGTCACAGATTTAGTTGTGACAGAGCAGGGTATTGAGAGTCTACACGCAGGAATCCTGGCTTACAAATTGTATTCCTCCCACCAGCCCCTCTCACTTAGGGCTGGGAGCATCTCTGAAGGTAAACTGAGCCCCAGGCAGGTACTGTTCAGAACATTGTCCTTTCCCTGCCCCCACGTCTTGAATAAGGCTTGGTAAATCAGAAACAGGGGACAGAGTTGAGCTGCTTCTTGGAAAAAAAAACTATCAATTTTTAACCTTTAGATCAACAAAGCCTTCTCTTTAACATATATGCAGCTGGATTCTGGATTTGGTTGTTCTGGAACAGTAAGCAAGGGTGATTCAGAAGCCCTTTGTGCACATGGCTGAGCACGTATGGGCAATACACCTTCAGGTATGAGTTATAACAGTGGAGGGTAGAGAGTGGGGCGGGGGGTTGGTGCTAGCACCATTGCCTCTGCTCCATCTCAGATCACTAGGCATCAGATTTTCATAAGGAACATGCAATCTAGATCCCCTGTACCACAGTGCACAGTAAGGCTCATGCTCCTAAGAGAATCTAAAGTCATCACCAAAGGGACAGGAGGCAGAGTTCATGCAGTGACAGTTGGGGTGGAAGTGACTGGCCCAGTATTCACCCCTTTTTGTGTAGCCTTGATCTATAGGGTCCATGTGGTGGGGGAGTGGGAACTCCGGCACTACAAGTACAGCTTACGTGTCCTAAAATGGAACTATTGGGACTTGAAAGCCTTCTGCTAGGCCATGAGTTTCCTGAGCACACAGATTCAAGATCAAGCTGGCACACGGCCTGGCACCTGAGAGACAGTCAAGTGTTGCTTGGCAGAGTTCAGAAGGTGGCGGTCATGCTGGAGACCACAGTGTCACAGACTCAAGAGTAGGAAATGAAATGTTTCCTATGGAGTTACCCTTTCAGAAATGGGGGTGAAGTTGACAAGGGGTGGCTGAGGAAAACACTTAAGGTTTTTGACATGTATGTGGAGCAAGGAAATCAGACATGGACTTTACGACATTCACTACGACGGGAAGAAAAGAGAGAAATGAAAAATACTTTCTTGTGTATGAGGGCTGATCAAAAAACACAATGTGTGTTTAAAATGTAAAAAGTCTGTTATAGTAAAGGACAAATTGCCACCAATTCCCCCCTCTCACTTCAAACACACTTGTCTCTTCACTCTTCCACTTTCTGAAGCAGTTCTGGAAATTCTCTGGTGTGTTTTTACAAGGTGTGACCAGAAAAACCAAAAATCTGGTGAATGCTGCCAACTGAAAGGCAGGTTCTGAGAAACGTCACAGGATGTCCTCATTCGTTTTACTCATGGAACAAATTCTGGATTTCCCCCAAAGTCAAAAATGACCTTGAGAAGTAAATGGTTTGAATTGATTGCAATGTCAAGGCAGCCATGACTGTGCAACTAAGGGTACTCATGAAAAAGGACTTCCAGAACTTTTCAAATGGGGCAAAAAAGATGGAATAAGTATATTGAAAGCAAGGGGGAGGGTTTTGAGGGGAATTGGCAATGTGTCTTCACTGTAAAAAATGTATTTTGTGATTGTATGTTGTATATTCTTACAATAGTATAAGTACATATTCTTATTCCAGTAGTTCTTTCTCTGTGTTTCTTTTTACTCTTTAAGGAAAGTATGTGTGGCTTGGAAGTTTCTTTCTTTGAAGGGACTTGTTGGTTCTGAGGAATCGGAGCCCATAATGCAGCCTGAGGAGAGAGTACAGAGTTGGCTGCTAGGGCTAGATGAGCTCAAGGCCATCAGGAGGTCTCCCGTGGTAGAGACAGTGTCAAATTCCCTTGCTGGCCAGCTTGCCTTTCTCAGGTAGGCTCACCTGGCTGAGCTCTGATCCCTATAATATGGGATTCGGTATTCTGAGGGACTTCTAGACTTGGCCCTTGCAGACACACCTGGTGCAAATTTCAGCTCTCTCTTCTGCAGCAAACTTGCAGGCTCTAAGAAGGATGCATTCTGGGTTTTAGCGCAAAGCAAACTCTTAATGTGTCAACTATGTCACTCTTTGGAGTTTGTTACTGAAGCATAGGCTTCTCTACCCTGGCTTTTCCTCCTGAGCTTGCAAGCCCAATTATCTGAGGATGACAGTCTGCAGAGTTACACACTGCATCTGCCCAGAGGTCCTCTCCTACTATCTTGCTTAGGAATCTGGACGTGTTGGTGAAGGTAAATGGATTGGAGTGATAGTCAAGGGCATGCCCTTATTTTCTCTTCTGCCTTATCTCTTCCTAAACTCCTACTTTCCCTAATTGTTCCTGTTTTGTTTAAGTGTGTAGTAGCAAAGCTTTTAAGATTAAAAAAATAAATATTTTTAGGTAAAAATATTTTAGGTACTTTTATACCATAAGCTTATACTTTTGAAATTTTAATCATCATGATTCAATTTAAGACTGATCAATTTAGCATCTTAATTTCTTTTCAGTTGGGAGAGTTGAACTTCTTGTTGCTTGTTATATAATAGAGAAAAATATTTCTTTTTAAGAAACCTACAAGTTACTTCTGTCAGGCCAGCTTTCTTTATATTATTAACCTAGATGTATAAATGTATTTATCTTAAACTTTGGTTAATGCCTGATGAAAAAGCAAATTTTTGAACTCAGAACCTGGATGTATTCTTGTACTTACAGTCAATCTAATAATACATTGTTGTCATGGGTTTCGATTGTTGTTCATGCAGACTAGAACTACGAATGATTATAAGTCAATAAAAATGTATTTGAATTCTAGTAAGTGTGCTTCATAAATGTAGTATTTCATGAGAAGCTGACTCAGTCAATACTTTTGCATTCTAAGATGATATGAATCATATCTTTTAATTTTGTAATCTTTTTAAGACTTCAACCTATTCATTTGGTGGCAAATATTTACACTTGAAAACAGGTTAAATTACATGTACAACCATAAATAATTAAGTTTGATGTTTATCATCAAATTTAGACACAAAAATACAAACCCTGTTGTGGTTAGGATCTGGAGTGTTCCCCAAAAGTCTCATATATCTTAATGTTATGAATTGTCTATGGAACCATGTGATGTTGGTGGATTGGGGTCTAGTCTGGAGGGGTGGATTACAGTTAAGACTAAAGGCATGTGAGTTGGGATTAACGGTGTGTAGTGGCCACACCTGGATGCAGGAGGGACTAATTACTGGGCGAAGACCTGGAAGGATGCATAAGCTGCACCTGCCTTCCTGGAGGACTGGGGCTAGTCTCCACTGGTCTCAGCTTGTCTTCCTGCTTGTGATGTCCTGAGAAGCTGCTTCCATCTATGCCTCTGTCCTGTACTCTGATTGCTGCTGGCTGCCCCTGAATGGATTGTGACTATATGGAACTGTGAACTAAAATAAACCTTTCCCAAATTTGTGGGTGTCACGTATTGAGTCACAGCAACAAAAAAGTAACCAAGAGAAACCCAAAATCACTTAAATTTCTTAGGTGAATTTGCTCAAAGTATTAAATTCTTAGGTGAACTTGCTTAAAGCATTAAAACTAAACAACTACAACTTAAAATTTGTATCCCCTACCAAGCATTCTGGACCACTCTTGGGAAAAGCTCCCCAGGCAATTTGAGTGGGAGGCATTTTTCTTCTTTGACTCTTATACCAAATACGACTTTGTATTAGCATGTTCAATAAAGCCAGCAGCACTTCCACAGGATTGCTTAGAACCGACTTGACCCTCATTTCATTCTACTTGGAGGTAATTACTCGCTGCTAATGCAAAGTGCCAAGGGCAGCCTTAAATTCTGTTGAATTATTATGTGGATTGGAAATCAGACCTCCCAATTGTTCTCTTAAAACATCACCACAACTCTGTTCTCTACTTGGTCAAACAGAGAAGCCAACCTGATTTCTCGGAGGGGAAACTTTTTACTCAGACAAGTTACAGGTCTTGGGCATAGGTGAGATGCCCAGGGAAAGATCAAGGAATGAATAAATAGGAATGGTGGAGGTGAAGTCTACACATTCAGTGTCTAATCAGAATGACGGCACATAGTTTTAATCTCTTTTCATACACTGCACTGAAAATATAAGTTTCTATTTAGACATTCTAAGTAGTGACTCTAAAATGTAGCCACCATCACTAGGTAATTTTGTTGTTTATTGGAGTCTAGATGGAAACTCTGAATATTAGCTCATTTAAATTAAAATCAATCATTTCTTTATACTAAAAACTCATCTCTAGATTGATAGTATTTACAGTAATATAAAATGGGGTTTCTCTTAGTCTCATTCTCAGAATCAATAAAAAAAACAGTAAAGGTCTATTTTTATGTGAATATCTAAATGGCTTCACAGCCCTTATTCCACTCAGAGGAAAAATTATTCTTGTATCACAGCGAGGGGGAGAGAATGCATGGTTTCTATTAAAAGTAATGGAGACTAGGATGCAAAGTTCAGTTCTCGGGAAGAAAGTTATTTGCCACAGGCCTGGAGAACTGGACAGAAAATTTACCAGTCAGTTCTTCTTAAACCAAGGGACACATTGCCTGACAGTCTTCCCTTCATAAGAAAGTACTCATGGGGTCATCACGTATTTCTGAAAAGAGAAAATTAAATAACCCCCATAAATTAAAAGGGTGACACATATAATAATATAAGCTTAAGCCTGTGGGACGATGCATTCTTTATTTTTCACAATGTAGAAAATTAAAGTCTACAAATTATAGAAACATCACACAGGAAAAATAAGAAATGGAAAGGGAAGATTTATGACCTTGGCTCGCCCCCAGAGGGTAGGCTCCCAGCTTGTTTCCCTCCATGTTCCACCTCTTTCCATTTTTCTAAAATTATTCTTCTGGTTCAATCAACACAGCTTTTGACCCCTTTTTAATCGTTCTTTCTGTCTTTTATTTTTCCCTTTGCTGCCACAGACATCTTAAATGCAATTTCTTGGTAGCCATAATCTTCTACTTAACTCATGCCTCAGCCTTCTGGACACATTTTGTCCGTTTTAGGTGAATCCTAATTGTTTTTTTTTTCTTTCTGTACCAGGCTTGCTGAGCTCAGAGACTCCGCCTTGAGCAATATTTCCCCAATCCTCCAATTCAATTTACTTTTGATTTTGTGACTGGTCTTGCTAAGTCATTCAGGTGCCCACGCTGGGCTAGAAGTTAAAATCTTCCTGCCTCAGCCTCTGAAAGTGCTGGAATTCCAGGACTATGCCACTGGGACCAGCTGAGTCCTAGAATCTTGGCAGGCTAGCCCAGGCTTGACTCAGAAAACCCTGTCTATGAGTGAAGCACCTGAAAGCCCTCTGACCTAGAGACTCTGGCATTGTCTTGTCAGTTATTTGGGGCCATGACAGAGTCCAGAGTGAGCCCTAACTTCCTTACAGAACCACCCCAGGCCAGGTCAAAGCTGTCCACTGTTCCTAGGCCAGCAGTGGGCCTGTCTTGAATTTTCAGACAACTTATATCTCAAAAGATGGTCCCCCAGACAGTCACCCAAGTTAGTGTTACTTAAATTGCTAAGCTTGAGCTATAAGGACACAGTCTTTTTCCTTAAATGAATGAGCATAAAAAAAATGTAACTACAGACCTAAAACAAATGCAGGGGAGGAAAATGGGTAGAAACACACAGAGAAAGTTTTCCTTGAAATACAGGGTCACCAGGCAAGATCTGAAATCGCCAACTGTCTCATGTAAATGTTAGTGCCTGCTCCTCATCGAGGAAGTTGCTCCAGAGACAATGGTGCTAGATTATTTTACCAAATAAATTCCTTTCTAGTTTTTAATAGTTCCTTCCCTTTCTGTGTAAGAGTTACATTCATTTGGAGGGAGGGGTGACGTGCCAATCATATCTTGATCATTTCTCATTCCTTTATTCCTCCTTCTTACCCTCTTTGCTTGTCTGGATCCCCTTGTCTGTCTCCAGAAAGGCTGCCCCTTCTTTCCTACCAGCTCTCTTTTCTTTTAGTCTTCATGTATACTTCAGGTTTTTCATATAAGGGAAATCATGTGATATATACCTTTCTGTGTCTGACTTATTTCTCTTTAATGTCTGTTTTACTGCAAAGTACATGATTTCATCCTTCTTTATGGCTCAATAGTATTTCATCATGAGTATGTACCACATTCTCTTTACACAGTTGTCTGCCAGAGTTTAGCTCTTGTAAAGTGTGCTGCTATCAATATGGATATGCATGTATCACCAGAGCTTGAAAGGATAATTCTACAGATTGCGATTTTCATTCATTCATTAGTGAATACATACTGATCACAGGCTGTACCTTAGACTCTTCAAGGCACTGGGGATACCACCATGAACAAATGAACAAAAATTTCTGCCCTCCTGTGCTTCCTATTCTTGGGGGCAGTAATGAATAATTATCAGTATAAGAAAAGGTGTGTGTGGGGGGGTCATTTTGCTTTTTCTCTTGGCCCTAAATACCTCTTCGTCCTCACCACCCTGGGACCTGTGATTGAACAAAAATGCGTCACCAAACAAAACCCTTTCCTGTGCCACTGCACAATGCACATTGCATTTCTTAACACCAAGTCACCCTGACCTCTAACTGAGCAGCGGTAGCAGTGACATATCAACCATCTATTTCTCTCTTAGAAAATGAAAGCGATTCCAAAGGCATTGTTGCCCGTGCTCGCGGACAGAACCGGGACGCGTTTGCCTCTAGATTTCTGGCCCTCCACATCAGGGGAAGCACCGCCGTGTCCTACCAGGATGAAAACGGTCGCCTTGGGCAGCCCTAGGGCGAGAGAAGCAGGACTGGGGACACGCAGTCCTCCCTTTTTTGATCTGCCTATGCGTGGACTCCGGGGCTGCTCACCACGTGACCACGGAGCAGCAGACCCTCTGGGCTCACAACTCTGGCTCCCTCCAGGCACAGACCCGCATCCTAACTTTTCTTAACAGATGCGATACTCTAGTACTGTCGGACTACAAAGAAACCTCACACTGTTTCGGGTGTGCGCTAACCTCATCTTGCTTACTAACGTGTCTTCCTATCTTGTGGGTGGAACCCATGAAGGGGGTGCCTTACCTTGTTACAACACTGAACTAAAAATGTAAATTATGTGGTCAAACAACGGGAAGGAGGAAGACAATTCTGGCTGAGCTTGCAAGCTTCTTGTATCTCTGGTAGTTGATGTGGAGAATTCCATAGTTTTCTCTCCACTCTGTTACAAAAACCTGTCGGATCGAGGGAGGCTTCACTTGCCTTTGGAAATGCTTCAGGATGGCATGCTGCTGGCAGAAGCCAGCACAGCTGGGGCTCAGCCTCTAGGGCATGGGAGGGCAAAGGATGTTCTCTGGTCAAGGGTACTTTTGACTCAGTCAAATGTAGGTTCCCAGGAATGTGTTGACACTTCATTACTGTTTCCCTCTTTTCTGCTATTTAAAAAATGCAACCTGGAGCAGAGACATCAGCACCCACAGGCAAAGAGCATGGGTTCTTGGCAAGTCGGCTAACATTCAGCTAACCACCCTCCAGTCAGAGATGCTTGTCGACGCATGTTGGCGTGGCTCTGAGGGAGGTCTGGCACGGGTCTGCACAGTTGAACCCGTTAATCTTAATTGTCAGCTTGACTGAGTTAAGAGACTCCTGCGGAGATTCCTGGATCATGGGGGTCAAGGTTCACCAGGGGTTAACGCGCTGATGCCCACAGCTGAGCGTGCTCCAGAAGGCAGCGCCAGAGGAGATGGGTCGCTAGGGTGTGCCTTGGGGCTGTATCCTGCTGGTGCCCTCGCCTGCGCTCTGCTTCCCAGCTGCCATGAACTAAGAGGCTGTCTCCTGCCAGGCCCTTCCACCATGATGTTCTTGCCCTGGAGCCACCCAGTTAAGGACTAAGACCTCTAAGCCCAAATAACTCTCCTTCCGGAAGTCACAGGAGTCAGTGAAGAAAAACGAACCAATCCACCCATAACCCACAATGCTCTCATTTCAAGACCCTTGGCTTTTATGATCTTTGTTTGTTTGTTTTTACATACAGTCACATTCACAGGTTCAGGAGAGCAGAATTTGAAATGGGAGCCACTATTCAATCTACCATTAAAAAGCAGGCAGAGCAGCCAGTTCTCTTAAATTGGTGTGTGAGGCTCATGCCAAACTCTGAGCCCTATCTCACGCAGAGGGAGACAATAATAAAATGCCCATTACATTGACCCAAGTGCGAACTCCTTGGCACAATACAGAGAAATATCTGGTTTGTTCCAGAAGGTACTACCTGCTAACTTTTCTGCATGAGTTTGTTGTGTGTTCAGTGCAAACAGCTGAACACAACGCTGGGTATAAGAAGGCAAGAGGGCAGAATGTAAGAGGCCTGTGTGGGCTGGGAAATTTCAAAGTGTCTGACCCAAACCCGAGCTTGCAGGGCTGTCGATCCTGACCTCCGGCCAGCACGGCCACATCTTCAATATCTTGTCTCCAACTGCTATTTAATTGGAGCTGTGTCCAGTAATGACAATTTTTCTTTAATACTCCCAATTAAAATGCTAATTTTGTGAGGCTCCAAACATTCATTTTCAGGGAATTGACACAGACTTAACTAAACCACAGCAACCAAGCTCCCAGCTGTGACCGCCAGCCCTAAGATGTTTGTGCTGGGTTGCGTTTTCCTTAGGAACTCAAAGAGTCAGGTGGGAACGGTAGAAAGAGAGAGAATTCAAAAACTAGTGCACTCCCAAGGCTGACTCACAAGAGAAGGGTGCTTGAATTGGCCATTATGGTGTGATACTATTGTACCTGTTCTCACTGTCACCACACATACGACAAGGCTGAAGCAGGAGGATAGCAAGCCTGGGTAACGTCAGGCCTGGGTAACAGCTTAGTGAGGCTCTGTCTCAAAAGAAAAAAACAAATGAAAGGGCTGGAGCGGTAACTCAGTGCGAAGACCTTGGGTTATTTCATACATCTGATCAAAACACTAATTTAAAGATGAGTTAGTTAAGAGAGGCTTCTGGGGCACAGCAGTACTTTCCCCAAAGGGACCCCTGCCCCGATGTTAGTCTCTGGCTACTTGCCAAGTTATTTATTTTCTCCAGTCTCAAATTTCACCATCCTGAGGGAGCCCACTGCATCACTCCTCAGGTTCCTTACACTGACACGTGCATCAAATGGCCTGCCATAGAAAGCACACACTGACAGGTCAGGGGTGTAGCTTAGTGTAGCACACTTGCCCAGGGCACACAGGGCCCTCATTTTGATCCTTAGCATGCAAAAGAGAAAAAAAGAAAAGAAAAGAAAAGAAAATCATGCCCATATGTGGCTGAAAGATAGGTATGTACATCTATGCTGGCCAGCATTTCTTGATTATTTATTAATGATTGCTTTATTTACAAGTCACAAAGTTGTTTCAAGTTTCAAGTTCACAAGAAGCCCTTAGTGCTAATAACCATAATAACAGCAGTAACAACCACTGGCACCCACTGAACGCTCGTTTCACACCAGGCATGACAATTAAATTATGTGATTTATAACCTGTACTCAAAAGGTTGTATTGTTACTGTTTTTTTATTTGCAATACTGAGGATTGAATCCAGGGCCTTCATGGTGAGGTACAAACCTGGCCCATTCTTATCTTTTATTTTAGTCTTACTAATTTGCTAAATTGCCCAGGCTAGGCCAAATATGTGATTCTCCTGCCTCAGGCTCCCAGCATGCAGGGATTACGTGCTTCTGTTACTATGCCTGGCTTCCAGAAAGCTATATTCTTTAACATCCAGGCACTCCAGCCATATCTTCTGTTTTTATTTTCAAATTAAAGCTAAGCCCAGTAAGAACAATTTTTACTTAGTACTCATAATTAAAGTGTTAATTCTGTTAGGCTTTAGATATAAGTGTTTTGTGAAACCATATGTGCATACCTAATTGGCAACAACCCAGCAAAGAGAGATGCAGGTGGCAGTCTTCTGGTTTCTCAGTTTAACACGCAGTCATATGCGAATGATTAATAGCCATAACCACCCTGTCATGAAGGCACTATGATTATTCCCACTTCACAGGTAAGAAAACAGGCCTGGAATGGTTCAGTGACTTCTCCAAAGTCATTCAGCTAGTAGGTAGCTGTTGTACCTTAAATCTGGGGATTTGTACACAAACCGTGCTGCAAGTTCCATGAAGGTAGCATCCATGTGTGCCTTGTTTGCTTTGATCTCTCGGGTGTCTAGCTCCGTGCCTGACGCACAAGAGGGGGCCAGTAAATGGTAATGGAATGACTGAAGGTCTAACTCATAAGCCCCGTTCTTAACCACTGTAGGCCATATAGGTCACAAAACCAGCCCTCTCAGTGGTCTTGTCACTGGTGACAAAGGGACCACTCTAGTGAGCACAAGTAGATTCCTTCTATTTTCATCCTGAAACCAGCTGAAAGCAATTCACATGTCGTTCCCTAGGGTCCCTGCCTTTTGCACACAAAGGGTGCGGGATCTAAGATGTCAGATCAAGAAAGCCTGTTCCCGTGGTCTTTGTTATGGAGAATGCGTTTCCACCAGCAGCCTGCTGGCCCATGGGTGGGGAGAGTGACCCCTCGGAGGCGCTGTGGCTCCTTTGCATCCCACCTCAGCCTTTGGGCCACAAATTGCATTGTTTTGCTTCCCAACCACCAGAACCAGCCCCTGGGTGATGGATTTTCCAGCCCTAATGGAAGAAGGAAGAGTGATGGCAGGAGGGTCCCAGGGGCACCCAACTGCTGATGCTAAGCTGGCCGTGAGGAGCCATCCCGTCAGAGATGAAAAAGATGCCACCCAGATCAGCCACCTCCAGCACACGAGCTCTGCACAGGAGACCTCCCAGAGGAAACTCTTGCAGCAAATCTAAACTGTGTACCACTGTGAAATCCAAGAGGGCTGATTGTTTAGTAAATATTTCATCAAGAACATTAGCTGTGGAATTTAGATGCTTAAGTAAGGCAGATAATTAAATGTAAACAGTTAAAATTTAATAATGTTTGAAGTGTTAAGCAAAATGAGGCAGGTAATCTATCAGAAATAAAGAGGTCCACTCACGCTGGGTAGCTGTGAACCACCTTCAGGGCCGTGCCATGGAGAAGTGGCCCAGGGTTCCTGCTTGTTTCAGGATTCTTCCTGCCATCATGACTCAGTGGAAAGCTGGACCTGCAGGAATCTCCCAGAAGCTACTACCAGGCAGGTGTCTTTATGAATGAGTTGCACAGAACCTTTACTGGAATGTGTTTAAAGGGCACAGAGGAGATTCTAGAACTGCATGGCCAGAAAACACTTTCAGTCAGAAGGAGCTCAAAATGAAGCAAAGACAGCCACATTTGTTTAGTGAATTCTGTAATGAAAATGGTTCTCTGGAGAGTTGTTCCACTCATTCTTTTTCCTTTGTTTTTTTCATCTTCAATCATTTCCCCTGCTTCTCTTCAGTCTAAAAATAATACAAGTAAGCATTTCTTATCTGACAAAGAGAATTCTCTTAAACTATCTCCCCACAAGGGCAGACAGTCTTCTCCTTTGTCTCATCAAACTTCTTCTTTTCTTCTTTTTCTTCTTCTTCCTCCATCCCTTCCCCCCTTCTCTTCTCCATCCTCCCCTCCTCTTTTCTCCTCCTCCTCCTTCTCCTCCTCCTCCTCCTCCTCTTCTTCTTTTTCTTCTTGACACAGGGTCTTGCTTTGTAGTCCAGACTGATCCCAAACTCATATGTAGCCCAGGCTGGCCTAGAGCTCACGACCCTCCTGCCTCAGCTGAATGAGTGCTGGGATTACAGGTGTGTACCACCATGCCCAGATGTCAACAAACTCTGTAAATGAGTGAAATATATTTCATTCTTCACTCTCCCAGCTCCCTTTCACTGGGATAGAAGCCAGTTTTTCCTCATACTGTGCAAAAAACTGTTCTTTCCAAGGTGCTAGAATTTTGGTTTGAAATGCCCCTCCAAAGTCTCATGCATTTGTAAGGTGTTGGAATCATGGTGGACCCTCTACTCCTTAGTGGATATAACCACTGGTGATTTATTTCACACGCTGCAAGGAGGTAGATTCTGGTGGAGAGATGAGTCCCAGGGGACATGGTCTGGAAGGGTAGATTCTCATTCCTGGCTATTAATTTCTCTCTGCTTCCAGAGGCTGGGGTCTGCACAGTTCCCTCCTCCACACCTTTCCACTGCTGTCCCTTTGCCCCTGAAGCTGGCCACTTATGCATGGACTGACATTTACAAAACTGTGAATTGAAGTAGACCTCTCCTCCTTTAAGTTGTGGGTGTCAGATGTGTCCCGACCATGAGAAAGGACTAAGACACAAGGTTACAGAGATGTCCTACTGGATTAATCCAATGACCTCGGTGGACTTTTTTGTAGGATCTTACACTCACAAATATATTCTTTTGAAATTCTGTCCTTTCATTTCAGCCCTAGAATTTTTTGCGTAGTATTCTTCCTCTCTCTCTAAGGATTAGTTCTTAGTTTGTGGTCTCCCCTTTTAACTGTGAGCTTTCATGCTAAGTTCTTTTCTTCTCCACCCAAGGGCCTGCAAAGTAAAAATCCACCCAGCACAGGGCAGGAAACATCAATGTAAAGTAGATGGGAGATAGAGGGCACCAGACAAGGGGAATATTGTGTGTGTGTGACAAATGGTATTGAATATCCTCTTCTTAAAAGCATTCAAAGTGGGACAGATGTAGCTATGATCTCTTCAGAGATCTTACTGACAGCAATGAACTATCAGCACAAATATCTGGGCCTGAGTGAGTGAGAGGGAAAAATTTGCTTCTTCACTCTGCTACTTTGGTCATGATGGGGCTGACAAAGTCGGGAGCAGGGTCACACTGTTTTCTCTTGTCATGTTAATGTTTTGCACCAAAAAGTGGCAGCAGCTGATCCCAAGTGCACTAACTGGCTGAATGCATCCATTCCACATATACCCTTTGGGTCTGCATGAACTCCAATTTGGCAGTGGGCTGTTTATCTGTCCTTGTCCTTTCCTTGGCTACTCAGAGGCCCAAACTCTTCCTCATGCCACCTTCCATCAAGCTATCAGTCTTTTTTAATTTGGGGGGGGGAATGAAAATATTGATATATTTGATATATTTTGAATGTACCAATCAATTAATAAATTTAGTAAGGTTGTTGTTATTTTTGTGTTTGGTTATGAACCCATAAATTTTCAGTCGTCTGTCACATCGCTATTTTTCCCATAAGTTATTTTTAGCACATGATCCTGAAAAGCCATTGTCCTTAAGACAAGCCTAAACAGTCAGACATGCGTACATACACTTCACCACCACACATACACAACACCGCCAGTAATGACAGCAACAACTCACCAGAACAAGAAGGAACAGCAAGCAAAAACCAAAGTCTTGGATGTCTCCTCTGCATCTGCTCGTGAGCAATTTTAGTTTCTCCTTCATTTCTGTTACTTCTGCCATGTTTCTGCCCATGAGACCTGAACCTTCCAGTCTAGACCACACTGCTGGGAAGTAGATGATATTCATTATCTACAAAATATCTCAATATGGTGTCCCAAGAAGTGTGTCCAAACTGCGTCTCTTACTGTCCCACTCTGCCGTACCAACTCCCTCTCTCTTTCTCTCCCCTTCCTGTCTCCAGGCTTGGATTTTCCATCAGTTTGAATCTCTCTCTCATCTTCCACCTTCAGTGGGCCGCGAAGTCCTCTCCCTTCTCCCTCTGAAAGCTTTTACACCCAGCCCTTCTGGACTTAATTCTGCAATCCCTGCTCTCACTGAAGACCTCATCTTCTGCCTGAAAAAATCCACTGGCCTTGAACTGCTTCTGAGACTCCATTCTTTCTTTGCACTGCTGTCACTTGCACAGTGACCTCTCAGGCAGATGCCAAGAAGTAGAGCAAAGGGAGCTGACGCGAGACAGCACAGGCTCCTCTCGGATCCCCATCTCCATGCTGGTCAGAAGCAGCCTTGCTTCCTCGGGGCCCAGTGTGGAGGGATGAGTTGTTAGGTAAATGTCACTGGTCAGGTAGGTCAAGACAGAAAAATCAAACCATCCTGAGAATCAGTGACCTGTAACTCATCATTTTTTGCTCCCCCCTTTTTTGAGCAAAGGGTCACATATATTATCAAACATACAATATACTTAATGTATCTATATAAATACTAAAACTTTCTAAAATTTATAATTATAACTTTGAAAAAATCCAGGGAAAGCAAACGGTGGAAGCACTCCTTCTGGTAGCTGCCACCAGGGAATGGTATTGATCTTTTGAGCATCTGGTTTTAGAGTTTGTTAAATGAATGATAGAAGACACATCATGAGTACCTTAGGAAACCTAGAAACTCCCTCACTAAACTTCCTCTGATTTCAGATTCTGTCTTAAAATCCTTTCTTTAAAAAGGAAAAAAGAGGGATCGATTGCATCTGGTGAAACATTCATTTTACTCCCCCAGGAATAAACCCTAGACTGAAATTGTCAAACCTCTGGCTTCTGAGGGGTGCTCAGGAAGCTGACTGTGAAAAACAAAGATGACCTCGTCAACACGGAAACTTACTTTTCTGGTCTTCTGCCTTTTCTGCTGCTGCCACTCCTCTTGGGGAAGCTCTGTGAATCCGTGGGCATTTGAGTATTAGTCCATTATGCTGAATAAGTAAATTCAATGTTGTTTCTCTGTTTCTAAGTTTTGAAAGCTCAATTTAAAATGGTTCTAAAGAACAAATTTCTCTATCCTGAATTTATTTGCTAACTTCTAATCACCTTACTAGGGAAGAATCACTTCTTCACTCAGCACTTACGGCCCTTCGTAGCAGGGTGCTACATGTCTGTCTCCCTTCTGCCCTCCCTCATATAAGAACTGCTGCAAATCCTCTCCGTCCCACGGTGTTCTCTGAATTCACCATGTATGCCCCTTTCCGACTCCAGCTTAGCTCTTTCACTCAGTGTGGTACATCTTCTTCTTTGGCTTTTCTTGCCATCCTTCCAGGTTCTGCTTACTTATTTCCTCCTTCGTGTCCTCTCCTTTCCTGATCTTCCTTCCCCTTCAATCTGATAGAAGTCTTCTTTCTTCTAAAATGCAAATGACGTAGGAATTCAGGCACTAGTTACATTCTTGAAGGTATGTTTCAGGGTCCTTGATCTGTGTCTCATTTTAGACCACAGTTACTTTTTTTTTGATTTATCTGTGTTGATTTATTGACAGCGACAGTGATGATTTATTGAACTCTTCATCTCCCTCGGGAGAACCTAACAGCAAGCATCTCTGAGTCTTGCATGGGTTTGTCCAAGGGACAGCCTGGCTTCTTTGCTAGTCCTTCCTCTAGAGAACCATTACATTGACATATGTCAGGGTTATGTCATTAATTCTTTTGGTTTCATGTGTTTCTCCCATTATCCATTTTCGCAGCTTTAAAAACTACTTGCCTACTAACAATGTTAAATGTTTCATTTCAGTTTCAATTGTCCACATAAACTCCAAACTCATACAACTAAGAATATCTGAGATGCAACCTGTACAACTCTAAGTAGTCTATGAAGACGAATCATAAAAAAGAATAATTCTTATTTTAAAAACAAAAAACTTTTGCAATGGTCCCAAAATTACAAAGTCCTACGGTGGCCCTAATATCATCTAGTAGTAGTAGATGAATCATCTAGAGTGTCTAGAATCACCTAGACTAGTTGATGTCCTCATCATCAAGTCCCACCTTATTACCGTATAACCTCTGATTCAGGCTTCTGAAAAACCTTTGAAATCCAAAATTCATTTATTAGGTGCTGAACAGTTTCAAAAGGTAAGTGATTATAGAATTTACTCCACTTGGAAAATTTTACACTATTGAAATCACCTTATTGTACATGTTCTATGACTTAAGACTTGACTGTCCACAGTATAGTAACATAGGTCCCTTCTCCCTTAGATCCCAGTAAAGGCTCAGAAGAAGAATATCCTTTAGAGAACCTGCCCATGATCTCTGCCCCAAGGGGAAGGCTCATTCACAAGAAGAAACAAACCGTTAGTATTGTGAGCATTGCCAGGATCATCATTATTATTGTAACACTGAGGATTGAATCCAGGTCCTTGAGGGAGGGTAAGCAAGCACTCCACCATTTTTGTTATGGCCTCTTTCTTAATTTATTTCAGATGATGGACAACCAAATTCACTGCGTGTTAATTATTTACTACAATCTGAAGGTATGCTGCCTCAAATTAAAGATGATGAATCAGACATTTGCTTTAAAATTTAGCCAGGCTCAGTGGCTCAGGCCAGTAATCCCAGCACTTTCGAAGGCTGAGGCAGGAGAATGGCAAGTCCTGATTACAAGTCAAAAAATAATGTGTGAAGTAAGATAATGTGTGTAGTGCATTGTGTAAATAACCAGGTGCGAAACGTGCATCCTAATAAGTTGTCTTTATTATCTGTTAGATTAGCAGATTTCTTTTGGCAAATCTGAGACTTTGTTTTTCATCTTTTAAGCAGTTTATTAGGGCATATCGATTATACAAAATCTTGGGCTTCATTGTGGCAGTTTCATACAAGCATATAAGATGCCTTGATCATATTCATTCTCCTACAAGGATGAACTTATTTCTGTAAAAGGTAATTTTTCATCTGTAGAAGAAGACATCTCAGAGTCAGGGAGGCAGGCAGGAACTAACCATTGTTTTTCCTACTAACAAATGACAGCTCAGAGTCTCAACTTAATCTGGTAAAAAATTGTTATGATACTTCAAAAAGTTATTACTAAATATACTTGAGATGTTGTGCCCAGGGTCTGGCACAGAAGGCCTGCCTAATTAGTGTAAGCTCTTGGGAGTAGGATTTAATTTTGTTCGTGGTTGCGTCCTCAAGGGCTAGAAAGGGACACTGCATGCATTTAATAATAATTATGACCCTTGAGTTAAATTGCATAAAAGTTGGAATTACCATCTTGCTATATAGGTCTTTCATATAAATCCCAAATGTTTTTCTACAAATGCTGAAGTCAAAGGTCTTTAGTTTCTGTGCTAACTTTGCAATTTAATTGTTTGACATTCTGGGCAGTTTCCCCTTTGCAAGAAAGGGGAAAAAAATTAACCAAGGAATTAAATCTTAGCAGCCAACTAACACGATGCCAAGTTCATTCGCAAATTAATGACATGACTTCCAGTCATTTAGCACTTCATAGAAACAGGAGTAAATTGCCCAACCTACATTTTACACACAATATTTATTCCATTCAACAAAAGTAAGCTCTGCCATACTCACTGAATATTGCCGCAACTGATGATTTGTGCTTAAATAATAACTCCTGAATAGAACTCACCACTTTATGGGTCTTTGGTGAGATTTTTCACAAATAAATTCTGCACAAGGGATGATATTAAGAAGGGAAAAAACCCCATAAGCTGATTTTCCCCTATGCAGACATTGTATTAGTTTCCTTTTATTAATCTAAGCTATAAAATCATTTTGACACACTGTCATTATTTCTTATTTATTTTCCACATATTTCTAAAAAAAGGACTTAGAGAACCCATTTTAACATGCTATTAGAGTTTCAAAATTTGGTTCCCTGGAAACAGCCGTGAAATTGAATATATATAGCTAAGCTCAGGCTGACACACTACAGAACCAATCCCCTCCGCGAAAACGGACTGAAAGTGTTTATTACATGCCCACACACTTATTATACCAAAGGAACTTCTCTTAAATCAGCAATTAAGCCAAGTAAAGTTTGACTCACGGAACAACCAGTAGCACAATGAGCTGCAAGTTACCACGGTCTGGTTTGTGAGTACTGCATACAGGTTTAAATGCCACCTCCAAATCACAATACTATTCATGAGCTCAAAATGTCAAAATCCTAACTGAAAGGCCCCGCAGAGACTTTATGAAGGGGCTGCTGCTTCCTTTTCCTTTTCTTTCTTTCTTTTCCTTTCTGTCTTCCTTCTTTTCTTCTTTTTTCTCTCCTGCACCCCCACTTCAAGATTGCTTCAGAAGAACTGACTAGCGATGCTTCCCATTTTAGCCTGTTAATAACTACCAAGGTGTTCACAGGATTCCCTGGGCCTTCACCACGTCTCACATGGTTGGGTTTTAGCACTCAGGCCTTCTTCTTAGCCCAATTACCTGGATATGAAGCTGGCACTTCGCAGCTGTCACCCAACACCTCTACCCTTTTAGAGAGGCAATGCTACCAATAACAACCCCCCCAAAAAAAATAAAACAGGGGGGATTTTTATCAGAGACAATATGTTAAATCGCACCTCACTGACAAAGCCCCTGCAGAAGCTGGGTGATAATATTATTATAGTAATTACCATATGTCTTACATCAAATGCAACTCCAGTTTTATTATCATTCAGGCTTTCTAGGAGATAAGAGAGAGCTGTCACAGTTAGACAGAGAGCTTGTCCTCTCTCTCCTCAGCTGGCAGCGCCCCCCTGCAACACAGGCTTTCAATTCTCTGAAAGGAAATACAATTATAACTCCATTTGCATTGAGAACAAGAAGGACTCCTAGGTTAATTACAGGTAAGGTTCTGTTTACATTCCCTGGGGTGAACCACAGCCAGATTCTACTTCGGAGGGGAAAAAGCTGCCAAATCTATATTTTTATTTCACTCTGGAAATTCTGCTTGGCCAAAGGGAATCTGTCACTCAAAGATCTTTCAAATGTGCCCTCAGAAACCTTCATTTTCCAGAGTCAGGATGTAGTTAGAGAACCCGAAGTTCAGAACCCAAATCTGAAACAAAAGAAAAGGTGAGGGCCTGTGTGAGGATCCAGAAAAAGAGGGAGTGGCATCATGGGTACTCTGAGCACGATGGGATTAGGATTAAAGACCGAGGAGAAACTCTGAGGAGTGATATAGTAGGGAGTCCTGGATGCCAAGGCACAGGAAGGTCCTTTCCTGACAAGAGCCTGTGGGTTAAAGAAATAACTTACCTCATCTGCAAGGTGTCCTGCCTCCTTCCTTCCTCGCTTCCTGCAACATTTTCTTTTTGACAGAGGAAATGCAAGAGTATCATCCTAACCTCAGCTGATGCTGTGATGCATCTCTGCTCTCTCTCGCTCTCACGGGGAGACTCACTCCTCCTGGCTTAAATTCAGCTTCTCCAAAATATGGACACAGCAGGTATGATGCTATTTATGTTCCTGCCAAGTCACTCACAGACTGTTTAACTGTCTGTCTGCAACATGAAAATCAGAATTCGTTGGATTCTAGATGTCTCAGCCAGCACTCCCCGAGTTTTTGTTCAACCCTTCTCCATAATTTTGTTTCTCAACACTCTCTGAAATACCTTTTTTTCTTTACCTTCTTATCTAATCCTCCATTCGCAGCTTCACTGCCCTTTCCCACAACATGCAGGCAAGAATATTGCTCCCTGAGGCAGAGGTCTTTATCTGGAGATTAGTACGCACCAGAGAGAAGAGGTATTTAATCATTATGTTAAATGAAAGAATAACCTACTGGAATTTCAGACGATCTGGATGTTGGCCAGCAGTAACCATTGATAGAGCGCTATCTATATCCAGATACTCCAGATATGGAGAATGCTTTTGTTATAGACTATTTTTGTAGAGAAAAAAATTTGAGAATTATTTTGCAGAGTGAAATAGAAGACAATTCTAGTTTCATAGTCTTGAGCTTTTCAAGAAAACAAACTTATCTCTAAAGAGTTCTAATGTCAGCATAGTTGGCAGAGAAGTTAATTTAAGACTCTTACCCCAGTTCCTTTATACTAAGAGGTAGGTGATTGTAATGGTCAGTACTTTTGATTGTCGGCTTAATTGGCTTGGAAGATGCCGAGGAATTTAGCAAAGATGTGCCTGAGTGAGTCAAAGGGCAAGACCTTGGAGATGATATCTGGGCCTGAGCCCCTTCCTCTTTGGCTCATCCCTGCTCTGTGCTTCCTGGCCACCAAGACTTGAACACCTGTGTTCCATCACACCTGTCTGCCATGATGCTTCTGCTTTGGAGCCAGCTGGCCATGGACAGGAGCCTCTGAATTGGTGGGCCAAAGTAACTTTTTTTCTTTTGAAGTTGTGCGCGTAGGCTTTTTGTTTCCTGGCAATGGGAAAACTGACCAATACAGTACTGAAAATATTTCCAGTGTGAAGGTAGGCATCCTACCCCACTGCAAAAGAGAAAGTCTCCTACAACAGAATTCCCCCCTTCCAACCTATAGACCTACATTATTTGCTTCTTGTACTTTCACAAAATTAACATAAAACAAAACAAAGCAAGAATCTCCCTCATGCGTCAGTAAAAACCTGTCCCAGGCTCTGCGTTCTACCCTAGCTAACATCTATGTAAGTATTTGCCTCTACCTTCTCATCCCTAACTGGCATCTCACTGAAATTTAGCTTTCATTCCACCTTACCAAAGCCAACAATTCCTTCCTAATTCCCAGATTCAATCAACTCAGATTTCAATTTGCTTTTCTGGTTTATGGTTTGGATCTGAGATGTTCCAAAAAGCCTTTGTGTTCCGATGTGGTAGATTAGCTATGGAATTCACAAGCTGTTAGGAGATGGGGCCTGGTTGGGTGGGGCGGGTCACTGAGGGTGTGATGGATCCCCAGGGTGTGGCCTGGCAGGATATACTCATGTCCCTTCTCCTGGAAACCTGATTCCTTCCTCTTGCAAAGCTGTGAGCAGCTGTGCTCTGCGACTCTTCCCAGTATTTCTGGCAGCCCATGAATGGACTGAGACCTCTTAAAACTGTGAGCTAAAATAAGCCCCTCCTCCCTTAACTTGGGGAGTCTGGTATTGTGTCCTGGCAACGAAAAAGTAACTAACATACTTGCCATTTCCTTATATCCCTCTCCTAAATCATACTTACTACCCCGATTTGCTTTTCTTTAATTGATGTTGAGTCTTCATCATCATGGTCCTGAAATGTTTCTTCTACTGTGAGCCCTGGTTTTAGTTATTTAAAACTTCCATAGATAATTTAGTGATTGAAATTATCTCAGTTGCTCCAATTACCATCTAGAAGATCCTAATAGCCTGACATTCTTTTCCTCAGGTTGGTATCTCTCTTGGAGGTCTTTGATATGTATGTGTCTGATACATCCTAGCCACACAATCATGTCAGATCAGCTGATGGGAAAATAAATTGTCATCCATCATCCTCAAGTCTTTGACATGCAAACTGTTTGTAGTCTTAGCACCTTGGGAGGTGGAGAGACACCCTGTCTCAAAATTAAGTGACATTCAAATTTAAATAGATAGATAAATAAATAGAAGGCAGGGGATGTAGCTTAGTGGAAAGGCCCTGGGATTAGTCCTCTTCCTCCCTCTCTCTCTCTCTGTCACACACACCCACACCCACACCACATGAAATGTAAATAAGTAACTGATTTTATCATTAAAATATCATACATCTAAATCTCATGGCCAAGCTTGTTAAGTTGGCAGATGCTACTAAAAAGAAAATAGAACATGTCAATTATTTCAGTGCATATACCTTGCTTTACCAACAAAATGTGTTTGAATGTGAAATTTAGGTAAGTTAAAATACTAGTATTTTAGTTTATGGGAAAATAATATTATCATTAAGTAGCAGCTTAAAATAACACACACGTGGTGTCTCATAGTTTCTGTGGGTCTGGAATGTAGTGCTATTTCCCTGGGCACACATGAGGCTTCACAAGGCTGAAATCAGGGTGTCGGCAGAGCTGTGGTTTCCTCAGAGGCTCAGTCCGGGGAGGCTGTACCTCTAAACTTAATCTAGTTCTTGGCAGGAGTTAGTCCTTTGCAGTGTAGGCTGGCGGTTGATGTAGCCCACGCTCGGCAGCTAGAAGCTGCCAGCATTTCTGCCTATGACAGGTGCTAACCAGGGACGAACACCTTAGTCTACGAAGTGCACAAAGCTCTCCAGGAGGACAGGCGCTACCGTTTTCATCATGTCATGTCATGAGAAGCAAGGCACAGTTCCCGTGCACACCCCACGTGCACATATCACTTGACGAGGGTGTCTTAATCACTTTCTCACCATGGGGCCACCGTATCCAACACCTATAACTTATGGGGAGATTTATCTTCGCTTGTGGTTCAGAGGCACCAGTCAGTCCATGCAAGGTCAGCTCACAATGGCAGCAGGGCGTGGTGGCAGGGCCTGCTGGAGGTGAGCTGCTTTTCCCACTCTGACCAGGAAGCAGAGGTAGGGGCCTAGAAGGTGCCACAGGGGAGATGCATCCTTTCAAGTCACACCCACAGCGATCCACCTCTTCTGGTCAGGCCCTATCCCTTCATACCACAAGAAATGTACTTAACCCCCACCACCCAATCATGTTTCAAATATGTGAGCCGTGAGGGGACACCCCAGATCTAAACCATAACAGGGGAGGGAGAAGACCAGAGTAACGTTTAGAGTCTCTCTGCCATAGCATTACGTAACTTTCCTTGTACAGATGTCACAAATATCTCAATCTTTGACTGGCCTCGAGGTAAGTTTTCTCCAGTTACCTAAGGTGTGCAAGTGACTGACAACAACATTCCTTAGTGACTTTGCTTTGTGAAGAATCTATTCACTCAGTTAGAAGTTGGCATTTTTATATTGTAGGTTTCTTTCAAGACAACCAAATAAAGCCACAGAGAACTGCAACAATGTGAAGAAACAAAGTATAGATTTGCCATTCACTCCAGCATCCTTCTCCCACAGGAACTGCTAGAGAGTAATTAATTCGTTTGAGTTTTACTCCTTTCTCTCCATCTGTTCTGGGGAAGAGGGAGGAGAAGAGAAGGTAGAAAAAAGGGATTGAAAGTACAAGCCATCAAAAATGTTTATGATGCCAATCTACGATTGCTACTATTGCTTCTAGAAAAATACAGGTTATTCACAAAACCTCTGCTTAAAAAATACATATGTCTTTAAAAACTCTACTTCCTGGAGTGAAAATGCAAGTGACCAGCAGATTTATTTACTTCCTGAACACTTCAAGACTGTCATGGAGTCAGACCTGGAGTTCTAAATGATGTAAACTACCCTCCTAACAATAGTATCAGTGAGATTCATTGTGAGCTTGATTTTACAAGAGGATAAGGCCAAAGAATTCAAGACAGAAAGATAAGTTGTTGAAGGCTACCAGGCCAGCAGGAGTGAAGGATGGGATGAAGGAAAAGAGGAAGTCTAACTCCAGCCCACGGCGCCACCCTCTGCCGGGGAAACGACCCAATGGCTGTAGAGTGCAAGCCACACATGCAAGCCATGTCTGTGATTATACATTACCTAGTATTACCTAGTAGCCATGTTAAAAATGTTAATTAAGATGGGCATGGTCGCATAAGCCTGTAATCCCAGCACTTGGGAGGCTGAGGCAGGATGATTGCTTTGAGTTTGAGGCCATTCTGGATTATATAGTGAGTTGAGGAGCCTGGTCTAGAAATGAGATCATGTCTCAAAAAAAAAAAAAAGGAAAGAAAGAAAGAAAGAAAAAAAGAAAGAAAGAGAGAAAGAAAAAGTAACTTTTTTTCTTGATACAAGTTCCTGCTCTGTAGCCCAGGCTGATCTCACCACAATCCTCCTGCCTCAGCCTCCCAAGTGCTGAGATTACAGACGTGTACTGCCACTCCTGGCTCTGTGTGGTGCTGGAATTGAACTCAGGGTCTTGTGCTTAGAAAAAGCAATAGTAATACCGTGTTATTAAACCTCAAATTTCAAAAATACTCTATCAGCATATAATTGATCAACAAATTATTGAAATTTTTTCCAATAAAAAAAGGCAAAGCTACAGTTAATCTTTACAACTTGGCGGGGCTAGTAACCGAGGCCTATAATCCCAGCACTCTGAGAAACTGCTAAGCAGGAGGATCACAAGTTTGGGCCCAGCTTGGGTGACTTAGTGACAGTAAGAACTGGTCTCAAAGTGAAAATAAAAAACATTGGCTAAGGGTGTAGCTCAGAGCAAAGGCCCTAAATTGGATGTCCAGTTTCAAAAAAAAAAAAAAAAAAAAATCAGGCAGGTGTGTATTTTACAGTTGTAGCGCATCTCAATGCAGACTGGTACAAGTGGCTAGTGTCGGCTGGAAGAGACCACACGGCTCTGCACCACGCTCTCCACCTGTGTCTGTGGCTAAGTCTCCAGAACAGTTTTTAAATTTTACTTCCTTAATACGAGGGGATACTGATTTGTTCATGTGAGTTGGGCAATCAGATATGAGGTTTCTCTCCGCAGTCCAGGCTGGTCCTGCACTCACTATGTAGTCCAGGCTGGACTCGAACTCACAGTGATCCTCCTGCCTCAGCCAGCCTCCTGAGTGCTGGGATTACAGTGTACCATCACAGTTTAGCTGTTTTGCTAGGGGATAGAATCTGGTGCTAAGGTATTGAATCTGGGGCCTCATGCTTCCTAGCAAGTGCTCTGTTCACTGAAATATACCCCCAGCCCCTCCACCATTTCTGCCATTTTCACTGCTATGTTCTTTGAGCCAAGAACAACATTCACAGAATAGCAGGCACTCAAGAATTATTTTGGAATGGAAGGATGGACAGCTTGAGGGAAGTTGAATTTTGCATTGACGCTATCAACTGCAGGTATTAATTGTTCAGTACATTAAAAAAGTGAGATTGAGCAGGCCCTGGTGCCCCCGGCCTCTGATTTGAGCACTCTGAGAGGTTGAGGCTGGGGAATTCCCAAGTTGAAGCCTGGCTAACCAACTTAGTAACTGAGTGATACTCTGTCTCAAAATCAAAAGTAAAAATGGGCTGGAGATATAGCTCAGTGTGGAGAACTGGGGCTGGATACCTAGTACCACAAAAGCAAAAGAGAGAGAGAGAGAGAGAGAGAGAGAGAGAGAGAGAGAGAGAGAGAGAGACAGAGAGAGACAGAGACAGAGACAGAGACAGACAGACAGAGACAGAGACAGAGACAGAGAATAACAGACACAGAGAGAAAGGTAAGATTTGTTTCTGTCCATTGGATTCACTGCATACTAGAACCCAGGGTAGGCACTATACCCTGAGTAGATACAGATGACAGCCGAGATCTTGTCTCTCAGGTGCACACGAAAGAGACAGTTATCTGAATAATACAGTGTGGGTAGGGAGGAGAACCGGGACAGCTTCAGGAAAGATTAATTGGCTCAGGATGGAAGGTGAAGGCACCAAAGTGTGGATAGCAAGAGGTCACGTCCTGGAGAGCAAAGAGGACAAACTATGAAGCTGGGTAGGAGTAGACAGGAACATTTGCAGAATAAGTCACCTTCCTCATCTACAGTAGCTGTGCAATTATGTACCTGACCCTTCCTAGTTGCATTAGATTCACCCATTTGATTTAGGTGAAATGTCATGAATCTACAAGCAAAGCAACTCTAAAACCTAACTAAAGCAGCGGAACCAATCCGCTGCATTTATTGAATGAAATTGGTATATTGGTACTGAATTAGGTATATTAAGGACTTGATGTTGACACAGTTGATATGGTACAAATAATCACAAGCTGCTCCTTTTAGTAAAATGCCACATTTCCAAAAGCATAATTTTGGTGTAGTGCATTGTAATGAGCATGGCTGTAATGCATCACATCACGTTAAAAATCAATGGAGGATGAAAATACAAGCACAGTATTCAAAACAAATCAGATTAGGATAAAGCTGTTGACCTTTATGTTGTATTCCCTGGTCTTAATAGAGAAAAAGAGAGCAAAACAGCAGAGCTGGTAGTAAAACAGGCAATTGTACTTGTTCTGGTTTGGATCTGGAATGTTTCCCAAAACTTCATATTTGGAATGTGATTCAACCATGGAAGTTAATTCACTGATTTCTTGTGCTGTTAAGAGGTGGGGCCTGGTTGCCAGGGGTGGCCCATTGGGGTTACCAGGGGTGGCCCATTGGGGCTGCCAGGGTTGGCCCATTGGCTTTGCAAGGGGTGAACCATTAGAGTTGCAAGGAGTGGACCTGGAAGGAATGGACCACTGGGACAAGATCTGGAAAGCTATATGCTATCTGTGCCCTTCTTTTCACACTCTGCTTCCTGTCTGCCATGGAATAAACAGCCTTTCTCTAGCTAGACCCTCTGTGAACCTTTCTACCATTGCCAGCCAACCATGAAAAGAAGGAAATCTCCTACCTGGGACAATATAAACCTTTTTTCCCTTAAGTTTTAGGTATTGGGTATCACGTCCCCACAACGAAAAAGTAACTAAGACAGTAGTATTTCACCTTCACTGGTACTGAAAGCCCCACTGTATATAGATTATTAAATTACAGTAAAGCACCATGAGGCCTTTCTTGAATTCTCTCCCCACCTGAGCCAGATACCCCAGATTGTTACCATGAAGGTGTGTTTTTCACCAATAAATCACACAATGAGAATGTTGCCACTTTCCACTTTGAACCTCAAGTTGGACCCTGAAACATATAGTTAATCTAAGCAGCTTTAGAACTGACATGCTCGATTATACTAGAATTACAAATAAAGGACTTTAACAGATTTACAAACAACCTCTATGGATAATCTCATCCATCAAACTCAAATGCTTGAATAATGTAATAATGCCCCTTATTAGACAAGCATAAAGAGAATGGATATATTTTATTGTTGCCAAGAGTAACAAAATGTGATAGAGATCATTAGGGACCCTACTGCTAAAGATAAAAAGAAAAGATCTCATGTCCCATTAAAACAAAAGGGACTGGCACAAAGACCAACCTGGAGGCCCAATTAAAATCATAAGTCTACTAAAACACACAAGTTAAATGTGTTATAGCTCTCTGTCACTCACAAGAAAAGATCATTTCTTTTCCCCCAGGGCTACTTTTTCTTAATAAGCATCTCATCTCCCTTTTCAAGATATCTCAATTGGGCCTTTGCTCAATCTTCGTCCCCTTTCTAATAGCTATGAGGGAATAACAGTCCCGCTTTGCTTTTGATCTCTCTTCTTACTAGAATTTTGAGAATCACAACTACTTTATTTTCTCTATCTGCACATCAATCCTCCAATACAGCATTATTACAGTGGCATGATACTAAAAAAAAGTACGTAAATACAGCCAGTAGTGAGAAAACAAGGGTATGCACCTAAAATGTATTTATATATTTACTAAAATATTTTACAGAATTTTTGATGAATTGGAAAAGTAAAAATAATAGAAAGTTAAAAGACTAAATCCACATATGGAGTTATGTATTAGATATAATTTCAACGTACTAAAATATAACTATAGTTTAGATTTTCATGCAGTTGGCACATCATAAACAAGTCAGAAAGACAAATAACAAGCTAAGAAAATATTTATAATACACAGTAGGCATGAAGCACATATTTATAATGTAAAGTAAACCTTTACAAAGCAATTTTAGACAAGATGAAAATTCCAACTTGGAAGATTTGTAAAAGGAATAAAATGATCAAAGAATGTATGAAAAGGCGTTTGGCTGAACTATTTATGAAAGACTGTTAGTAAGCAAAACTCATCTATTTTTCTAACAAATGGGGCACATATTCTACTTTCTCTTAGTAAGTTGTATAATATTAGTAATACTGATAAAAGAGCAGGGAACTCACTTTTCTTATGTATTCCTAGTGAGAACACAAATTCTCATAGCCTCTCTTCTGGAAGCCCTAATAAATACATCAAATTCAATCCAGTAATTTCTCTTCTGGAAATTTATCTCAAAGAGCTATTAGATCAATTTAATACAGGAATTTATGACAAGAAACTTTGCTGAAGCCTTCTTCCAAGAATAGAAAGCTAGAAACAACCTACACAGTGAAAAAAATAAGAGATTGGTTGCATAATATTCTAGAACATTTATCTATCCATTTAAAGAAATTATCGGTAACCATTGAAAAGAATTTGCTTCTATATATCCTGGAATGGAAAGATCTCTCTGAAATTAAGTTGAATAAAAAGCAGGGCATGGCAGAGAAGATGACTATTGTGGTTTGGGTCTGGAATGTCCCCCAAAAGCCTTGTGTTTGGAAGGTGACTCAATAATGGGAGTTATTCCATTTATTTCCTGAGCTGTTAAGAGGTGGGGCCTGTTTGGAAGGGGCAGATCACTGAGACACCACCTGGAAAGGGCATATCATGGGGGCATGACCTGGAAGAGGTAGTAGCTCATTGGGGGTGGAGAGGAGGATGATCTGGGAGGGGTGAACCACGGCAGCATGACCTGGAAGGATATAACTTCCTCACTGGCTCTGCTTAAGCATGTCTGGGCTTTCTGCCTTACCATGCCCTTGTGAACAGCTTTTTCCCAGCTAGGCCTATGCTCTTATCTTCCACTACTGCAGTCCATTCATGAACAGACTTGACACCTTCTTAAATTACAAGTTAAAATAAGCCTTTCCTCACTGAAATTGTGGCTATTGGGTATTGTGTCCCTGCAATGAGAATGTAACTAGACAATGACCCTGTCCATTAAAAAATTATAAGGATGAATGTGTGTAGGTCTGAGTAAAAGAGATGAGCAGATATTCAAGGATAGCATTAACTATGGCTACTTCTGGGTGACAAGACACACTTGTTCCTATATTGTTTGAATTTTCTAAATAAGCGATTTAAGTATAGAAAAGACAATTCTAACAGAGAAACGTGATCATTACTTGAGAGCGAAATTACATTTTTAAAGCTTTCAAATATTTTATAACTTTCTGAAATTATCTTATTTTTTATAGCATGACCACAATAAAATAAACAGGCTTCAAAGTTCCTTGTACCTCCTTGCTCTCACACTAGATAGAAACCCATTTGTTCAATTTTTTATAAAGGTGTCATCAGAAACAGGAGGCATAGAGGTGTCGGTGTTCTGCTGATGGGTTCAGGTGTCAGGAGCCAGAGAGCCCACAAAACCTGCGTGAGAGCCCCTCAGATGCTGCATGTGGGCTCCACTTCCTGCTGTCAGTGCGGTTGGCTTATGGATTCAATTTGTGAGTCGGGGTCTCAGCCATATCTTCTAGAGAATTTTTATCACTTGTTATCTCTTTAAATATTGTCCGTTTGCAATGAAATGACAATTTGTAGAGTTCAAGAACAGAAGAAATATTCATGTTTGTGAACAGATGCCTGAAAAAAAACCCCAAACCTAGGTTTTTGTTTATATATTTGATTAAAAAAAACCACATCATTTCAGATGGGATGCATCATGTGAGACCCACATACCCCTAATTGCTTTCCTTCCCTAGGTATCATGTAATTGTCTTGAGAGATTGTATCTAACCATGTAGGTTTACGACTTTAGGACACATTTACAAGATAGGTTCTGTAGGTTGGAATCAAAGCCAAGATCAGACTGCTCTTATTTAGAATTAATTTAAGGACAGTATCGACTCACAACAGAAAAATGGATCTGCTCTGGCCCATTCCATCCTGTGATCTTCAAGCATCAGTTACATAAAATATGCCTTTGTTTTCAAATTAGCAAGTACAAAAAGAAGTTATCAAGTACAAATAGATTGCTTGAATCTTTAAGGAAAACAGGTTATCTAGAATTACTTGTTTTAGTTTAAAAAAAAGTGAGGTATATAATTGTTGTTCATTAGGCTTGTATTGGTAAGTAAATCACTCATGGATAGAAACTCTGGGTGTCAGAGCTCATAGAAATAGTAGAAAAGAAAAAAGAAACGGAGATGTCCAGCCACTTCTGTATCCTGGGGTAGGGCACTGAGGAGCTTGACTATGTGTGCAAGAGGATGTAAGGATGCTGAACAAACACGTATGAGCAAATCCAGCAGAGAGGTGGACACTGCAGGGAACAGGAGGGATATGAGATTCTGGTTAGGGAAAAGGTTAAATGCTTTGGCATTTTCCATAATGTCCAATAAATATCAGACACAAAAATTGTTCTCACTAAGAGATAGATTTATCCCATCACTCAATGAATACTTGTATACCTCTATGTAAAACTGTTTCCCCATGTGGGTATGGTAGGGTGGCACATATCTGCAATCCCAGCATTCAGGGAAGCTGAGGGCAGAGAATCAGAAGATTAAGTCCAGATTTGGAAATTTAGCAAGACCTTGTCAAAAAGAAAAAAATAAGGAGAGAGAGAGAGAGAGAGAGACAGAGAGAGAGTGTTAGACAAGACATGTAGCTTAGTGCACAGGTTCTAGTTTCATTTTTTAGAAAAAAAGTAATCTTGGCTTATAAATCCAGATGCACGAGATACACTGGTCTTAAGATTTCATTTGAATGAAACTTCCCATACAGAAAAATTGTCCTAGATACTTAAGTTATGGAATATAGCCCCAGAATACTCTGCTTTTGCCTTCTCACACTTGAAATCTGAATGGGAGAGCTAGTAGAGTGAGAAACAAAACCCAGTGAACAGACCCTGGTTTGGACATTGGTGATTAGAGAACATCTCTTTTATCTGGAAGGGAAGGTCTTTAGTTCAGGCCTGGGCTAATGCGGACACACACACACATGCACATGTACACAAACATGCACGCACATGCACACACACACACATAAAAACGCATACACACAAAGACAGTCTAGCAGTGAACTGTCTTTCCCCCTCTTCAGCACCACAGAAGGCTGATTTCCCCTTGATTCTCATGTTCATTTTGGAACGATCGTGCTGTGTTTATTCGGCCATGTTTCCAACAGGATTTCTACCTGATCCATTCACAAAGGCCCCTGAGTACAACACGCAGCAACTTGTCTTTGGAATGGTGCATTAAGTTTTAAAGTGTCTGAGCTGGCACATTGTGGTTTCTGTGGCTATCTGTCTGATATTGATTAGATACAACAAGGGATGGGCATATTTGAGGATCATGGATTTTGTTCCACTAAAACGGGTCCATTGTTCTGTCACAAATACATGATATCTAACCTCAGTGGGGCTGGCAATCAAACTGGGTAATCCTTTTATTCATTTCCAGTTGACAAACAAGTACCTTGCATGTGGGCTGTTCTTCCAAATTCCAAATTCTGTTCTGTGACTTTAAGTCTATAATCTCCTTCCCTGATCCCTGGATCTTTTCATTTTGTTTTGTTTTCATTATGTCCTATAGTTTATTTTTTTTAAAACCCCTTTTTGTCTTAAACCAATCGTGGACTCATAGGCACTTCAATAACACAGAGATCTTGTGTGCCCTTAAGCAACTCTCCCAGTCACTTTCTTGTAGCTGGGACACAGTACCCAACATCCACAGCTTAAGGAAGGGAAGACTTATTTTAGCTTAGAGTTTCAGATGGTATCAGCCTATCCATGGGTATCAGCAAATATAGCAGTGCATGGCATAGGGCCTTGCTAGAGAAAATCTGTTCATTCCATTGCAACAGGAAGCAGAGGGTGTGGAGGGCAGAACTAGCAAGGGTGGTATCCCTTCTAGGTCACACTCCAGTGATCTGTCCCATCTTCAGGGACCACATCTTAGCAGCACAGGAATCAATAGATTAACCGTTCTGTCTGGGTCACCTTGTAAGCACGCAGGGATTTTGGGGAACACTTCACATCCAAACCATAACACCAATATTTTCCAGTTGTGATGCCTCGCAAAAGTATAGTACAATATCACACCCAGGGTTAGCAACATGGATACGATCAAGATATAAAATATCTCATCATCCTAAGAATCCTTTGTGAGTCCTGTTTGTAGGTTCATTTCCTACCTGCCACCTGGATCCCAAATGTTCCAACACTGTTCAAAAAGTCATCTTTCCTTCACTGAACAGCTTTGGCATCTTCGCTGAAAATGGGTTGATGATATCTGTGTGGGTCTGTTTCTGGGTGCTGTGTCTTATTCCATTGATCTATGCATTTGTCTAGCCAACTGGAAATATCATACTTTCTTGATTATTAAGCTATATCAAGTAAGGTGATGATGCCCACTTTATTTTTTTAAAGATTGCTTTAGCTAAATTAGGGTTTGTGCCTTTAAAATGTAAGAATGTGACTGTCTTTGGGTGCAAAAACCTTGTTTCATAAAAATCCTACTAGTTCAATATATAAACTTGGAAAAAATTGGCATCTTACTATGTTGATTCTTCTGACCCATTAATATATATGCTTTCCAATTAAGTCTTTTACAATTTCTTTTATCATATTTTGTGATTTATTTTTTCATACACAAATTCTCATTGGCTCTTTTTCTCTTAACCTCAAGGGTTAGAACTTTCAGTACTATGGCTTGGCAAGACCAGCGCCAAATGTCCTTGCTATGTTCCTGTCCCCAAAGGGAAAGCATTCAAGTTTCACTGTTAAGAATGATGATAGCTTTCGGTGTGCTGTTGTTTTGTCATATTTGTTCCAGGTGATGAATTCTATTCTCGGTTTGCTGGGAGCTTTAGATCATGAATGGGTGTGGGAGATTGTCAAATCCTTTTGTCAATTTTATGATGTTTCCCTCTAATATTTCCTGTTAATACGGTGATTGACTGACTTTCGAGTGGTGATTTAGTTTGCACACCTCTGGAACTTTTTAATTGCAAATTCAATTTCATTAATAGTTAGATGACTATTCAGGCCAAGGCTTAGTAGTTGGTGATTTTCTTAAGGAATTGGCTTGCTTCGTCCAAGTTATCAAGTTGTGAGGGTGAAGCTGATCATAGTATTCCCCTCTTACCTTTTTGTGGCTGCAGAATTTCTAGTGATATCCCTGTTTCATTCTTGGTATTGATGATTTGCGTCTTTGCCCTTTGTATCTTCATTAGACTTGCTGGAAGTTCATTGATTTTATTGACTTTTGTTAAAGAATCAGCTTTGTTTCAATGATTGTTCTTTGTTGTTTTCTATTTCCCTCTTTTTTATATTAAAGAGTAAGACCCTAAGTTAGGAAAGGAAGAGGTGTTTCTCTCTCATTTTCTTTCTCGTTTTCATCTGTCTTTGTTCATCCCTTCTGGGTTAGAGCAAAGCTTCTGACCCTTCCTTCCCAAGGCCACACTTGGGTTTCAGTGCTCCCCTCCGGGGTCCTACTGCATTATTAACCTTTTCTTTTCTTTCAAGTAATTCTGTAGCTGATACATTTGCTTTCAACCCCTTTCAAGCCAAAATAAAGTTCCTGTGACATAATTTCTACTGAACTTCTCAAGAAGTGACCGTCTACACATTCTGCTGCTGGCTTTTTAGGCTCATTCACCTCAGTCTATTCTCATGACTTCACCTCAATTGTGACTCAGTTTACTTCTGATATGCTTGATACCTTCTGCTTCTCCAGACACCACTGTCCACTACATGATGGTTTCTACTGTTCCCACCACCTCTGACCTCTCTAGTCTTCTTTTCACCTACGTCTTCTGTTTTCTGTAGCTTCTGCCTACAATATATTTGTTACAGGTGTGTAACACTGCGCTGGTTGCACTCTATTATTTGTTAATCTGCACAAGAGTGTGTTTGGTTGGTCATTCATTCAGTACAAAAGCCTGACTGACCATATCTCTGTAAAAAGAGCCCATTGACTGACTTTGGGTTAGTTGGCATTCCCTCAGACTCAGGTATGACCAGGCCAGGAAAGTATGTGTGGTACTCACCATGGGAATTGTGCTTAAGAAATTTATCAGCAGGTGAGAGGCTTCTAGAAACACAACAAGCTACAGTTTAATTAAAGTCCCAGGTTGGATATACTTATAGTATGTGAGTTCTGGGTTTTGGTCATTTTTAGCATAAGAGATAATTTACATTTTTAAGTGATACATATTATACTTGAACTTCCAGGTTGTAAAACATCCTAAATGTTAGTGCACTGAAGTTTAAATTTCCTCACAACTTCTGTGGCATATCTGTCTGAAATTTGTCAATGAATATCAGTCATATGGCTTTTTTCCTTTATGGTGTCAAGGCATAATGAGACCGATTAATAGAAAGTCACTGAATTTACAGTAGCTTTTGGGGATGGGTGGGTACTGGGAATTAAATTCAGAGCTGAAGTATGCTAGGCAAATGCTTTGCCAAGGAGCTACATGCCTAGCCCTCTTCAAATTTCAGTTTGAGACACAGCTTGAGGAATTTGCCCAAGCTGGCTTCGAACTTGCAATCCTCCTGCCTCAGCCTCCCTCATAGCTACCACTGGGCCCAGTGGTAGTGGAATTTAAAATTTCTATTTTGTCATTATTATTTTGTAGATCGCAAGATTTTAAAATTCACCATCACTTCCCAAGCCCAGATGACTCAGGAAGTGCTTGGAGATACTCGAGTCTCACATACATAGTGTCCTTTCTCTTTTTTCTAATTTACATGTAAAATGTAGTCATCACTGGAAAGATGAATAGAGTATGTCAAAACAGGATAAACATCATTTTTCTCACTGCCTTATTTGTCCACAAATATTTTTTTCTTCAGTCTCCAACACAGCTTTCCACCTTGTTTAATGCCATATTCATGGTATTTTCTCTGGTGCTCATTAGCAGTGCTCTGTGAATCCGGCTGTGGGACTTTTCTAGTCTTTCGTGTGCAGTGCCTACAAATCCATTCAAGAACACGCCAATTCTCATTCTGACATTCCCTTCAACTCCTTGATTACAAAGTTACTCTAGGGCAAAGGTATTCTGAGTTTGGCAAGATTATAATGAGGAAAGGTCAGAAGTTTATTTTTAAAAAAAGTCACTCTGAACTCTTGGCTTCATCTTTGGGGATTTAGCTTAGCTCAGCCCACACTTACACTCTGTGAGACTCTGGGCTTGTTTAGGTGAATTAGTGCAGGTACTAAAATCAACGATTCCACAACCTAGTAGAGGAGACAGTTGAGTATATGCCCACTGGGATTGATCATGGCGAAATTTCTTCTGGATGACAAAGGCAAGGCACGATGTGCTATGTGAGAGAGGGGCGAGTTTCAGAGACAACTTTTCAGACAAGGTGTGTGTGCTGCACCTTGGAGATTGGAAACACACTAAGAGAAGAAAGTGCAGGTCTGAGGGATGAGGGGAGGAGCCCGAGGGGAGAAGCCCGGGGGGGGGGGAATAAGGTGAACAACAGCACAGGCATTTCTTGGTACATAGGAAGAGCTAAGAAGTGCTTGGTGCTTCTAGAGAATAACACGGATGACTGGGGAGAAGTGAGAAGCGCAAGGTGCAGGCGTGGCTAGGCCCATACATCCCTGACCTCTGGGAAGCTGGGGCACAAGGATGGCAAACTGGAGCCCAGCCTGGGCAACTCAGTGACTTAGAGAGATCCTGTCTCAAAATCGAACCCCAAAACTGGTCTGGGGATATAGCATGATGAGAAAGGCTTAGGTTCCGTTTTGACAGAGAGAGAGAGAGAGAGAGAGAGAGAGAGAGAGAGAGAGAGAGAGAGAGTATCTCCACACCCTGGTGAGGGACTTTCACTCAATCCTCAGGTTACTGAAGTTCAGGAGCTGAGTGAGGCTCCTGTGGTAATATTGGCTCCCCAGCAGGATCACTCAGTGAGACGCAAAGAAGATGGACGAAGTGGCAAAATTAGAGGCAGAGACCCTTCTGCACACACAATTAAAGAAAAGGACACAAAGGCCTCACGGCCAGGACATCAGTACAAGGGACAGAGGCTCACCTGAGAATATGGCATCCTCATGACATTCCAGTAAAACTAATTGATGAATACAAAGCAATGGAAAAAGAAAACAGGAAGTGGGTAGAATATGATCTCCTGTCAGCAAATCTTCCTTTAAATCTCCCCCCTCCTCTGTGTGCGCGCGCGCAATAAATACCATTCATTTAATAGAATTCTTTGTGTTGCTGTCCAGCTAAGGAGTGTTTCTTCACAAATACTAATTTTGACCAATACAAAGCACAGAGTGGGTGGGCCCTCCGGAGGGTCTCATTCTTTTGATTTTCAAGCAACGATGTGGCAAAAATGATCTACACAGTGGAAACATTTTGCTTGAGATCGTTTCTTCTCTTCTCTCTTACTACAGCCAACGCCAGAAATGAGATTTCAGACATATCCCCAGCCCCCATCTCTTCTGTCTGTTTTCTAGAAAGATGATCACTTCTATCCAATTGAGTGGCTTTCTTTAAAAAATAACTTTTTAATCAAGCCTGGTGGAGCAGGCCTGTAATCTCAGCACTCAGGAAGGCTGAGGCAGGAGAATTACAAACTCAAGCTGAGCCTGGGCAACTCTATGCAATCTTGTGTCAAAATCAAAAATCAAAACTGTACTAGGGCTGAAACTCAGTGTGAATGCCCCAGGCTCAGTCCTGCACGCCCTGACATGCACGCACGAGCACACACACACACACACACACAAAGGTTTATGTATAATATGTTGTGATGGTTTGCTATGTTAGCAGACTGGGCCAAGGGGAACCCAGCCATTTGGCCAAACATTGTTTTTTTCTCCCATTTTATTAATCTGTATATATGTGATACACAATGTGTTTACATTGAACTTGAGTATTTTGTGCACATATATATTGTGTCAAAATTGCAAACCCTTCCCCTTGTGACTCACGCACACCCTACTCCTCCTTTCTAACACCCACTATCACCCCCATTTGGATCTATGAAATGACTGTAATCTGGGTTTCTCACATTAGAGAAATCAATCAATATTTAACCTCTCATCTGACTCACTTCACGGAGCATGATGGTCTCAAGTTGCTTCCATTCAACCACAAAAGCCCCAAAACTATCTTTGTAGATGAGTGTAGTCTACTGTGTATATATGCCATAATTTTTATATCCGTTGGTCTGCTAGTGGCTATTTTGGCATCTTCCATGTTTTGCCTATTGTTAGTTGGGCTGCTACGAACATGCATATACATGGATCTATGTTATATGATGCTTTTAACTCTTTTGGAAAGATTCCCAGAAAATTATCATTGGATCTAAGGGAATATTTATTTTTGACCTTTTGAGAAATTTCCATACTGCCTGCATAGCATTTGTACCAGTTTACATTCCCACCATGGCCAAACATTCTTGTGGGTGTGTTTGTGAGGATAATTCTGGATGAGGTTAACATCCAAACCCACAGAGTGAGTACATAGATTGCCTTCTGGTTTGGTAGGCCTCGTGCAATCCACTAAAGGTGTGAATAGAACAAAAATTTCCAGGACATGGAGAATCCTCTTGCTAACAGCTTGAGTACAAACAAGTCTTCCTATGACTTTGGCCTCAAACTGAACAACTAGCTTTTCTTGGGTCTCACATCGGACAGATTTCTGGGCAGAACTTATGCCACTGACCTTGCTGGGGACCTTAGGATCTCTCAGACTTCATTACCTCATAAGCCAGTCCCTTAAAAAGAGTCATTCATTTTCCAGTGAATACCAAAAGTGTGATGTTTCTGGAAACTTTCATTCACTGAAAGAATTTAGATCAAAATAATAACTGGAGTAAAATTTTTCTTAGTCATTAAAGTTTTTAGTTCTAGTTCCTGTGACCAACGTATGGCATTTGAATTGGACATAGAGGGTTTTTTCTCCCTTTAAAATAGAATGAAAGAGAAAAGAAAAAGACACAGAGAGAGAGAGTCTCTCTGGTAATACATGGCCATTTTAAAATGCAGAACGAGGATGAGTTGTTAGAGACAAAGCAGAACAGCTGTGCACAGCTGTGTGGGGCTGGCTCCACCGGTCTTCCCTTGATGTGAGGTCTGTCCCAGCTTCCCACCTGCAAACTCTGCATCTCAGAGATACTTAGAGCCCCGGCTCATGAATGTTTTCAATCAGAATTTAAATTCCCTTCTTGGTTCAAAAATACTTTTCTCTGACAAATTCTGACAGCAGCGAGTCAGTGGGAGATCTAGTCCACACAAGTGCTTCAGCAAGTTGATTTTTGTTCATATGCAAAGAACTAGATCAATCTTGCCTTTGCTTTGGTAGAAAACATGCATTTCCTTCACCTTCCGATTCCTCAAGTGCACAGAATGATTGTTATTATCACTGAGGAATCCTTAGAAACATGTTAAGATCTTACCCACGACACATAAGGCTTCCCTGAGTGAGCGCCTGAGCTCTTTCTGACAGGGAGAGCTGTTCTTTAATTAAAGCTGAATGTATCTCAAGAACCTGGGCTCTGGGTGCACATGAAATTCTATAGTTGGCTTGATTAAATGCTTGGTTTCAATCAAAGGATCCCAGGAGGTGCTGAACTTTATGTGATATGGATATATTTTATTTTGGCCTTCACCACTTCTCTAAAGATAGTATTTACCTAATGTGTAATTGGAGCAACAGAATTTTGTAGACACAGATTTGGAAAAGCATCCAAATAGCGAGTATAAGAATCTATATTTCAACACAAGTATCTCTGACTTTGTAAGTATAGGCATCAACATTGAAAATACACACCCACTTTAGGATATTAATGAATAGTTCTTCAAATACAGACTGGTAACAACCTACAGTAAAAGTATAATTTTCGGAACCTCTGATCCTGGCAGTTTATGTTTTGAAGTTAACATTAACACTCTAAAAGGGTTTCACCAGACATCAAACTGATTACTTAAAACTAATATTTCCATATATTTCAATTCTAGGAGCAGGCAAAATCAAAACTTCTTATTGATGTATAAATAGATATTTGGTTAATTTCTTTGGACAATCAATTTAGACAGCTAAAATGCTTTCCTCTGAAATTACTGTATTTACATAGATTTTAATTCTTTTCAAAAATTAAAAAAATTACCCATCTTTAACCAACGCAATTGTGACACTGCTTGTCACCATCCACACATTCTAATTCTATGATTGCATACAAGTGTACACGTTATGTAATAAGATGCAATTACAACGATTACAGAGAGATAAGAACAACTGAAAAAAAAAATAAAAGGCCAATCCCCACTGAGATATCACCAAGTGACCTGGAGATCGTTAGACAAACCCAGAAGAGAAAGTGCTTTAAGTTGAGCCCAACTGTGATGCAGCAAACAATTCTAGAAAAACACCTTAGCTTCAGCAAACGGAAACATGTTATGTTGGAAAATTGGAAGCCTAAGGCTTAAGGCAAAGCTCCTTATCCTTTATACTTGTTTCTTGGTCCTATAATGTGACTGTTTAACATCTTGACTGCCCTAAACCTATTAGGACGAAAGCACCTTTTCCCTTGGTGATTTCGGATTATTTCAAAGAAAAGAGGAAGGATAATTACTAGAGTAATAAGGCAGAAACTCCTCCATAGAATGTTAATTAGGGAACCGCAGATCTTGGGGTGATTTTCTTGTCTCGTTTCCCATAAGCTGTCTTCCAGTGTACAGCTCACTTTCAAGGATAGATAGCTGACGAGGTTGTTTGTCTGATTTATTTTCCTTCTAGGAAAAAAAATTCATAGGACAAATTATGCAACTCATACATCTGGATTCTGTATAAATTGTCATATAGTATACTTTATTTATATCCCAGTACCTTTCTTTGTTTTATATTTCAGACAAACATCATTAATATAAAAATAGGAAAGTTTGTCTCTTTGAGTATTTTTTTACAACTATTTGATTCATCTGAGACTGTATCTTGCTAGCCCATGACAGTAGAAAATTAACGTTTTGACAGGCTGGCATCTTTCACAAAGAAACTTAAATCATTCTTCATTCTAACTTATTCGTAGGTCCTGTGTGTTCTGGGGATGGTGCTGAGTGTCATATTTTCATTATGTTTTATGCAATACCTCACAACAGCCCTGCAAGATGAACTAACTCCTCTAGCAGCAGAACCCTCGTTTGACAGATGTGGAAACTGACGCTTTGGGAGCCTTAGAACACGCCACGTTGTCACAGACTACAAAGGAATTGAGCCATGATGGGAACTGGCCTATCTTAAGCATTTATATAAATATTTACTGACTTTCCACGCTGCATCAGATATAAGGTTGTCAGGACACAAATATGGTAAGTTCAGTGGCTTTCAGGCTTTACTCTCCCCACAAGAGAGGCACACACACCAATGATTTCAATATAAAATGTAATGTGCTGACAGGCCCAAAAAAGTTTTTCCTATGAAAATGAAGCACCTTTACACACTGTCTTAAGGTAGCATTTAATGCTTTGTGAATTTTAATCGTACAGCAGTAGCATAGCTTTAATAAGGTAGTGATCATCTGAGAGCAAGAGTGGGAAATAAATCAAAATCTGTAAGAAATAAAATTAGCATGTAATTTCAGAAAATAAAATTTCAATTTCTTAGAGCCTTAATGAGGTGCACAGAATCATACATTTGTGGATTTGCTGATTATATGATTAATGGAGTAATCTGTTTATTCACTCATGAGCAAATAACCATGAAGTACTTGCTGTGGGTCAGGTGCCTTGGCAGGCTTGAAGAGCACAGCAAGAAGCAAGAAGGACAAAGACCCTGCCCACTGAAGCTCACAGCCTTCCCAACAGCACAAGGAAGTGTGCTGGGTGCCACATGAAGGAGGGGAAGGTACAGTGGAAGCACGTAGAAAAGTTCAACCCAGATGTCTTGGAGGAAGAGAAGTCTGTAAGTGTTTTATGAAGTAGCCAAGAAGACGGGATAAGGTTCTAGAAGCAACCTAGGTGAAAGCCTTGAGAGGAAAGAATGTTAACTACCAGTGTATCTATTGGTTTGTTGATGGATTGTAATGTTGACTTTTATATATGTATAAAAATACTCAAGCTTATTGTAACCATTACGTATCACATATATATCAATAAAACAGGAAAAATTGCCAATGTGGTGCAGGCTTCTTGTGAAAAGATTGGACTACTGTCTTCATAAAAAAGGCCCAAGGCAAAGCTCTGGTCTCTTCTGCCATGTGAGGCTACAGTGGGAAGATCATTGTTCATGGAGAAGTGGACACTTACTGTACTTTGGATCTGCTGGCACCTTGATCTTGGACTTTTAGGCTCCAAAACAGCAAGAAATAAACACCTGTTGTTTAGAAGCTACCCTTTTCATGGTGTTTTGTTATAACAACCTCCTATGTTTTGAATGTGGCTTGTTCCCTCAAAAACTCATTTTGGTGTTTAATCATCACTGTGAAGTATGGAGAGAATGGAAGCTTAATCCAACCATAGTGTTTAGAGGTGACACTTTTTTGAGAGGTGATTGGAATTAGATAGGGTCATCAGGATGAAACCCCAATGGCTATATACTGGTGGCTTTACAAGAAGAGGGAATAATACCATGACATATTATTTGCTGTCTGTTCCATGCCATGTGATGCTCTAATCATCTCAGCATTCTGCCACCAGGAAGACCGGATACAGGATTCTGACCTTAGACCTCCAGAACCATGGACCAAAACCAATCTATTATCTTTAAAATTTCATCCAGTCTGTGGCATTATGTTATCATCAACAGAAGATGGACCAAGGCACAGATCAAATACCCAGAAAAGCATAGCAACAATAACCTGAAAGAAATCTAGTCTTCTTGGGGCAATATAGAGGAACAAGACAGTGGTAAGAGGTAAGTAGTAGAATCAGAAAGAAAATCTATTGCATTAAAAGATAATTGTGCATTTGAGAAATAATCTTTTCCAGAGGCTCACTAGGTAGACTTGCCTGCTAGAAATATCCCAAGTGTTATCATAATGGGAATGTTATATAATGCATTATGATGGTGTTTTTGTGTTCATACTTGGTTAACAAACTATATGAAAATATGTTTAAAATATAAGCAAGCTGGCTGATCTTAGAATAAAAAGTAATGTCAGACAAGGATATCTAGCTGGAGTGAAAGGGCGGCAAAGCCCTATGCCCTAATGGTTCTAATTCAAGATTTCTCTTCTCATGCTTAAGAGAGAGACAACCTCATGTAAAGGAAAAACAGAGCTTTCTGGTTGCTGACAAAATGCTTGACTCCTGCAACTTAAAGGACTGGAGCAGTTCATTTCTGCCCGTGGGTTGGAGGGTCCTGTTCATGCTGGCTAGTCCAAGGCAGAGACATCACAGTGGAAGGCTGTGCTAGAGTTAAGCTTCTCCATTAATGGTGGCCAGGAAGCAAAGCAGGAGAGAAGCATAAGGGGCTTGGAACTTGATATGGACTCCAAAGTCATGCTTCTCTGACCCACCTGGACACACCCAGTCGTCCTCCAGGGGGCTCCCAAGTCAATTAAGCCGACAATTAGGCTTAACTGTTGCATAAGAAACAGTGTAATGCGAGCCAGCACTGGAGTTAGAAGAATTTCAACTCAAAAGAAATGAGTCAATGTTGAGAAGCAAGAGTGACAAAGGGGGTCCCCACAATCTGGTAATATCAAAAACTGTGGAGAAGGGCTTTCTCTTAGTAGCGCAGTTGCCACCAGAAAAAATCAACAGAATATTTGTCCCATGGGAAGAACCTTTGTCTCGCACTTGTTGGCTCTTATAATTGGCTTGGGCTGTTAGAAAAATCTGACAACACACTGTGTTTTTGTCTCTTGTGCACACTCTGAGTCAATAGTAGTTGAGAGGTCCAGAGTAGCTAGAGTATAAAGCAGAGTCAAGATTATAATACAAGCCTGTGAACCATGCTACAGATTTTATTTTAAGAACAAGAGAAATGCATAATAAATGATTTTTAGGTAGAGACATATAGCCAAAGTTGAATTTAAGAAGCATCCTTCTGTTGATAATGGGTTAAAGAGCTTAGGGTTGGGTGGCCACGGGAAGACCAGTTAGGAAATGTCGGAGGAGTCAAGTGGAGGAATGATGGTTGCCTCTAGGCGGCGCCAGAGAGGAGGTAGAAAGTGAACGGTTTCGGAAGGTCACTCTGTTAGGAAGGTGACTGATGATTGTGTGCGGAGCAGAATCCAAGCAGGATATTCAGATAACAAGTTTGGAAAACACTAGTAGGCAGATTTTGTTGATCAAAAGGCAGCTGAGTTGGTGAGTTTTATTTTGAATATGTCGAATAGGGTACCTGTGGGTACTCCAGGGAATTTCTCTAGTAACTGGTGAGATATCCACAGTTGCAGTTCAGGGGAGACCTGGGGTGGAGACAACAGACAGATGTCTTGTATGAATCACACACATTTCTAAACAAAGAGAGAAGTTTAATTTCCAAACACCTACACCTACACAGAATTTTCTGTTTAAACTTCATCTTATCAATCAGCACTGTCTTCTTAAAATTCTTGTCATACCTGTACTCAACAATCAAAAAATTATGGGAAAAGTACTATCTTTAAACGATGGTATTCCTCTAAAATGCAACACTTTAAGTGGCATTAATTCTCTTCTTTCATCTTCTACATGCTTTCAAAAACAATTATAGGATCAGTAAGTTTAAAAGTTCAGATATCATTTTAACTACCTTTCTGAATTTAAATCCTTCCTTCACCTTTTTCAACAACCATGAAAGACACTGCCATTTTTTTCCCCCAGGAAGGAAATGATTCCTCAGAAATGCTGCCAACAAACAGGGAGAACTTTTAAGAGTGACTTCATCCTAGAAGGTCTTAAAAAGCCCATTCTGACAAGGAGTGTGTTACTTTTCTGGTTATATATTATTCATTTTGAAAAGGCTCTTAAGTTGGCTATATTACTACTCAGAAGAGAGGAATTTGTCCAGGCAATTTTTTTATATTAGCTTGACTTTTTGTAGCTCCATAACTTTATTGCCATTTTTCACTCTTCAGGTAAGAAAACAAACAAAAAAGAGCTTATTAAAGCTTCCCTTCCCTCAAAATGATGAATACGTTTCAAATTAGAGCACCGAGTTCACTTTCAAGCAGTTCCCTCATGCTCTCTCTCTATGCTGATCAGAGACAAGTGGTTCAGCACCAGTATGACACACAGCTCCTTTCTCAGGCTTAAGGTCAACTAAAAAAATTGCTCTACTCCAAGGAAAACCTGTCCTAAATGAAAGATATTGTTGTCTTGTTACAGCTGGGATCTGGATTGTCCCCCAAAAGCCCCATGTATTTTGATACAATGGGATAACTGTGGAAGTGGGTGTTATTGGGAGGTAGAGGCTGGCTGGAAGATGTGTGGGATTTGATCTAGAACGTTTGAGTCAATTTAGTGAGATTGGAGTCCTCAGGACAGAGCTTTCGGGTGTGTGTTATTGTTGACTTGTGGGCCAGGAAGTTAAGGAAGGGCGCCGACCCTAGGTGTGGGAAGTCCACCTGGCCAGGTTGAAGTAACTAAAGAAAAGAAGAAGAAATATTGTTACAGCTTATTTCTGGGGATAGAGCTTATCTTGCCTGAGTCTCCAGATATGACTTGCTCCTGCTTCACCTGACTTCTGTCTGCCATGCCATGAGCAGCTCTCCAGCCTCTGCCAAGTGCCTCTACCACTGCCGGCTGCCCATGAATGGACTCTGTGAGACCTTCTGCAACTGTGAACTAAATAAATCTCTCCTCCCATAAATTGTGGATGCCTGGTATTTGGTCCCAGCAACAACAAAGTAACTGAGACACACATTATTCTCATTTCCCAAATATCCCCATATATATCAAAGCAACCTAACCACACCATACTGCATTCCCTGAAAAGACTTTCTTGATAACCCACATGGAGCCTACTTTGCAAAAGACTGACTTAAGAAGCTAAAGTTTTATTCTACGAAACATGCTTCCAATGCAGAATAAAGTTATTTCTTTACAAGTGGAAAACATTCTCATTAAAGCAAAGAATTTCTAGTGTTTCACAGAACTCAAGGAGAGAACACTTTCCTCAGTCACAGTCTGAGAACAACACATAGGTAATTAGGTAATTGGCAATTCTTTTTTTTAATGATTGATGGGCAAAAAAGAGAATGGTTTCAGATTTGGACATTAGCCTGGAGTGGAGAAACAACTCTGTTCTCTCTCTTATTTGCACACTTGTCAAAAACTTCTATCACTATGAACAATGCTGATTGATAAGATGAAGTTTAAATAGAAAATTCTCTTGAACAGTGAGGTGTATGTGTTTGGAAGTTGAACTTGTCTCTCTTTGCTTAAAAGTGTATGTGATTAATACAAAACATCTGTCTGCTGTTTGAAAAGGTCAATGTCAGCATGGCCTGATTAACCAAGCAACCGATGACCACAGACATTGTCAGCCTGAAATCAGGAAGAGCCATTGTGTAGTTTGCTTCTAACACAAGAAGAACAAAATGGCTAGTTTGGAAGGTTTAGCCACTTTCCACACGTCCTCACTGTTGCCATCTAAACACCATCAGCATCTTTCCATTTGATTCCAACATTTTACTTACTAGTCTTCCTGTGGCTGTACAGTCCTAAGCTCCTTCATCCATTATTACCAGAGGATCTCTCTACAATTTAACTTTCATTCTAGTCTTTCTTGGCCTAACACCCTTTATTGAGTTGTGTTCTTAGCATAAAAATCTATAGGATTCTGTCGTGATCTTGACCCTGTTTACTACTCTCACTACAGTCAGGAACACCCTGTCACTGCGACTTCCTCCACTATCCTAAAGCAAAACCTCTATCTCTGTGTTGGAGATAAGTATGATTTGCTACCTAGAGCTAAGGAGAGTAAACACAGATCTTCCTGCTTGTTTCACTTTTTCACAGAAAGGTACACAAATAAGTGAGTGAATCCATGAATTTTCAGAAAGTGAGACGTTCATATGGGCAGCTCCAGATCAAGAACTAGGACATTCACAGAGCGATAGCCTGGCCTCTGCTCACTCAGCCACAGCCCCCTACAAAGACAGACTCTAACCTGTGTTCTTACATGTTCTGGTAGCCAGTTTAGTACATTATACACATGGAATTGGATCATTTTCATTTTTTGTGACCAAATTGATTCAATGTTAGTTTTGTAAGAATAACTTCTCTTATGAGCATTTTTAATCCGGAAAGTCTTTCCATTTTGAAAACACCATTATTTATTTGATGCACCACTGAGTCTTTATTGAACACAGCTACCATAATGGGGCTGAAGTGGGATCTTACCATGGTTATGATTTGCATTTCTTTCCATCACTAATGGTTTGAGAATTTTTTGATGTACTTACAATATATTTTATGTCTTCCCTGGAGAATTGTCTAGTTTGAACCTTTTGTTAAGATTGGGTTATTTCTTCTGATTATTGAAATATAAGAATTTTTACATATTCTGAATACAGGTCTTATGAGATACATGATTCACAAGTATTTTCTTTCATTCTCTGGATTATCTTTTCACCTTTTTCACAGTGCCATTTGAAGTACATAACATTTTAATCTTGATGAAAATAAAATTCTTATTTTTTGTTGGTCATGATTTTTATGTCATGCCTAAGAATCTGTTGCCAAATATTAGGTCATCTAAATTTGCCCTGAAGTTTTCTTTTTAGTGTTTTACACACTTACATTTATATACATGTGTCTTTGATCCATTTGAGTTAAGGTTGCAATTTCATTCTCTTACATGTGAAGATCCAATCATCCTAGCATTGTGTTTTGAATAGATTCTTTCTCCATTGATTAGTCTTGACACTTTTGTTAATACCAGCTGACCATAATCACCATGTGTGTTTACACTAGGACCCCAAATTCTGTTCTATATGTCTACTCCTATGTTATTAACAGACATCTTGATTACTGTCACTAGAACTTTTGAAAACTGAAAGCTCTCAACTTCATTCTTTTTCAAGATTCTGTTGGTTATTTAGGGTCCTTTTAGTCCCATAGGATCGCCAGGAATTCTAATGGATGCTGTGTTGAAGCTGTAGATGAATTTGAAAAGTGCCATCTTCCTAGCAACATGAAGTCATCTGGTCCATGGATATAGGTGGTTTTCCCTTTTACTTAAATCCCCTAGAATTTATTTCTATAATATTTGACAGTTTTCGGAGGGTAAGCTTTGTACTTTTTTGTTACTTTTATTTCTAGATATTTTATCCTTTTGATGTCACTGTGAGATTGTTTTCTTTTCATTTTCAAATTGTTCATTGCAAGCTTGCAGAAGCACAATTACTTTTGCATGTTGATCTTCTATCCCTCAATCTTGTTGAATTCACTTATTGTTTGTAGGGTATTTCCTAAGACTTTCTTTATAAGCCCATGTTCATTTTTTAAAGAAATATAATCACAATGAAGAGGGAACTTGTTTATCTCAACATATGCTTTTATTCCAGTTTTCTAGAGATGAGAAGATACTGTTCTCTGCTCCTGCGGGAATAACTGCAAAGGGACCCAGGACAGAAGTGATCTACTTTCTCAGCTGCCTGTACTACTGATTTGGAAAAAACAAGAACAAAAACAACATGTGCGATATTTGCTGCTAGACATAGATTCCATGTGTGTATTCTACTTTTCAAATGGTTACCTCACCAATACATCCAAGAGAAATTTAAAATTGGGTAAGGGGCTGGTAGTATAGGTCAATGGTTAGGGCACTTGCCAAGTATGAGTAAGGCCCTGAGTTTGATTCTCCAGTACTATACGAGCTGGGTGTGGTAGCATATACCTGAAATCCCAGCACTAAGGAGGCCGAGGCAGAATTGTCATGAGTTTGAGAGCAGCCTGGACTACATAGCAAGCTCACATATCTCCAAAATAAGTAAGTAACTAAATACATAAATAAATAACGTCAGCTAAATTAAGGTGAGAAAGCAGAGATTCAAATCAAACAGACATTTTGGAATGTTCCAAAATGACTAAACTGGATTTTATTTGCTTCTCTTAGGCAAAGGGTCAAGAAAATGGTAACTAGTTCATAAAAGTGCCACCATGGAGCATTTGCCCAAGGCGAGGACACAGTCATAGCTGGCTCACAGTGGCTCTCATTCAAGGCATGGGAGTTCCAAGTGTCCTGTTCTCTCACGCTATTGTATTGGCAGGTTTGTTTAGAAAGTGCCATAATTTACCCTCATGTTTCTCAGATACAGCATTTGATGGCTCGTGCTAAAACCCATAGGATGACATGACAGCGGGCTATGAGAACACAGATCACTGCCACTTTTGTTAGATTCTTCCTGATATAACTCTAGGTTTGAACCTACACTTTAGACTGTTCACTGATCCCAGGCTAGTGGGGATCTCAGGACTTCTTTCTTGTGGCTAGACATAGAAGTAACCAGGATCCTTTTAACTCTGTTCGGAAGGAGTCCTAAAAGTCTAGCCAGAACACCATTATATGCACCAAGACCTTTTATTCTACAAAAGGGACATTGAGGGCTAAGAGAGCAAAATTCGTCACGTGAATAATTATTTCTGTCCTAGGAACATTCTGTGGCCCTACTGTTGCATGCAACTCACCAGGGATGTGTTCTCATCAGAAGAGGATGTTGAGATTAATATACTGTGAACCCTTACTTCAACTCCTCCATTTTTCAACTTGTCCTAAGACAGCATTTTCCTATTTAAAGATACTGAGGAACATTATAAAATATTTAGGTGAGAACAACACTGATATCTAATGAGGCTAATAATGTGCTGATTATAAACATCAGCTTATTTGCTAAAATACTGATGTTCTGAGCAAATATTAATCCTATGCTCAGAATTCATTATCTGAATTAATTACATACTTAGTAAATTCTCAACAAACCAATTAAAGTATAAAAAATATTCATTAGCAGTAAAGGCATCTACATGTAATTTTTGGAAGTACTGAAGAAATAAAAAATGTACATTTAAGATAAGTTACTTCCTATTTGCAAAGTTTGAAAACAAGATTTGAAATAACTGAAATGGTAATTACATTCATAAGTTTATTCACTTTTGAAATCAGAGCAGCCACTTTTCTGCTTCTGTTTTGTTCAAAGTGTGTCCAATTGCTTTGACCAAGTGAAAAGGGAATGAATTAAAATCCTAGAATGAAACAAATAAATGGCTCTTCTGTATGGCAGCCTTGATAAATAGGTTTTTAGGCAAAAAAATTAATTCTTGGACAACACTCACGATTTCTTTAAGAAGTGAGTATTTCCACTGTCGTGTGACCTATATAACCATCATTAAACTGAGGAATCTAAAATACTGGTTTTACTATTGGTTATGATGAAAACATCAAGCTTTACTTATGTGACTTCAAATCCCAAATTAAGTAGCAATATTAACTCCACTCCAGCCCACTTTGTCACACACCCACCACCTGCTAGGAGTCTGGTAACATGTTCAAGAATCTGGTTACCTATTGCAGCCTCACTGTCTTCCCTCCTTATGAAGCTGCACTGCTGAAGATGACATCATGAAAGACAAGGGTTTTCTTTTCTCCTTGAGTGTGACCTCATTTATGACAAGTGACAACAGGGTGCCCATCAAGTTCACAGGGAAGGCCCATTGGGCACGGCTGGATACAAAGTTTCCTTTCCTGAAGATACCCCCTGTCTCTTTTTGTGCTCCAAACTCCCACACCACCTGGCCTCTTTATCTACACTTGGCTGGTTTTTGCCACAACCCCCGCATAATCTCATTAGGCTCCTGAGCACCGTGGCCACAGTGGGGTAGAAGGCAGGAAGTGAGCACTCAGGACACTGGAACAGACCTGCCTGGGTTGCCAGAAGGTCAACCACCAAGAGACTTTCTTTCAGGCAGCTTCAAAATAGATTCAGAGCAAGCTTCAAAAGAACTTTTATGATGACTCAGTTTCTGTTTTAAGCTTCTAGGAAGGTCAAGGGTAGCTGGCAGATATTTGACAGATTTTAGAAAGGCAAATGGTGCTAAATCCATCTGTCTGCCTATACACCACCTATCTATCATCTATCTATCTATCTATCTATCTATCTATCTATCTATCTATCATCCTTTTCCTTATCTATCTCCTTCTCTGGCTTTCTATGACAGCATTTTTATGAATCTATTAAAAAGAAACCAAAAGCCCACTGCACAGGATATATTTGCAAATGTATCCATCTGTGTATCACGGCCATATTCCTCCTGAATACAAGAAGTATCTTCTATTAAATGGCTGGTATTTCTCGAGTTCCTCTTCTGTGCTGAATATTGTACTAAGGAGGGTATACTAACAGCTATTTTCTTATTAAATCCGCCCAATCATCCAATGAGGCAGGTACTGTTACGTCTTATATATGGTAATTGAAATTGAGGACCTCAAGGTAAAAAATAATTGCATATTTTGCCCAAAACTTTAACAGGTAAAGGCCAGATCTAATATTCAAATTTGGTCTGTACCAAAGTGAGTACACTTAAGCATGATGTTTTAAATTTCCTCTTCTAGCTCTGATGCTTTCATTAATTCAGTTCCTCCTGTCCTTTATACCACCTCTAATTCCAACAGGCTGTTTTCGCCTTTCTTTGTTATAAAGGACGGAATCCAAGTCTGTCCATTTATCCCTCTCCTGCCTTTTCCTCCTTTTTTTTTCTTCCTTACTAACAAACTTAGAAAAACCCTTACTCTATGCCAAGTCTTCTGTGGTCTCTAAAGATTACAGCCTTCCTGAGGGTAGAGTATACATTTTTTTCACTGTAATATTCCTTTTACCTGCTGAGACTACGGATATAAACTAAACAGTGAACGCAGACATCATATTGAGAAGAAAATCTTATTGTCTCACATGCTTGGGGCTACAGCCATAAATCTGGTCACCCCAGCACGTCATATTTACTGGTGGCAAAGTTATGGTGATCAAGAGACAAGCACTGATTCACTTCTGAGAGCTGCTTACCAAACTGCTAAAGCACTTGCTACTAAACTGCGTACTGAATCCTCTTTCCTTTGTTTGTACAACTGGATACACTGAGATGGAAAAAACTCAAAAAGAGATTTATTTACACATGCAAGTCTTACCACATGTACTTTATGTGGTTCCTTTGTTGCTTAAAGAACTCTAGATACAGGAATGCTGGCTTTCTTCCTTTTCTATATTTTATCTGTATCAATGACAAGTCACCCTTTAAAAAATATACAGTGTGTGGTATTGCTACAGAGTCTCCTGTGCTCTTCTGTCTCGGCCATGGTGTACTTTTGTTATGGTGAGATTAATTTGGGTGAGCAATTCCTAGAATTAAAAGCAGAGTTTGAGATGATGTTTTTCATTATTTCTATTCCCATACATAAAGACTACTCATGAAGATGAGTAGCAGAAACCATGTTTGTCTTCTTTGTTTACAAGTAATAGGGAAGACCTTTCTGGCTAAACAGAAAACTCGCAGTGGCTATACCGTAAACATGGCTGTCTCCATTTGAGATCTAACTTCAGGTGGTGCTGCTCATTGCAAAAAGCAGCCTTTTGAAACAACAACATCAAAAAACAAAGGAGCCCTAAATAACAGCAGCAGCGACAAAAGTGGAAGTCTTTTTCCTCTGTCCCTAGTAACACTCTCAGGGGAGTGCTTTTATTTGAAACTGTCATGTAGTAGTTGTAAAATCAAGCGTCTTGTGAATGTGAGTGCTGAGAGACTCGAGACATTTTACAGTTTTTTAAACTCAGTAGGCAAAAAGTAGACTTATTCTCTGTTTATATTCTCAACAGCACTCTGATCTTGATAGGATCTTTGGCAATAACAGATCATCATTGTTTTCTGTGGCCAGTGATAATTATTCTTCATGGTCTTAAGCTTATAGGAAGGTGTGATGCTTGGTTTGGCTAGTGACAAGTTGTGTAACTGACTTTTTCTCTCTCCTCTTCTGATTTATTTGTTTATGGGAACACCAAGACAATTGAATAGGGAAGAGAACAGGCTCTTCAACAGCGGTGCTGGGTCAATTGGATACCCACACTCAGGAGAAGTTGAACTCCTGTGTCACATTGTCTACACAGTTAATCCAAACCCAATCATAAACTTAATCTTAGAAGCTAAAACTATACACTCTTAGGAAAAAAAATGAAGGAGTAATTCACCACAATCTTTGATTGGGTGACAGTTTCTTAACTGTGCATAAGTGAAAAAAGTAGATAAATTAGCACCATAAAAAACATTAGTGCTTCAACAGACACTGTCAAAACAGGGCAACACAACTCACAGGAAAAAAGAAAGTAATTTTTGTATCTTATGGGAGTTGTATCCAGACGGTAAAAGAGCACAACTCAGAAATAGAAACACAAATACTTCAGTTACAAATTGAGAAAAGGATCCAAATAAACATTACTCCAAAAAGATATATAAATGCCAATAAACACGTGAAAAGGCACTTCATATTATCATTTAGTAGAGAAATGCAAATCAAAGCCACAAGATCACATTCACTAGTATGGGGAGAAAAAAGACATGGTACCATGTTGGCATGGATGCCGAATCTTAATACACAGTGCTGGTGGGACTTTCCATGGTCCGAGCAGTTTGGCGGTTTCTCTGAAGGTCAAGCGGAGTGTTAGCATATGAGCCAGCAATTGCACCCCGGTGGACATCCAGAGAAACAAAAGCTGTGCACTTCATGCAAAGCTTGTGCTTCACAAATAGGCCTGAATAAATGACAGTCATATTATTAAAAGCAAAACATAGTGAATTATGACTACATTGTAAAATGTATATTGGGTAATATGAAGATTAAGATTCTTATTTGGAAAGATCTGATATTATTTGCTGCCAACATCTCTATAAATCCTATACCTTTCCACTTGTGAATATATAAGGGACTGGGGATCAGGCCCGGAGCCTTGAGACTGAGCTACCCCTCCAGTCCATTTTTATTTTTGATTTTGAGACATGTTCTTGCTAAGTCACTAGATTGTCCAGACTGAGCTCAAACTTGTGATCCTCCTGCCTCAGTCTCCCAGAGTACTAGGGGGATTGTAGGCTGCCTGTGCTACAGGGCCCAGCTGTAAATATATTTTAATGATGCCTAAGTCAGTATATAAAATTAGTATCTAAAATGCATATTAAAGAAGATCTTAAGAAAGCATCACAGGATTTTTACAATAGTTGGGTGATCCTTAGTTTGCAAAAAGTTCTGAAGATTTTTACTTTATTCTTCTACTTTTCTGTATTTTTAAATTAACCATAAAATTATTTAAAAATTTACCATGGATATAAATATGTACATTATGCGATTCTTGGAAAAGTGGGAGATATATTTGCATGTTTTTAGTTAAGCAAGTTAACACTTAAAGAAGATCCCTAGAGCTGCAAAACTGAGTTTGGAATACAAATCCAGCAAAGTGAGCAGGTATTGAGGACAGTTGCTGATGTAGAAGTAGCTGTGGGTCATTTAACTTAGAGCTTTGCATTCGAACAGCCAGTGTATCAGCAGGAAGTAAATTCTGACCCTAAGCAACAGGAAGTGACCTGGGGTGCTCTTATGAAATGCACAAAAATAATGACATAAAAAGGCCCCAACATGAAGGACAGGGTAGAAAGAGAGACAATGGTCAGGTAGGAAAGGGGTGAACCTCTGAAAAAGAGGGGAGCATAGATGCTCACGGGATTCTCCAAATGCTGTGTCTTTAATGTGTTATAGAACTTGGAATTATGTATTCAGAGAGAGAGAGAGAGAGAGAGAGAGAGAGAGAGCGATTTTGAGGCTATAATTCCAAAGTAAGAATAAAATGGAAAAAAAGGCGGTATAGAGAAAGCAAAATAGTCTGTTCTGTCCTTTTCTCTGAATAAAGAAGAAAAAAATACTTTCTTGTCCACATAAAATTAAGAGTTCATAAAAAAATGCAGATTTGTGGCCTGTATTCACACTACTAAAATATATGCAGAAGATCTGGGCTTATTTTAGAGGGGTAAGTATTAGCCAGCAGGGATCTTTGGATTCAGGCAGAACCAAATGCACTGTATCATCGGAGGAATGAGTTTCAGGTCCTTAAGGATTCCCCAAGACATAGTCCAGATAAACACAGAGTCACAGTAAATGTAAATATATTCACACAAATACAACATATTATAGATATAAGTTCCTTCAAATAAAATTAGAACAAAGACAATCAGCATACTGAAACATGCAAAAATATAGAAATAAAATGTCTTTAAAGAAGACAAGACTATGAAAAAAATCAGGACAATTGTAAAAAGAAACTCTAGAGGGGCTGGTGGTGTAGCTTAGTGTCTAAAGGTCTTGCACAAGGCCTTGGGTTCAAATCTCTAGCACTACTTAGAGAATAGCTGGGCATGACGGCCTACTCTGTAATTCCAGCACTCAGGAGGCTGAGGCAGGTGGATGACCATGAGGGTAAGGCAAGCCTGGGGTGCATAACGCATCCAGGACCAGGCTGGCCTATAGAGTAAGACTCTTCCTCAAAAGAAATCCTAGAAATGATGAATAGAAAATGCCTGATGAGTGGACTGACTAGTAGATTAGACATAGTCAAACAGAAAATCAGTGAACTAGAAGAAATATGTGAGGAAACTACTCAGAATGCCGCATAAGGAGACAAGTAAAATAGTGCAGAGTCAGATAATGGAGAGACAAGATTAATGTTCTGGTTGGCGAGAGTCCAAGTGCTAGAGTTCTTGAATTATTACTATCCTTGAATTATCTACAAAGATAATACTTAACTCACTTCAAAGTAGAATTTTTAAAAAATGACCTACACTAGTAGGGAGTAGAATGGTGTTTATGAGATGCTGAGGTGGCTAGGAAGAGTAAATGGAGACATGTGGAAAAATGATAAAAATTTCAGCTCAACAAAAGTAAGATGGAGAGACCCATTGTACAGCACAAAGACTATAATTAAGAACATTATATTTTATATTTAGTGTTGAAAATTGCTATAAGAGTAGATTTTATGTGTGCCCTTATTCTAAAAGATAAGTAACAAGGTAATACACATGGTAATTAGCTGACTTAGCTGTTCCACGATATCTACATACACTACAACACCAGGCTACTCGCAAGAAACACATGTAATTTGTATTGGTCAATTTAAAAATAAAATTAAAACATCGATTTACAACTTTGGTAAATATACACCTTTAAATTTCTAGGATGACACTAAAAGAATATAAACCAAGAGTTTAATTTTCAAATCCATATAAGTTAATGGGGAAGGCAGCCTGAGAAACTTAGCAAGAACCTGACAAATTTTTTTTTTTAAAAGGGCTGCAGGAAGATCAATACTCCTTTTCCTTTAATACAAAAACAGTATCAAATACAAAATCAGTGTTCAAGTGATTGAAAAAAAATCCCACTATATCACTTATATACAACAAAAATCACAATAAATACAAAGGAGTTAAGACAATTCTTAAAAAACAATCAATGATTACTAACTTAGGCCAACAGTACATTCTAGCCATGTAGTATTCATATAGGACACAGACAGTATCACTCTTAACATTAGATCAGAGGGGCTCATGGTCTGGGTTCTAGACTTTGGAGTTCTACCTTCAAAATATGGAACTTGGACCAATAACAACAGCATCCTTCAGGCACCCATTAGAAACGCTGACTTTCAGGCCCCATCTCAGACCTAGCAATTCACAATCTGCATCTAAATAAGCTTCCCAGGAGATTCACCTGCACATTAATGTTTGGGAAGCACTGGTTTGTTTCAGTGGTACCAAATATCACAAACACACGTGAATTTCATTGCACGTCACCATGCAGCTGCATTATCCTTAATCTGAAATGTCTACTCCTGTGTTCCACAGTGACCACACTTTAGAAGAAATACTTCTTCAGATTCCATGCTTTATGTGTATGAGGTCCAAATGCCACGGTTTGTGCCAGGCCTGATGGTCGGGCCTGTAATTCCAACACTCTGGGAAGCTGAGGCAATAGAATCACAAGATCAAGTCCAGCCTAGACAACTTAGCAAGATTCTGTCTCAAAATCCAAAATAAAGAGAGGCTTGGGATATCGCTCAGTGTAGAGGTCTTGGGTTTGATTCCCAGTACCAAGAAAAGAAAGAAAGAGCCACCTTGTTAGTGGGTTCTCTTGCTGCTAAGAAGCTGGTCACTTCTTCAAAGTGTCTGTTTGTAGGGAGCTGATTAAAGAACAGTATTTGAGCCTGTAGTAAATCAGAACCTACGAAAAGAAATATTAGGGAAAAAATCCGGAAATACAGACAAATAGGCTTTACATCTGCTTACATCTTTGAAAACCGGAAATTATGAGGAACAAAAGAAAAAAACACGTAAACAAAATAAAAATCTGGAAATAATGAAAGCCAGCCAACTTCTGTCAAGCAATTCCCACAGACACTCGCAAGCAGTGTATTACTCATTCTCACTTAAGGAAGATTTAATTAATAATCAAAACAATAAAAATGAACAAGAGAATTATTCTCATCCAATCAGTGGCTGGAATACACCAGATTAAATTTTTAAAATTTGAATAACTTTCACGAGGACACAAGTACTGGATACAGAAAGCAGAATGCAGATTGGCTTGTTTGTACTCTCGTGTAGGCTCGGCAAATACCAGGGGCAAGCCTGGATGCACATGAGACACAGTCAGACTGCAAATTATAGGACGGATCAAAGATGTAAAAGGCAAACTAGTGTTTGCCAATGGAAATCTTACTGGCTACTTTTGTATCAGCAAAATAAAAACAATCGTAGGCACTTAAAAAAAAAACACAAGCAAACCAAAGGACTGTTTTTATAAAGAGCTTGCTGGCAAGGTCCTCAGGTGTTTGCAGACTTTACTTGGAAGCCCTGCCAGTTGGCCACCATGGGAGAAGCAGACCGTAGGGCCTCTAATGACCGAATCATTTTATCCATGGATTGGATTAATAAAGAGTTCTGAAATTATGCCCAAATGGTGTTCTGGAAAAGCCTTGTGAGGCTACTGCAGGACACATCTCCAGATGAGCTGCTGATTGGTTTGAGGGAATTTAGGGAACAGTGACAAAGCGAATTAAGGCACTACTGGGAAGAATGTATAAAGCTTAAAATAATTGCTGGAATGTATTCCACAGCAGGACACACAGGTGGAGAACAAGAGGCCAGGATGGAAACATTGCCACAACTGAAGGTGACACAGGGCTGCAAACAGGAGGGAAGGAGAGAGTGTTTAAGCCCGTGAAGGGATGCACACGCATTAGGATTACCAAGTGGACACTTCGGCGCAAATAGCAAGACATACTTCCAAGTTGTTCCATCTTTGTTTAGAACATATTTTGGTTTGAAGCTATTAAACAAGATAAATCTCCTTAGCAGTAAAGCTGATGCTTTCTTTTGCACCACTGACCACATAATATTGGCAGGCCATCACATGCGTAGACCCCACTCACCTAGCGTAGATAAATGAAAAACTAGAAGAAGGGACATTAAACATGTGTCAACAGTAATTATGTTTTAGTGTAGGTTTATGAATAACTTTAACATTTCCCACATTACAGTATGCCATTTTGAGAAGTGACTGAGGAGATCATTGGCATTTACAACTAGCAAAAGGAGGATGTTTATATTTCAAGTTAGTACTCTAGTTCTCTCTTATGTCTCCATCAAGCAGCTATCATGAGAATGAGGCAGAGGAAGCTTTTTCCTAGGCAGAAGGCATTCTGTGCTCTCTAGTAGAGCCTACAGGCATCGTTTTCATGGAACACTGTAGAGTTTTGGTGTTCCTAGATTGGCATCAAACCCCAGAAGATACATAAAGGATCATCTGGTCCTGTTCCATCTGTCAAGCCTTCCAAAGGGTTGGCAGGTCTGTGGGCCCTTTAAGAATGGTCCTTCCCAGGCAGACCAGTCAATATTGAGATTTATGACTCCCTAGAGGATCTGAGCCTGCTTGTCGTAGGGCAGCAATACAGTGCCCCTTCCAGAAAAGAGCCAAGTTGGTGTGCTTCCTCCATCGTCATGTGTCCTCCTCAGAGGAACGTAGTTCTGATTAAATGATTGTTTGGTTCATTAATATCCTATCATCAACCAGGATATCAAAGCATATTCAAGTCCAATAATGCCAAGTGACTGTGATTTCTTTACAGCTAATACAGAGCTCATGAGAAGCCAGCCTTGTGTGACTTTCTGGAACCCAATCAGCACACGTGTCTGTGTGACTAGAGATACTCTCTGATCAGAGGAAAGATGCAACTGGTTTTATTCCTTATCTGCTCCTTATTTTTAATTCTAGATAAAAATACATTAATTTTACTGGTTGGGGTCTTTAATGTCCTCCCTCCAAAATCCAGGTGTTGCCACTGTACTAGGTTTCTCACTGCTGAGACACAATACCTAACATCTACACCCTAGAGGAAGAGGAGTTTAACTTGGCTCATAATCTCAGGGGGTTTAGTCCATGGTAAGTCAGCTGCAAGGCAGAGGCATCATGGTGGGTAGACTTGAAAGAACAAAACTGCATAGTGCATGGTGACAAGAAAGCAGACTGGGGCAATAGAGCTGAGCTGAGAGCCAGGGACCAGACACGGACCCCAAGACTACAGCTCTGTAATCCACTGAGACCCACCTAGAAGTTGGTGCTTGCCAAAGCCAATCAAAGCCAGGCTTCCTTCTCAAGGCCAATCGAATTCAGATTCCATCCTAACAGTCACAATGGCCTCTAAGAGAGAATTATGCAGGGCTGGAGGCATAGCTCAGTGGTTGAGAGCACTTTCCTGGCAAGTGAGGGGACCTGGCTCAATTCCCCAGCACCACATAGGCTTGGCATGGTGGCATGTGACATGCCAATAGAAAATAAGTGAATATAGAAAATAAAAGCCTGTACCAGCGGGCCTGGTTCAAAAAAATCTTAAAAAATAAGAATTGTGCATGATGGGGAAGGTAGTGGCTGGATGGAATCAGTCCTCTCTGTGCTTCCACCTTTGGCTGTACGCAGACATTTTTATTCCTTTTCAGAATGCAGCCTTCCCCAGGCACTGAGTGTTGGTGACTTAGTCACAATCCTGGCCTTTAGAATTGTGAGAACTAACTTTCTGTTCTTTATAAAGTACCTAGTCTTCGGAATCCTGTGACAGCAGCACACATAGACTAAAGCCACCCTTCACCAGCATGGCCTCATCCCATCAGGATGCCGTGTTCTTCCTGGTAAACTTCTTGGATATTCATCTCTGAGCTTTTGGATTAAAAACCCATTACATTTTAAGCTGAGCCTCAAACCACACACAGCATGGGAGAGTAACAGGCATGGCTCTTCAAGGGATGGGATGGCTAAAGCCCAAGGCGAAGCTTCCCTCTGTAAGCCCGGAGCGCTGGGAGCGGGAACCACGCTCTCCTTCCTACAGTCCCCTTTCCCACTTCTGTCACCAGTACTGCGAGCAGCATGTTATCACTTTCTGCACCTTCATTACTCAAAACTTGCATAAGTGGAGTAAAAATGAAATGAATCAGCTTAATGATTTTCAGGAAAGTGGAAACAGATCCCACTTCAGGTAACGTGAGACGACTTGAATATTTCCCTGACAGACGCCTGGCAGGTGCAGCGCTGCTGAGTAACTCTGAATATGGGGCCCATAAACCTGACGTTCATTTGAATGAACAGAATACACTTTTGTTCCCAATCAAATGCTTCTGAGTGAACCAGGAACCAGATTCCCTCTTGACAAATTTTATATTACTTTATGGCCAATTTTCTTCTGATGCAAGTGGAAGGAAACTTTTCTTAAAAGTTGTTAACAAACTTAAGTGATTGAAAAGAATGGTAATTGCTCTCTCTATAGCTATGCAGGAAATGAAGACAGGAAACCACTTTCTAACCTGTACTTCCAATCGATCTATACCTGGTGAGATTTACTATGCAGCCTGGTCTCCCTTGGCAAGATTATTCTAGCATAAAGACCGCCCACGGCACTGGAGAATCTTTACACAACAATGTCCCAGCCCTCATGTCCCCCCCCCCCCCCCCCGCATCCGGCTGGCTCTGCTGCAGGTGGAGGGTTTACTTCCTGTTCTCACCAGCATGCCTTAAGGAATGTCTAAGAACAGCTTGCTTCCGTTCTAACCATAACACCACTGTTCCCTGTTTTGCTTCATTCGGTATGTGGTATTAAGATGCACAGTGAGGTTTGAATTAGACCAAGTTGAAGTGCCATCTGGGACCACCCTCGAGACTCTTTGCCAACTACTGAGAGGCAATCTTGAACCACAAACCTTCTGCTGTTGGAGGAGCTGCATTCTGTCTATCTGCACAGACCCAGTGGGGTGGGCAGTCGCAGGAACTTGAGGCACACTGAGTCCTTCGGTCTCTTCAACTTCTGTTGTATTGCTCATTCAATCCACAGCAAAGGTCTGCTAATGGGTCCCTTCTCTATAACATGGGATGACTCTAACCTGAGCCATGCCCAAGCTAGTGTGACCTAATTAAGCACACACTTGATTGAGTTGCTCTTACCACTTACACTTTCAAAACTCCCAGAAAGCTTTCAGGATAAAATCTCATCTCCGCAGCACATAAACATTTCTATTCAAACCCACATTGTAATTTTATGTCTGTTTCTCTGTCTCTTCCAGTAGACATAAGCTTCAGAGATTCTATCTTATTAAATATTCATTAGCCTCCAGGTCTGAACGCAATGCCAAGTGTCATGGTTTGATTTAAATGTCCCCAAAGGCTGATGTACTTGGAGGTGTGACTTCAGGAAGGTGACGAGATCTTGGGGCACAAACCTCATCCATGGATAGTCCATGGATGATTTCACAGCCACGTGTGTTACTACAAGACAGGACCTGCCTGGGGGAGACAGGGCACCGAAGGTATGACATTGGAAAACGTAGCTTGCCTCCTGCCCTCTCCTCTCTGTTAGCTCTTTCCCCTGCACAAGGCCTGCAGCTTTCCTTCATCCTGTTCTCCTGCCTTGATGCTTCTGCCCTGGAGCCAGGCAATCATGGATTCTGCAACGCTGATCTAAAATCATCCTTTCCTCTCATAAGTTGTGTATATCAGGTGTTTTGTCCTAGCAATGCAAAGCTTACTAATGCGCTAGACATGTGGTAAGAACACAATCTTATGTAACAATTGAGGGGAAGAATAAATAGTTTCTCTTCCTCTGGCCCAGAATTTTACGTGACTTGCCAAAGAGCTCACAAGTAAAGAGCTTGCACATGTCGCCTGGCCTCCACGATACCACATTCCTCTCAAATATGTGCATTCCTGCCTCTCGACATCTAGTCCACCCACCTGGGAGGGTCATCAGTGCTGCTTCGTATTTGAACGGAAAGCACAAGTTAAAGACTTCATGCCACATATGTAAAATCTGTCTGCCCTAATTTATCATTCCTGTCCATCCTTATGATTAATGGGTCTGTTAGTCAGATTTGCTCAAATCTCGTCATATTATATATAATTACAACGAGACTCCTCCTCCCCAACATTTCACGACATTTTCTGAGCTTTGAACATATGAGAAGCAGTTCTAGGCTCTGGAGATATCAGGATGGACTAATTACGTCTCTGGCCTCAAGAGGTAGCCTAGTCATGGAAACAAGCATGGAGGCAAAGAATGTAGTACTGTGTCACCAGAGGCATGCACAAGAGTACAAAGGACAGTAAAAGAGCACAGACACGCTGGTGATCTCAGAACATTGTGTCACCAAGAGATGTTGTCATCACCTCACTTTGTGTAAACACACGGTGATGTTTTTGCAATCACAAGATTCCACCTCTCAGCATGTGTCCTCAGGGGCAAGTCATACATGACTGCATTTACTTCCTCACTGGTTTTCCGTGATCATGGATGAAGACCTTCATCCTGGCCCCCTTGCTCTACATCTAACACATAGTAGATACTCGGCCAATATGTGATTGATTGCTGGTGCATGGGTGGCCTAAGAGAACGTTGGATTTACTCCAAATGGACGCCATGATTGCAAAAAATTGAGAAAGGAAACACTTGGGTTGGGTCTTAAAGAATTATTACTTCTCTGCCTGGTAAGAGAAGGAGAAAGGGAGTTTCTTCCTGAAGGAGAAGCGATTAAGCATGAGACAGCAAGCTGTGCTCCCAGAGCGCGCCAACCTGGGCGGAGGGACTCAGTGGGAAGTGAGGACGGAGAAGTAGGCCAGGCCAACACAGTTGAGCCTTCTAAGGAGCCTGAACTTGACCTTCCCGGCAATGGGAAGCCACTGGAAGCATGCGATGAGCATAAGCAGATCGCTAAGTAGAAATGCTATAATGCTTGCAGTTTAGCCAGAGGAGATGTCCCAAAAGTGCAATTCATTTCCACATCCCTTATAAAAATAAGGAAGAAATTCTTCCATATAAAAAATTGTATAGCTGCATTTCAGACTGCCAGAGTAATCTCAGATTCTGTGAGGTTCTCTGGAACTCTACAGACGCCTTCTTAACCACGAAGAGAGAATATGATAAAAAAAGTATGCATTTCATACTGAGCTACAACAACTATCAAGGTTAATTTTCCCTATCCTAGGTAAAACGGTTTCTTATTTGCCTGGAGTAATTCAGCAGAAGTATTCCATCTCAGAATTTAGGGGGGGAGGGGGGGAGTCAATGATATTTGCAGAATGGTGGTTCTTCAAACACTTGGTTAACTGAGTCTCCTGATGATGTTTTCTTCCCTACTGTGGAGAAGGTAATTCAGCTAAATGAGTGCTCTGGTCATGACATTTTCTGCAAATAATTAAACATGACACTCCTTTTGGCTGGGTGGACTTTTTCAAGGCAAAATCGACTCTGATTTGCAAATTGTTCCCATTACATCAGCACTGTGCATTTTATGCTGCCTGTAGAGTACTCATAGCCAATGTGGCTGCTGGTGGAAGGATCTTTTCATAACTATCCAGAGGCATATTCTCATATTCATTTCAGAATAATAAGATGTTTAAATATTTATTTCTTCCCAATAACTGGGGAGGCCTCAGCTCTTCATTTTAATAAATTCTGTCCAAATAATGTTGAGTCACTGCTTGGAAGACATTGGCACTGAATTTCCCTTATGGTAATGATGATCACTCCAAGAGGCTCACATTTTATCCCTAGTTCTGCCACAAACTGTGACCTTGGGCAAATCAGGAGGCCACTTATGAATTCCCTTTGATGATTTTTAAGTTTCCCATGTAGCCTGAAAATTCTAAGTATGTTTTAAGAGATCTGATTAGAGCAAGAAGGTAAAAATGAATTAGTTATTGAACTACAAATCGTGGCAGGAGAAATTGATATGTAGGATGCGTAGCTAGTGATTCCTTTGCAGTAATTCCAAATGGTAAGGAACTCTTGAGGGAGGCTTATTTTAGAAGACATATAAAATTCCTATGTAGCTAATATTCATATGACAAATATTTATTGAAGACTCAAGTATTATATTAAAGTTTGGGAAGGCAATGAAAAGAAAGAAAACAGGGAAAATTCCCCAGCCTCCAAAAGCTGACAGCCTAGGAAGGAAGGCAGACAATTCTAGACAAGAAATAACAATAAGCCTGAATAAGAATTACCATGGGATTCCAGCAATGAAGACAAAACACACAGCTCAGACTAACCTGGGTCACATGTCAGAGAAAACTTCCCTGTGGATGGGCTGTCCAAAGTGAGAACATGCCTCCCTGTGTTTTGTCTATAGGGAGGCATATTGAAAACAGAATGCAGTAAAAACATATCTGTCCTATGCCTTGACCAAGCATTTAGGACTGAAGGAACTAAGAAAAGAACTGGGGTAAATTTTGTAAATGTCCCTAGCTACCCCCACCACCTGAGTTTTAGCAATTTTTTCATAGTAAATTCACTGACTCTTCTACACAACTTCTCAAAGAGCACGTCAGATATTCCAAAAATCACCACACATAGGGCAATATTTAAAATACAAAATACATTTGTGGATTTTTTTCTATGTATGGTGACTTTTTGGAACATCCTATGTAATAAGTATCCTTGTTGATCAATGGTGTATTTTAAACTTTTAAAGTCCCTTCTCATCTTTAATCTCCTTTTATACCAATATTTGCAGGACGGGAAGTGTACTGCAGGGTCATCTTAACCTAGAGGTCATGGAAACTCACCTCTGTAACAGGTATCATGTTTCCAGAACAGACTTCATTGAAAACACTATGTCTTGTGACAAACACATCATATTCACGTTCATCATAGCACACTTTACAAGATTTGGCTTGGGTGTGATGGTTATCATATGTTAGAGACAATCAAACCATGTTAATGTGCTATAAGAGCCCAGTAGACCCTCTGTCAGCACGCAGGAAAAAATCATAAAGAAACTTAATATTTTGAAAATGAAACCAATTCACCTTGAAGATGCTTTGATATCTGAGTTGTTTGCTCATCACTCATTGACTGTCTCACACACACAAACCCATTTATGAGGCCAAAAAAATAAGAAAATGCTAGGTTGAAAGCTTTACAAACTTCTAAAGTCATAATAGTACTTAACAGTTGGAGGAAGATCACAGACCCCTTTTAGTGTCAGTACCTTGATTTATTGTCTTTTGGGTTCCTATTATTATTCAGCACTCACTCTATTCTTTAACTTTTCTTCCTTCATCTTTTCTCTCCAATTAGATCAAAGGTTCTTTGAGGGTAGGAACTGTGTTCTTTTTCCAGAATGTCCAATTTTCAAACCACTTGGGCTTCAATAAGTATTTACTAAGGGCTACGGTTAGCTCACAAACCTCAAAACGGTCTAGCTACGAAACAACTCATCACCATGATTATATTTTTCAGTGATTCTCAAATTTTAATGTAAACAAGAATCATGAGGGAAGCTTGTTAAAATGTGGATTCCCAAATATAAATTATTATGTTTTAAATAATTCCCTCTATTTTCCATGATTATTATTATTAGTCTTTCTTTGCAAAACAAATTTATTAAAAACAGGATGTAATAGAGCCTTGGGATGGCAATGATGGTTCTTGTAGAGAGAGAACTTGACACGAGATGAAGCAGCTCTGAACTCTTCCTCTCTCAACCCACTCTCTTCTTCCTTTCAGGAATATGCATTGAGTCCTTGTTAAGTGCCAGGTACTATTCTAGGTCCTGAAATTCAACTGGTTGACAAAATGTGCAACATATTTGAAGTTACCACATTTAGATTCCAGTCGAGGGGAGTGTAGAAAATAGACAAATAAAGCTTAGTATTATTTCAGGTATTGTTATGCATTATAAGGAAAATAAAGAGATGCAGATGATAAAGATGGATGAGGGAAGGAGACTAGAGAATGTGGTCCACTAGGTGATACACAATCTGAGGACTGAATGACCAGAGAGAATCAACCATGCAATAGACTGGAAGAGTACTTTCTGGGAATAGAGAACAGCAAGTACACAAGTCCTGAGGTAACAAAGAATCAATACGAATGTTGCCTGGAACTTCTGAGGGCCAAACTTGGGTACAGGAACAGGAGACTGGAGTAATATTGAGTTACTTAGAAGGAAAGTTACAAAAATGCTCCTAGCTCTCATAGAACTAAGGAAGATGAAGTAATTTAACAAGTGTCATACAAACACTTCTACTTTTTTAAAAAGCGTATTATTGGAACTCTGTACCCTCAAAACAGCTCCTCATAATTCCTTTTTCTTGCTGCTTTGTGATAAGAGGATTTCATCACCGCTAGAAGCTTACATTTTCTAATACTGACCACTGAAAATGAGCTCACTTTGAATTTCTCTGCAATCCAAATGACGTGTCCATCACTCACTGGATTACTCAAATGCCGCAGGGTGTAGTAAGCCGTACAATCTTGTCTTTAAGAATGTATATATTTTGAAGGAGAAATGCAATTTGACATAAACTATATGATACCTTCCTTTATTTTGCCTCTGAATTATTTTCCAGTTCTTGCATTGACTTTTCATTTTACTGGACAGCTAAAAATTCTTAGTATTAGTACTTTCAACTAAGCAGTGTTGGTTTGTCCAAATAATTGAGTGCCTATGGAAGGCATGGACCAAAGACAAGCATGTCGCTGGTATGTGGAAAATGTACCCCTGGGGGCTACATCTGAAGTGAAGAGATAGCTACTTAGCTCCAAACCTCCCTGATCACTCACTGTTCTTCCACGAGCCATCTGGGAAATGGTTGCCCAGGTGACAGTGGGCCTTCTGTGACAAGGGCCCATCCTCTTGAAATGGAAATCTGTAAATGGCTTCATTTCTCAGGATCCACCATATGGCAAGAGTCTTTATCTTCATGTTCCAGATCCAGAGTGGAAAATGACATGCGTTCCATGTCCCTTCTACTCTGCTGTAAGACTAATATCATCTCTCTGAGAGTTCTGTGTGTGTGTGTGTGTGTGTGTTAGTTTGGTTACACATTGAACTGCAGATCTAAATCTAGAAGTTTCCCACAGCCACAGAAATTGGGTTCTTTGTTGCTATCTGGCCAATCCAGTTAGAAATCAATGGCTTCCAAAAATGGGAACCAGGTGAGTAGTGGCAAAATACAGTAGAGCAGTTTTGGTGACAGACATAGAAGACAGAAATGAGCTCCTGGAATATTTGTGGGACAAGGTCTAAGACAAAGAGTTGGGAAAGAAGAAAAGTAAATATCTTCATTGTTACAAGAAACTCTGAGTCGCCTTCAGTTAGCCATATTAGAGTTACCATTGGAGCTCGCGTGGATTGCCAAGGAGTACACAGGGGAGATGAGTGTGGAAAGGGATGTTTTAAACTCTACTCATACTGCTCATCACTGACTTGACTCGCAGCCTTCTCTGAACAAACTCAGTGATTTAATCTCACCAGTAATTTCGTCTGCAGCCATTTGAGACATGACTATCACAGCAGACAAGCTGCAATTTGTGAAATTCAGGTGCAGGGGATTAGGACCACCTGTGGAATTTAATCTTGACGTTATAATGTTAATAACATTGTGTTACTGAACACAAACACTACGTATTTTTCAGCCTTTGGGACCTCCAGCCTTGGAGATGTGAATGGTTTCCTAAATAGTTGTCTGTAACTCTCTCCAGATTTTGTAAATCAAAGGCAAATAAAAAGTCTGCTGGAATCCTGATTCAATATGTAGCAGCATATGGCTCCACGGTCATCACATTCAGCGTATCCTATGATTTTTCTGAGCCCGATATAAAAGTGGGAAAAAAGCAACGAATATCATTCGGCAATATAATAAAAATAGAAAAGCTTTCATTTCTTACCCTCTTTTGTGTTAATTAGGGGAAAATATTCCCAGCAATATTCTAACAAACAATTTGGACCTCTGTTGGGCAAGACTACAGGAAGACCGCAAACAAAACCTATTTGAAAAGCAACTTTTGGAAAAGATAGTTTGCACTCATATCTACTGATGATCATCAGAAGTGGGACTCTGGGGCTGGAGGAATGGCTCAGTGGTTAAAGCACATGCCTAGCGAGTGTTAAACTGGGCACGGGTGGCACATGCCTGTAATCCCAGCACTCGGGAGGCTGAGACAGGAGGGTTGTGGTGTGTCCAAGGTCAGCCAGTGCTCCACAGTGAATTCAGGACCAGCCTGGGCTACAGAGTGAGACCCTTTCTCAAACAAACAAAAAAACAAACAAGAGAAATAGAACTCTGCCGAGTTTCCAGCCAGTTCAAAGATAACATGAAGGAAGGCCAACAAATACATTTTAATCAAAAATTTACTTTAGTTCGGTAGGGCAATTGGATGTTGCCTAAACAGAAAGTATGGATTTTAAGGTTTGCATTTGTTCTTTTGCTTCCGGTGGGGCAAGCCTCACTGAAACCTTGGATATGGAATTTTGTGAGGTGCTGGTTTTCTGTGGAAGAACCTTATTGATACTGATACTGATAAATAACTGTGAAGATTCTCTACCAAGTATCCCAAGGACCTTTCCCACATTTATTATTCACACACACTCCACAGTTTGTACAATGCCCCCCCTTTTTTCTGCAGATGATTTCAGTTTTTCATGGGAGTTGTAACATTTCCCCTCATTGGCAGGGCTGTTCTTCATTTTAATGACTTGAAGCTTTGATACTCGACAATGGAATCAAACCTGTCCATGTGAGTAAACATTATTTTGAAAAAATAAACACAAGGACATCACAATTTGTGCTAAAAGATCAATACTCTAAGTTGCTGTCTGTCCAGCAGCAGAATACAAGGAGTGTTCGTATCTTTCCAAAAGCAGGTCGGAACGCTCAGTAAATTGATCTTTTGACACTCCTATTAATCAAAGCTTCCCAAGAGTTAAGAGTCCTTTCCACTAAACAACAACTATGAAAATCCTCAAGTTCAATATATTTATCAGGCTCCAGTTACACACAAACGCTACATCCATCCACAGCCAGAAGTCAACGTCTAAACTTTCCCAAACTTCAGCCCTTATCAGTCGCTTGCACAAGCAGATCCGAAGAAGGCAATCAATCAACAACTAAAACAGAAAGTGGAAGCTGTAGGTATGCACCCCAAGGCCTGCTCCTTTCAGATTTTAAGGGTCTGCCAGGCAACCCAACCACCACCAGGATGGCTTTCCAATCAAACTGCCCCTCTCTTCTGCTTCCAGATGCCTTCCCAGTCCGAGTTCCAAGTTCCATCTTTAGGGAAACTTTCCTTGCCCCTTGCCCCTTCCTGGGAATGTGGCCTTTCTCCTTCCTGTACTCCATGGCTCTGTTTATAACTAGCATTTGCCATATGTTTATATTTATCAGTTTGTTTATCGATAGTACTTCTTGCGTTTTCCTTGGGCATTTGAAGGTCCCTAAAGGCTGGGTTCTGATTAGATTGCTTGGTGCCTCCCAAATCCTAACATTATGTATTGCACAGATGAGCATCAGTGACTTGATTGTGTTTTTTTTTGTTGTTGTTTTGTTTTGTTTTGTTTTTTGTTTTTTAAGTTTGGCTCTTCAGGCACGACAAGAGTGATCTCACACCATAGGAGTATCTGCAAAACATGGCTTTGTTCCACAGCCATGCGATTCGGTTAAATAAAAAGTTAACAGAATTGAGAGATTCCAAGAAATCTCCTAGCTTGGCAGAACAGAGCAGTGTGGTTTAATAATAACATATGAACAGCTTCAAATAATGAGGGACGTATTTAAACTGCATTAACCTATCTCCAGCATCAGGAAATTTGATTCGAATTCTCCCAGAGGCTGCATCCTCCTCCCCCCAACCCCGCAACCGAGGATTTACTATTCCAGGGAAAAGAGGCTCAATTTTTAAAAATTCATCATATTAATTATTAGCCAAGTCATGCAGCAGCTTCCCGGAAGGAAAGCAGAGACAAAACGGGCTCTCCAGCCAATGGAAGCTGAGTTTGTGCCTGGAACCTTCCGTGCCTGCCTGGGCACCGCTCCCCAGAGCCCGGCGAGGTAGTCCAGCCCAGAGTCCCGGGGACAGTGCCGCTCCGGGGCGGGCGCAGAAGGTTCTCCGGCGAAGGTGGTGGTACCAGAGAGGGAGCCACTCCCCCCATCCCTGTTCTCTGCAAAACTTTGCATCCCTCTCCCGAAAGGATTCCGCCCGGCGGCCACGCCGCGCCGCTCCCGCCCCGCGGGGCCCCTCCCGGTTTCAGCCCCTGCCAGGCGTCTCCCTCCCGCGCCTCCCGGCCCGCGGAAGCGGGAAGGCGCAGGTGCGCGGGGTCGCCGGGGGCGCGCAGTCACCTTGTGGTCCGCCACGCCGAGGTACCCGTCCAGCGGTCGCGGTCCCGCGGGGGCTGCCGGGCGCGCCGGGGGGCTGCTCTCCGCCGCCGGCTGCGCGCTGCCCGTGGCCGACGCCGGCGGCGGCTGCTCCTTCTGGCCGCCGAGGTTGCTGTACACGAGCAACAAGCTGGTGCACATGGTGGTGAGCGCCAAGCACACCGCCAGACCGTGGCGCTGCGGGAGGAAGCAGGGAGAGGGCGGCTGAGCGCCGGGGCAGGCGCGGGGCCGGCGGGCGGGCGGGTCCCCGGAGGGCGGCGACCCCGGCCCGCCGCACGGCCCCGCGCGGGCTCCCCGCTTCCGCCCGGTCCCCGGTAGAGGGCAGGTGGCGCGCGGCGCCCGGGTGGGGGACCCTCCGCCCCAGCCGGGCTGGGACTCCCCGCACCCCCGCGTCCTCTGCTTCGGACCCCCGCGGCTCACGCTGGCCGTCTCCGCAAGTTTGAAATCCGACCCGGAAACCGAGAAAGTCTGCGAAGCTGCCCCCGCCCCGCGCCGCGCGGTGTCCGCCCGCTGTCGCCTTGGGGCACGTTCCTTCCCGCCCCGAGCCACCGGCCCGCCTCCCCGCCGTCCCCTCGGGCCACACGCTCGCCGGAGACCCCTGCACCCCGGCTGCCCGGGCGCCCACCCCGATCCCCGGCAGGCAGAGCGGGGACTCCGGAGCGGTCGCGTGGAGCAGGTGGAAAGTTGTCCCTTATAGCGGCAGACCCGGCAGCGCAGGGACGGGCACCCCTCAGCGCTCCCGGCGCGACCCCAGGACGCCGAGCCCTCGCCGCTGCCCGGCTGAGTTGCAGCGACCGACTCACCATCAGGGTCTTCATTGTGGGCACCGCTTTCGTGCGGAATCCTCAGGCGCGCGCGTCCGGGGCCACTTTTCCTTGGAGGGTTTCCATGGTGGGCGAGAGGCGCAGGCGGCTTTGATTCCCGTCCCGAGGCTGGCGTGGCTGCGCGGGCTCGGGAGCCGCGGGACCCGAGAAGCGCCGCTGTAGCAGAGATTAGAGGCTGAATTAAAACTGAACCGGACCCTCGTAGCCTCACAGTGATCTACACAACTGCTGCCTGCCGCCGCCTGCTGGGTCCTAAAGGCCTCTCCATCCCCCTACCCGCCCCCAAATAATCCGTTCAGCGGAGCGAAATTTCTGAGGCAGGAGAGTTAACCGTGCCCTGTACCCACTTCTTGGTATGAGGGTTTATTTATCTTTTACGAAGTCATCAGACCAAAAGGATCCCGCCCGCGATAACCATTTGATGATCTGAGGACCGAATGCTCTGTTTTGTGATTTGGGTAAAAACAAGTCAATTCCCCAAATGTCGATAGATAGCTCTATTTATAGCTTTGACATGTATGTTCATAGCCTAGAGAAATCCATTATGAAATTATTTTTTTCCTCAAAATATTGCATCATATATATTTAAGTTTTCCAGTTGAAAGCTTTCTATTTTTCCTTAATTTCACATTGCCAAATCTAGTTAATCTCATGCAATCATGTAATTTATTATAATTTTAGGTCATCATATTCCATTAAAATTATTTCACTCATTATAGGTTTCAAAGATTACAGTTTATATTTCTACCTAGTCTTTGAGTTCAACTAAAGGATTTTAAAGTTTTAAAAACATTCAGCACATATACCCATCTGATTGACTGCACTTGTATTCTTAATATCAGTGATGAATTTCTGGCTACTAGAGACAAAACTGGTTATGGCTTACAAGCACCCTAAGGCCTTCGGAGCGGTCCTTATGTTAGTCCCCTGCACTAAAGGTACGTAATTCCACATTCAGAACTTTGATTAGCATTATGAACATAATTACTGTTCCATGTTGGGGAAATTCACATCAATGGCCTTTCTTAAGGAGACTCTCTTCCTTGCGTTTAATTACAAATAGCATTTGTTAAATGTCTAATTTAACTAAAAACATATTTCTTGTGAAATTACTCAGCTAAAATAGTTGTCTTAATGTATTACTTAACACTTCACCTGCAGCGGAGTGATGCTTGAGATTATATTAAGATGGAAACGATCAACAGACCAACTGAACCGTGGGTACAATAAGTGCTTTCTCAAGGCCAAAAAAGGCATTACAATCCTATTTAATCTTCTCTAAACTATGGCTGGACCGATAATACAACAGGAACTACTTTTAACTGATGAGGCCTCCTTCCATACTTTGTATGAAAAAGGTTCAAACGATTTGGTTCACTAATGAGTATCTGTGCAAGGCATTCAGGGAAAGGGCAAGAAACCCACGTGGCTTAGCCTTTCAAGGAAAAACAAAAAGCAAAAATTCAGAACCGTGTCCAACATTGCCAGTCTTGAAGCTATTTATTCAATTTGTGCTTCGGGCATGAATAGTACCAGTTGTTAGCACAGGAAATGCAGCAGCCAGAAGAGAATCTTCTCGGGTGTTGGCAATTCTTTATTGTATGGTTGCACTTGACACTCAAATTAATGAAACAAAGCACCAACTTGATGAATCATTGCAAGCAGATGATCTGGGGTTCTCCAGGGCTCCTTTGAGAAGCTACTGGTGGCAGCTCCTGCATTTGCCTGGCTTGCTTGCCTCCATCTAGCCAGTTGCCCAGTGACCGATAAAACACTTCTAATCCATTTTGCCATTCCTGTAAACAGAGCCATCATATTTATGATTTAAGCTCATGACGGCATGTTGGACATCTGTTACACAGGATGTCTGACTAAATTCATTATATTTATGTCCCCCCACTCCCCAGCCCTCCTGGGATATCTGTGAGCTCATTGCAAAATATACTTATGAAATGGCCAGGGGAAATTTAAAAATTTAATTCTGAGCTTGATTTGAATGACTTCAAGATGTCTGGCTTCCAACTATTTGATTAGATTGATGGGTATTTCTGGCCTGAGAGCCAAATGGACAAGATGGGGCTGGGGCAGTGTGTGTGTGGGGGGGGAGGGAGGGGACAGATAAAGAAAACAAGTGATGCAAGTTAATTCAATTTGCTGATCATTTTATGAGTGTCTGTTATCTGATGGTTCTGTATGAGAGAATATAGATGTGAGTAAAGCTGACATTTTTCTCTAAGGGCTGAGACTCTAGCATGTGTGTGGGTGTTAAGACATGTCCATGCATAGATAATAAATTATAGAGTACTATGGATTAAAAAATAGTTATCAAGCCCCTATGATGGTGAGCACCTACTCTGTCTAGCACCTGCTTGGTCGCAGCCATTGGGCACACCTGGATTGGTAGACCTGCAGGCCCAGGCAGCTCCCAGTCTATTCCCAGGTCGGTTCGATAAACCTTCATGCTACAAAGAATTACGAATGATCAGCATGCCTGGTTTGTTTCTCGTCTTTAGATTGCCTGCTTATTTAAGATCTGAGGGGTTTGAGATTTCAAGGGCACCCATCTATATTTATGTAACTTTATGCACACCCTTAAGTGACTAATTCAAATAGCCAGAACGAGCCCAAAATAGGCAGCACTCACAAACACCTGAGTGACTTGGAAACAAGTACACAAGTCAATGAAGCATTTTCAGTTCCTCTAACTTGCACAGTTCAATATAAAGCAAGACAACAGATCACAGTTTGCTTCTCAAAACCCAGGTAGCTGAGATAGATTTCTCACCATTTAAAATTTGGCCACATTTCTGCCTCTGGTGCTATCACATCCAATCAAATAGATTCCTATTTTTGAAAAAAAAGAAATGGAATGAAAAAGAGATTGAGTGTCCACAGTGTGAGGTATCTGATAAAATGAGGCATGAGAATTTATTTATGAAACAAAGATGACGTGGGAGGAGGCAGGCAGAATCTGAAGCTCCGAGGGATTGCTGGCCTTTGCACACGCCACAAAGACAGCACAAAGCTACAAAAGAAGGAAGAAAGACAGACGGCTGAGAATCCAGGAGCCTTGCCCCGGACTCTTAGGTGACGTCTAATTCAGAAATAATTGCACCACAGATTTCAAAGGTGGATGAAAAGCAGAAAACAACTCAGTGTAAACCGAACTTGAGACATAACTGCTTTTCCCCTAATGGTCTTAAAGAAAAAGAAGAAAGTTCTGCAAAATGCAATGAAAGCATGGAAGGTAGCAATGTCAGAAAGCACTAGAAAATCTGGTCCTTGTTGTTTGTGTCCTTCAGCTTAGCCTTCAGAATCCCAGTGGGAGAGCCAGGCCCTGAAATGTGGCTCCCAGGAAACAGAGTCTCATCTCAGCACTCATCATCACCTCTGACAAGTTGGGTCTCTCAAGTAGCCCTGACTTAATTTCGTCATTTACAGAATAGCAGAAACCTTAAAAGCATTGTTGTGAAAGTTAAGTGAGACGGTACATGTGAAAAGCCTAGGGCCATGATAATTAGTTGTGAATAGTACTTTATGATTACAATTAATAAATGGGATCTGAAGGTAAAACACTAGGGTTTGATTTTTATTCCTAATAACTGCCTGACCTTGAACAAGAAATTAAAAAAATATTCCACAGAATGTTGACTTTTCTGTAAAGTGGATATAACAAAGTCATTCCCACAAATCATTAGAGAACTGATTAAAATGTCATGTCACATGGTTGAATATGGTTTATGAAGGGTCCCTCTCCAGGGTGGTAATACTGAAAGATGGTACCAACATTTAAAAGGTGAGGCTTAGGTCATTGAGCACAGCCTCTCAAAAGGGGTTGTGGGACTCCAACTCTCTCTGCTTCCTGGCCCGCCATGTGATCCTTCCTCTTAACACTGTCAGCCATCTACCATTTTTTATGATGTCCTCATGAGAATTCAGTCCAATGCAAGTGATACAGCCTTGTTCCTTCCCAACTGCGAGCTAAATAAATCTCTTTCCGTACAAAGTCAGCTGTCTCAGGCATTTTGTTATAGTGATAGAAAGCTGACTAATACAAATGTCCATTCACTTACTTGCATATATCAATTCAGAATTTTATCATTGTTTTTGGTCTTTCGGATGTGGGAGACATGTATGAGGCTTACATTCAAGCAAGGACCTAATATTTTAGATTTTCAGACAGAAAGCCCAATGTAGTTAGGGACTGAAGTGCATGTGTTGTTTTTGCTAGGATGGTGACAATTCAGGGGTGTAACTACAGTGAGTGAGCCATGAGTCTATCTGGAGGAAGAGTGTTCCATGGAAAGGGAATAGTTTATGTGAAGGTCATGAGGTAAGGGTTTCCTAGAAACACTGAAGCAACAGAGGGGGTCCGCACTTCCAAAGTGGATGGAACCAGAGGAAGAGTAGAAGGGCTTCAGGGCAGAGAAACTGTGTAGGGCCAGAATGTTGTGGTCCATGAAATGGGCAGAGTGGAGGGCACAGAGCAGGCAAAGTCGTGCATCTTAATGTTTTGAGAGGATTAACTATTGATAGATCTTGTGTGAGGATTAGCTTTTGGAAGAGCCAAGGCAGAAAAAGGCTCTAATAGTATTCTACGTGAGAAGAAGTCATTATGTTTTTGAATATGACTGAATTAGAAAAGAGGCAAGACAAGGCACAAGTCGTGTAGACTGAGCAACCATGAGGATTCAGTTATGTTTCCAAGGTGGGAAATTCTGTGAGAGAATCTTTGTCTCTTTCTCGTCGCTGGACACAATACTCAGCAACTCCACAATTTGAAGGGAAAGACTTTATTTCTGCTCACATTTTCAGCCGTCTCATTCCATGCATGGCCTGCTGACTCCAAGGCAGAGATGGCGGGGCAGAAGGGCCTTGGGGGGAAGAAAACTGCTCACACACGGGGCCCAGGAAGCAGAAGGAAAGGGAGGAGCCACAGACAAGAATGGACTGGTCTGGGTGTGACAGATTAGATCTGGGATGTCCCCCAAGTCTGATGTTTGGAAGGTGACTTAATGATGGGATTAATTCACTGATTTCCGGTGCCATTAAGGAACAGGGCCTGGAAGAATATATGTTAGCTTCACCCTTCCTCGCTCTTGTATTCCTGCTGCTGTGCTGTGATCACTTTCTCCCAGCCAGGCCTTGACCTGTGCTTTCACCCGTGCCAGCCACCAAAGAACCAAGAAGTCCCGGAACTGTGAGCTAAAATAAGCCTTTCCTCCCTGGCGTTGGGGGGAGGTCAGGTACTGTGTCCCACCAAGAAAAAAGTAACTAAGACAAGCAGGTCACACACCCCTTGTGACTTATTCTCCCAACCAAGCCCCACCTCAGAACAGCTCATGAAATCATTAGGAGATTTATCCCTGGATGATCCAGTCACCTTCTGAAAGTGTGACACTTGTGTATGGGCCGGGAAGCGGTGATTTTGGATTTAAACCATAACAGAGAAGCAAGTGTCAGGAACTGGGATGAGGAATTTGGATTAGGCATACTCAGTATGAGATGTTGGGCAGTTGATGATTCAGGGACAGTGTCGAGCTCATATATATTAAGTGGATATCACAAGCAGAAATGGGCATGTTCACCTAGGAATGAGCTAGGGCACAGAAGAGGAGGAACCTCAGGTCTGAACCTGAATGCTCCAAATTTCAAATGCCAAGAAGAGGAGGAGTTGTGAAGGGAAGCCACAACACTGAAAACAATAAATGACTAACTGAACTTGCTATGATTTAGGTGGCTGATTATTTCCATTTTGAATGGATTTTGCACGCTGAGGCAGTTAGTCATTCATGTTCTCAAAGCACTTTTCAAATTCTATTATCTCACAGAGCATATTTAGTCGTATTTATTTTTGTATTTATTGTTGATACTCCCTTCTAACTATGAATTTTTCTGGAACTGAGACTTCATTCTGTTGCTGCTTAGCTCCACCAAGCCCAGCCAAAACTGATGATGCTAACATTAATCACTAATGTTTATCTAGTCCTCACTGTGAGCCAGGGGACGGGAGAAGATTTACATTTAATAACTCCTTTATTGCCCACAACAACCTTGAGAGTTAGGTGCTACAACTATCTCCATTTCGCAAATGAGAGAGGTTCAAGTCAGAGAGCCCTTTCCCTAAAGTCACTAATATAAGAAGTGGTAGCATTGGGCTTAGTAAATATTTATTAAAACAAATAAACAGTTATGAGACAGTGAATGAATGAAAGTTTCATAAGAGTTTCCACAACTAATTTTGTGTGCCGAACACAAAATTGGTCCAATTTGCAGGAACTTAGTTAAGACCCAATCTTTAGATAATATAACCAAGGCTGTTTTCTCATGTCATGACGTACTTCTTTTTGCTGCTGTAATTTGCAAGATATATACATATAATAAAGTGAGTAAAATTTTAGTGTGCAATGTGATGAGATTTGGCAGAATCATGCACCTGTTAATTGGCACTCATATCAGGATATAGATCATTTCGATCTCCTCAGAAAGCCCTTTCCTCTTTGCTTGCAGACATACTGTCCCATCCTAATAAGCAGGCAGAGAAATGCTGTTCTGATTTTATAGATAAGCCTCTCCTTAATACAGATGATGCCATATGTACATACTGTTTAGCCTAGCTTCTTTCACTTAGCATAACGCTTTTGAGATATTTTCATGCAGTTAAATGTATGAATATCTTAATTTGTTTTTATTATTGAGTATTGTTTTGTTGTGTGACCACCGCACAGTTTTTTAATTCATTTTCTTGCTAATGATTGCTTGAGATGTTTTCAGGTTGAATATCATATGAGCAAAGCTACTAAGAACATTTGTGCATAGGTCTTTCTGTAGCCGTGGGCTCTCAGGTTTTCTTGTGTGTGTAGCTAGGACTGGAATGGTGGGATCTAATGACTGGTGTAGAGTTAACTTCCAGAGAAACTGGCAGATTTTTTTCACAGCACTTGAATCATTGTATAGCCCCATCAACATTGAATGAGCGTTTATATTTTCTCACATTGTTGTTACCAGCAGTTAGTATAACCAGGTACTTTTTTCCCAGCACTGGGGTCTGAATCCAGTGAGCTATAGTCCAATTCTTTCTTATTTTTATTTTTATTTTAATTTTGAGTCAGTGTCTTACTAAGTCACTAAGTTTCCCATGCTGGGCTTGAACTTGGCAATCTTCCTGCCTCAGCTTCCCAGACTGCTGGGATTACAGGCGATATTTTAGGTATCATTTGCTTTTCAAAAGACTTCTTCAGTTTTTGAAATAAATTTAAAAATCCCTGATTAGGACTCAGGATCCTACACAGTTTGGCTCATCATTCTTTTTTTTAAGATTATCTTCTAACTCACTACATAAAAAACACTTGGAACTGGCCACAGACACTGGCCTTGAAATTTACAGGATTTCCCGTCACTCTCTGAATCTTTGGAGAAGTCCCTGTATCTGCACTCCTTCGTATCACAGCCTCAGCCCCCTCCCAGCGTGTGGCCTCCCAAGCCTGTGGACAGAAGCAAGGGTCCTCTTGTGTGTCAAGCACAAGCTTGACCTCACAAGACCAGAGTGACCCGGCCTCTGACATGTAGCTCCAGCGACTGAGAGGACTTTGATTCTGCCTTCAGTTTTCTCATTCATAACAAGTGGATAGACGTCAAACCTTTCTAACGGAGTGGTGTGTAGGCAAAATGTACTAATTATGTAAAGTGTCCATCAGTCTTCTGGGTACAGGGATGAATCCATCTTCAGGAACATTTAGATGGATTTAGGATATAGCCTGTTTGATATATAGAAAGTCAGATTCATTCTTCAGATATTTGTTCAGCCTATTGTAAAAATAGTTGCTATGTGTATTTGTACCACCTGTCAGGCATTATGTTTCTTACAGGCTGCAGCTAATTGAATCCTCACAATGACGGCCTAGCGTAAGGAATGGAGACATCACTATTTTACTAACAAGGAAGTGGAGCTATATAGAGAAGTGAGGTCATTTGTCCAGGGTCATGTGACAGGTATGACCAGATTTGACCAGGTTTGTAGAGGCTGCTCTCACAACCTCCACCTCCACAGTCCAGTGTTTTGGAAATGCTCTGATGCTTGGTCCAACCCTCTGTGAGATGCAGTTGCAGAGAGGACTAAGCCAGCTCGCTCTGTAGAGGACACACCCATGGGCTCACAACTGCACCATAGGGTGCGAAGGGTACGCAGTGTGATCAGAGATCTGGTGAGTGTCAGTTTATTTTTAATTATTACAATAAAAGACACAATGGTAATAAATTCCTCTCAGAGTACCCTTCCTTACTTCAAATACACTTATTTCATTCTTCTTACCACTTTCTGAAACAGTTCTGGAAGTCCTCTTTTATGAGTGTCTTTGTGAAGTATGATTTTAAAAAACTTCAGGGGATGATGATTATGGTGAAGGTGGTGGTCGAATACCATCGGACACCAAGGCAGACTTGTACAAACGTCGCGGTGTGTCCCCACCTGCCTTATTCCTTGGATCTGGCATGGTGTGATTTCTTGTTTCCCCCCAAATCAAAATGACCATGAAAGAGAAACATTTTGAATGAATTCAGGACATCGAGGCAGCCCCAATAGTGCTACTAAAGACAAGAAAAAGGACTTTGGGAAGTGGCAAGAGTGAGGGGACAAGTGTGTTTGAGGAGATAGGGAGTGATCTGAGGAGTATTTATGAATGTGTCTTTTACTGTAATAATTTTTTTAAATCTAAACATTTAATGTAGTTTTAGATCATGCTCCATGGAAGCCGAGTTACAACAACAAAGTAGAAAGGGCAGGAAGGAAGACACACACCCATGTAGTGGGGCAGCATGACCAAAGGAGTGGGAACACAGAACCTCGTGGCAGGTCATGGGACCAGCCAAGATGCCAGTGAGTGAGGCAGGGACTCACAAGAAGCAGGATGGTTCTGTACAATTGCGCAGGTTGTGCAAGACACAAGGCTGCATGTGTAAGTATGCCTCGCTCAGCAGAGCTGCAGATCTGTATGTATCATTTTCCAACTTCTCTGAATATGAGCTTCCAGCATGTTGCTTTACACAGAGCAGAATGTTATAACAAGTTTCTAGTAGGTAGAATTAGAGTGTTATAAGTACAAAGAGGCTTTCCAAATCTGCACAGGCCTGTTGTTTGGGCAGGGAGTAGCCTGCTCAGAATTACCTTGTAGGTTGATGTCACTGGAGACAGTTAGCGAGAAGGGTGGATTCGTGCAGGAGAGACAGGAGCCAGAGAGCAGCTAGAAGACTGTGGCAGAAATTCAAGTGAGAGATAAAAGCTTTGGACAGCACAGTGGGAGCTGAGATAGATTCAAGAAGTTCTTCGGCAGGTATGATGTTATAACGGCTATTGTGGATCAAATCCTAACGTTTGATAAGCAGATTTATAAATAGAAGGCTTTGCTTTTCCCATGTAAAATAGCATGGATCGTTCCAGTCACATTTCAGGCTGATATAGAATAATAGGAATGGCTTACATCGTGTCTGGTTTGAGTTCTCTCAGAAGCATGTGTGAGTTTTCATTCAGCAGGTGCAGACCCCTCTGGGGGAATGGGGGTGACACAGAAGGGGAAGGCAGCCAGTAGGTGGTGTGTTTATCCAGAACATTAGTACGGATGTAAACTGGAGCTCGATTCTGCTGGGCGAATTCTAGCAGCCAGTGTCAGATCTCGGGCCTCAGCTACTCCTTCTGGGGGTGGAGGGGGCAGGATGTATGGGTGCAGGGTGGAATTCATTCCTTAGCACCTACGGCCTATAGCATATAGGTAGTGAAGCTTGTGGTATCAGAAGGCTGGAGAAAGGAGTTTCTTATGCAGATGTGCAGGTGCTGAAGATTTTGAGTCCCCAGTCTGCACTGAAGTGGCAAAGGCACAGGAACATGGGCGGGCACAGGAGCATCTGCTGCACATGGAAATTGCTCTTCTGAGTTTTCAACAGACTCAAATTGATCCTGTCATGTGAGGCTCCCACTGTGTCCCCATAACCTTGTGAGGCAGCAAAACGGGCAGCTCCCATTAATGGTCAGGCCCTTCCCCCCATGGCTGCTCTTCCACACAGAAACACTTCTTGTCACCGTCCCTCTTTTCCTCACTGCTGATTTCTTTAGATTTCTTCCACATGACCTCAACTGTGAGCAGCTGAACTAGGAACCTTGTACTAGCCAGATTTGTCCCCCCACGCCTTAGCAAACGGGAGGTGTTTAGTCAATCATGTAGGAAGTGCTAAGGAACTGTGGCTTGGATCTGGAGGGTCCCCCGAAAGCGTCATGTATTTGGCTGTTGTGGATTACCCATGGGTACTGTGTGCTGTTGGGGTATTGTGAATTACCTAGAGATACTGTGTGCTGGAAAGAGTAGATGCTTGGGGCTTGACCTGGAGGGGTGTGTGCTGGTTCTGCTTTTCATTGAGTCTGCCATGGGTGAGCTGCTCTTTCCCCAGCTGCCACCTCCACCAAGTTTCCACCACTGCTGGATGTCCATGAGTGGACTGTGACCTTCTGAAACTGTAAGCTGAAATAAATCTTTCCTCTCTTAAATTGTGGGTGGTGGATAATTGGTCCTAGCAAAGAGAAGGTAACTAAGACAGAAATTGGTACCAAAAGTGGGATTATTGCTATAACTTTACCTGACAATGTGATTTGAAAGGACTTGGAACTGGGTTGTGGGGGGAAATTGGAAGGGTTTGAATATGCAGCTAACAAGCTTTAGAATGCTGTGAGCTGAGTTTTGGGAGTTTCTGGTCGTAAGACCAAAATGTTGACAGAAGTATGGATTGGGAAGACCAGGCTCAAGAAATTTCAGATAAGAAGGAAGACTTTATTGGCAATTGGTTCAAAAACCACGCACACTATGCTCTGGAAAGAAAGTGTATCAGAATTTTGCCCCATGTCCTAGGACTGCCTGAAACTGAGATGAAGGGCAGTGCACTATTTAATTTGGCAAAGAAAATCTGAAGTCAACCCAATGCTCATGCTGTCACATGGGTACAGCTTATGGTTTTTAGCTAATTCTATGGTGACCAACAAGAAAGAATGGAAGAGAAAAATGAAGTAAAATGTCGTAAGTTTTGCCAGACTGAAAGGGCCTACAGATGTGGGGCAGAAGACCATAGGGAAATTCAAGAGATTAGGATTAAAAAGAAGCCAAGTACTTAAAAGACTATAAAGGCGGGATCAGAAATCAGTAAAACCCTGCTTCTTACCAAATAATGGGCAGAGAACAAAAGGAGCTGCTCTGAAAATAGTACCCCAGGGCAGCCTGTAGGGCAGAGAGAAAAGTGTTTGCTGGAATTCAGCCACCTCAGAACTCAGGCCAACAGAGCAACTGGCCAAGGTTTCCAGACTACTGCACAAGGCAGTGTCAGACATTGGCATTGTCCATATGGTCCTGGCTTTATAGACATGCAGAAATCAAAACCGGGGGGGGGGGGGGTTGTCACAGAGGTTCCTGCCCCGATTTCAGAGGAAGGCCTTGGAGAACAGGCGGTATGCTGTGGAAGGGCAATGCATGAAGCTGTAAAAGAGAAGCCTAAGGTGAAATGGAGACCCCAGAAATTTGGAGATGCCAGAAACATGAATTGCTCACTGAGGAAGGCTACAGATTGTGAACAGAGCCAGCCCAGAGGTGAGGCTGCAGGGTGGGGCCACTAATCCCTTTGAAGATCACATCTTCACACAGCTTTCTGGGGGTGCTGGACACAGAGCTGAATTTAATTGGACTGCAAGAATTGGTTATTATTCTGCTGGGCTTCACTCCTGCTTTGGTCTGGTTGCTTTCTACCCTCCAAGTCTTCCCCTTTTTAGAACGGGAATGCCTACCCTGTGTCATTATACATTGGAAGTGTGTAACTCTTCTTTGGGTTTTGCCTGAGCTCTCAGCTGAGAGACTGAGAGTTTGCCTTGGATCTCAGAGGACACTTTGGACTTAAGACTTCTTAACAGTGCCAAAACTGTTGACTTTGGCAACTCTTAAATAAAAACCTACATCTATTCGGTGTAAGTAGGTAGACATGAGTTTTCTGGAGGCCAGAGATGAAATGCTGTGATATGGATCTAGAAGGTTCCCCCCAAAACCTTATTATGTTGATGGTGGGGATCACCAATGTGTTGTTGGGCACTGGGGACTGGCTGGAAGGGGTGGATGCTTGGGGCTCTACCTGAAAGGGTGTGTGCTGGTTCTGCCCTTCCTCCTTTGCTTGGCTTGGTGTCTGCTCTGCCGTGAGCATGTCTTTCTCCAGCTGCTGCCTCTGTCATGCATTTCTACCATTGCTGGTTGACTGCAAACGAACTTTTGAAACTGTGGGCTAAAAATAAGAAACTGTGGACATCATGTGTTCTGTCCCAGGAATGAAAAAGTAACTTAGACAGGAATGAGCGGTTATTATCATCTCTTTGTTGGTGTTGTTGTCATGGTACTGGACATTGAGCCCACAGCTTTCTCGCTGATCACCATCCTCAGCTCTTTATATTTTGGGACAGGGTCTTGCTAACTCACCATGTTACCCAGGCCAGTCCCAAAGTTGTAGTCCTCTTCCCTCAGCCTCCTGGAGTGCAGAGATTACAGGCCTGCACTATCACATCTGTCTTATCCCTATTTTAGCTTGGTTAAGATCAGGATTAAGAGAGCTCAGAAACTTTCTCAGAGTCGCATGACCGGTTAATACTGGTGGGACTTGAACTCAGCTCTTTTATTTTCCCCCTGAGGGCTCTTGAGCCAGGCACAGCTCTGCAAAGTGACACATGCAAGGTGACCAGCTGATCTTTGCTCAGGGTTGATGCACCTCGCGGACATAGCACACACAGAACACGGGTGAATCTATTCCAAGAAACACCGTGTTGACTTTGCCAAGGGGAATAACTCAATGTCACCTTCAAGCCCAAGATCACTGAACAATGCCTGTTACTCTTTAGTTCTGTTATGGTATTACATTAATATCAGACAGATAAGGAATAGGGGAAATGGAGAGGAAGGAAGAAAGACATTAGCTAACTTCATAAATATGTTCATGACACAATCTGAAGGGAGTAGCATTGGTTTGAGGACAAACCAATGACTAATGGAAAACCACAGAACTTCAGCACAGAGATCTATGCTTGAAGAGTTGATTCACCAACTGAGTGGGCACAGTGGAGAACGACTGTGACACACTCTGGGAGACTGGAATAGGAGGGTTGTAATTTCTAGCCTCGCCTGGGCAACTTAGCAACTTTGAAGGCTGTTTCAAGATGAAAGAGAAATAAATAAATAGTAAAGGTGTAGTTTTAGTGTAAAGACCCTGAGTTTCATTCCAGGTAACAATTTTTTTTTTTGAGATAGGTCCCACTCTGCAGCCTAGGCTGGTCTTAAACTCACTATGGAGTCCAGGTTGGCCTTGGACTCAACACAATCCTCCTGCTCCAGCCTCCTGATTGAGTGCTGGAATTACAGGCATGAGCCACCATGGCCAAATTATGTGGTGCTGGGGAATCGAACTCGGGTACTTAGTGCTTAACTTAGTACTTGCTAGGCAAGTGCCTCAACCATTGAGGCATCCCTCCAGTCCTCCAAATTTTTAAAATATTTATTTTGCTTTTGTTTTTATATATTTTACTTGTTTATTTTGAGGCAGGTCTCCCTCTGTAGTTCAGGTGGGTCCTGAACTCACCATGTAGCCCAGGCTGGCTTCCAACTCACAACTATCTTCCTGCTTCAGCCTCTCAAGGGCTAGGATTACAGGTGTGTGCCACCACACTCAGCTTAAAACCTATTTATAATATCTCAAGGTAAAACAGGGAAAAATAAAGGACAATATCAATTATAGCTTCCCATTAAAAATCCACCCCCCCCTTGGGTATCAAAGGAGCAGCCCTGTAGTATCCAGTGTAGCAATTCTAAGTCCCCACGTGTAGTGAGAACTGAAAACGCTCTGTGAGGCTGTACCAGGGAGGACGGCTTCCGTGTGCTTCTGAGACAGCCTGCGATATACCAGGTGTGGCTGCAGAAAGGGGAAGCCCTTGAGGTTTGCAAAGAAAGTTACGAGGGAATTCTTGAGCATGTTTGCCACCTTTTGTCTGATCCACCTGCTTCTCCAGCCTTTCTTCCCACACTAATGTGTATCATTCCATGTCTTGTTACTTGGGTTTGGAAATGTTGACTATAGATGGTCCTATTTAAGTAGCACTAAAATGTTCAACATTTTACAAGACAGTGTTTTTTAAAAGTCAATTTGAACCTTGCCTCCTCCTCAGGAGCATGTCCTTTTTTATCTGTGGAAACCTACACTTGGCCCCTAGGTAGGGTTAAAGATGCCAGATCCACTGTCAGGAAGATCGGGGTTTCAGTCCCAGGTCTACCACTTACCAGCTGTGACCTTGAGAAGCATACTGAACGTGTGCATGTTCTCTCCCACAGCCTTCCTCAGAGGGGTCCTTTTTAGCATCAATGAGGTGATAAGAGGACTAAATATGTATGTAGCACTTTCTACTTACTTAATTGTACCTTACTGTGACAAAATACCAGAAGCTGCAAACTTTACATAGAAAGAGGTTCATTTAACTCCCTGAAAGAAGGAGGTTCAAGGAGGAGGTTCTGACATTTGCTTCTCTCTGGTGAGGACCTCTTCACCGTGGATGCCAACTGGTATCGCAACAGTGCAAGTACAGGTGGGAGGAAGATTTTTGTCTTGTAACAGAAGCCAAAGAGACTCGTGTCAGGCTCGGGCTGTAATAACAACCTGATCTTCCAAGAACTCACTCTAGAAGTACACCACTCCCTTCTGAGTGTTGTGTCCTCAGAGAGCTAAGGACCAGGCCCACACCTCCTTATACTACCCCCTTGGGAACCAGCCTGTGACCCTAATAGCCAAACCATAGATAGCATCAGCTGACATAACAAATCTCTCTGGTAGGTATGATTATTATCTTCCTGTTACACACAAGGAAACCGAGGCACGGCTTGTGCAAGTTACATAGTTCCCAAATGGTAGAGCTGGTATTTGGACCCCAGCACACAATGAGCTTAAAAAAAGGGCTTTGTTAATTTTGGTTGTCCTTATGATTCAATCTAACTCAGCAGCTCTCTGAACATTAGAGCCTTTTGCTCAGGTTGATGCAGAAATGGGAAGAGCAGACCTCTTGCTGCTTCTGGGGTTGGGTGCTGGGAGGCACTGAGGCGGCACCACGTGGAAACCACCGGCCTTCCTGCGGCTGATGGAGAAAAGCAAACAATACAAAATGAAAACAGGCTGATGGATCCCTGTACGCTGTGTTCTGCTTGTGGTGCCCTACGTGACTTATTGGAAACTACCAACGTAACTGCCTTTCCATCTCTCTGTAAATAAACAACAACCACGGCTCTTACGGTGCCAAACAAGAGCCACAACAACGTGTTTCTTTGGGCATGTTTTTATGAAATCCAAACATGAGCATATCGATGGCAAATCTAGGTGGTTTTGATAAAAACTTAGGTTTTTTTGTGTGTACGTGATAGTGGGGAATCAAGCTCACATTGAGCTGTATCCCCAGATTCCTTGCCCACTCCCCTTTTAAAAAATTTTTGTCTTTAAGTCACTGAATTGGTCAAACAGGGCTCAAACTTGCTATCCTTCTGCCTCTGCCTCCCAGGGTGCTGGGATTGCTGGCCTGTGCCACGAGGCCTAGCTTTAAAATTTATACTTAGGTAGCAAGTTGCTTGAAAACTATTAATAAAGTGTAAATCAGATATATTCCTAGAATAGGTCAACGACCCTGAAGCAGAAACCCAACCACAGACCTTTTATGTGCTGGGTCGCAGTTACCTCCTTCAGCTACATCAGGTGCCCACTGCCTGTGGTGTCCCCTGGGCACAGCCTGGATGAACATGTCCTGCACACACTGTCTCAACCCAATATGCCACTTGTTCCCCTGGATAACTTCTGTGGCCTGCAGTGCTACTGTCTTCTCCAGGAGAGGCATGTGCCATTCTAGCCTCTATTTTCAGAATCTCACTCCTACTGTCTTCCAACCAGGCTAACTCCTTTCAAGTCAAGGCAACCTCTGGGGCTACAAACTGGTACCACTCTGCAGTCTGCTAGGAACTGAGCCACAAGTCAGGAGGTGAGCACTGGGCCAGCATGTGAAGCTTCATCGGTATTTACAGCTTCTCCCCATCACTTGTATCACCGCCTGACCTCTTCCTCCTGTCAGAACAAGGGCAGCATTATATTCTTGTAGGAATATGAACCATATCATGAACTGCACATGCAAGGGACCTAAGTTACATATTGGAATTATGAGAGTCCAATGCCTAATGATCTGAGGTGGAACTTAGGTTGGCTACCTGCCAATACCTGGGACGCTCACCCTCAACTCCATCAGCATCTATAGAAACATTGGCTTCCTCAAAACTGGTCCAGTGGTGACAAAAATCTTGGGAGACTGCTGGTTTAAAAGCTCATGGTTAGTTTTAACAGGGTATCTCTGAAGGGACAGGGCTCCTGTAACAACCAACCTCGTAACTTATTTCACACCTGGCTCAGGTCCTGGCACATAGGTGGCCCTTGGTGACACGCGATTTCCCTTTTCATGAACCCCATAGTAACTGAAATGAAATACTGTGGGATCGTTTACAATTTATTCATTGTTATACATCAAGGACTTAAATATATGACAGTCATATTTTTCCTTTTGTAAGTTATCATCAAATAGAATTTATGAACCCTCAGATTCATGGGGTTGGGATGAATAGTATAAAATTGAGGCAATAAAGCTCTGCTCCATACTTGGTCTTCTGTTCCTTTGTGCACATTTTTGCAACCTAATAATATCAAACAACTGTAAAACTTTTCTCAGCTTGGACATATGCTACTGTAGCTGACATTGTCTCCTACTTACATTAACTAGTCACATGGACCAATGGGTAGAGTTTTAACTTTTCATTGATGAATTTTGTACCTGGATTTATATGTGTTGTAAGTAGAAAGGCCAAAGGACAAGTGGTAAGAATTGAACTGAAGTGATTTCTTGAGCAAAGGCTGCTAGGATTAATTAATTAATTAGTTAATTGCTTTTGCCTCTCAAGCATTTATGGAAAGCCTGCACTGTGTGACAAGCAGCAGGCTGGGTGCTGATAATATGGAGTAGAGGGATTTCTCAGGCCAACAGTGGAGAGTTCCAGGGAAGACTGCAGTGTGGCATGTAGAAAGCGCAGTGAGACTGGCTTGTTCTTGGCGTGGCAGGAGCCAAAAAGCCAGCACGGTCGGCCCCCAGGTTTTGAAATGTCGATCTTGTTATTCCTCAGCTCCAGTGAGGCCGGCAGGCCAGGGGATGAACACCACTGAAGGATGGTGTGTGTTAATTAGAGAAGCCAAGAGCAGGGACACGCTGAGCACTGAGGACATTATGGGGAAGGACAAGGGGCCCTTAGAGGCTGCATAGTGGGGAAAAGAAGAGATGGACAAGAACCTCTTTTGTGGCTGGGAGAGGCAGGGGGAGCAAGTTTGGGATTCACTGGCCTGAGTAATTACTTCAGGAGACCCTGCACCATAATTGCTGTACTGGCTGCCTGGTACCTGGCCTTA